>QTSX02006457.1:0-383040 GCA_014839935.2 Entomophthora muscae | reverse complement strand
GTACTACTTTATTATTTAATTCATTCACATTTTTCTCCTTTGAAAGCTGCCCCCAAAACAAATTTATTTTGTTACTAATTTACTTTTAGATGCCTCCTGAGTTCAACCCCAAAGCTACGCCTAAGGCCTTCAAGGGCAAGGCCAATCCTCCCAAGGCCAAAAAGGCCAAAAATACTCCCAGGAAGCATCTTGCTAAGGCTAAATCACCTCCAAAGACCCTCATGCCATCCCCAGAGCCTGAAGAAATCAGCCCCACCCCCTCCCCACTCTCTCTTTATATACTCCTCATCAGATCCCCAAGAGAAACTTTTCAACTTTAACTGCCACTATGATCCCACATAAGAGCCTGAGGAGGAGCAGGAGCCTGAGCCTGGTGCTCCTGTTGACAACCAAATTGAGCTCTGGGATGTAAACACCGTCCATAACATTTGCAATTGAAATGGTGCCTTTGCTGTGCCTGCCACATATCCAGCCAGCTACCCCATTATGACTAAGAAAGGGAGTGCCGGCTTTGTCTACAAGGGCTACAGCTTCAGCTGTAATGACAAGAAGAAACCCATTGGCAACATCACTACAAATGTTATAACGTTGGGTACCCAGCAAGGCTCACCACTTATTGGTTTACTAGGTTCAAGGCCATGACTACTGACCATGACTGCTCTGAGCCTTTTGACCCCCTTTATCAACTGATCTTCTGGTTTCTTTGCCAGGTTATCCCAACCACCAAAGATCAAACCGCAACTGAGGTTGTCAATGATGCCCTCCTAATTTAAATGATACCCAACTTGCAACTGTTGGTGGCGCCTCAAAACTACAGAGATATCTCACTGATCAGAGATATGCTCTGAGCACTGAAGGCGTCAGTGCAAGCTTCATTGACCAATTGATCATTATTGAGGAGCAAAAACTATTTTGCCATGAGAAGAGATTCCTTCTTCACAGTGATGGTCAACATGCCCTAGAGCGTATCATCTGCTTTGCCACAAGCCAGTATCTGTGCAACCTTTTAAAATGCAAGACCTGGCTTGCAGATGTAACATTCACAACCTGCCCAAAGCTCTTCAGCCAGCTTTGAATATCCATGGGCAGGTTGGTCATCAAGTTCTTCTGCTTGTCTTCTTTTTTCTTCCCAACAAGAAGCAGGAAACTTATGTCCGGGCACTCACTATCCTGAAGACTAAAATTGATGAGAGCCTCCCCACATTAGAAGAGGAGCCCAAGGAGACTAGAGGACAAAAGAAGAAGACCCCCTCCCAGGATGAAGACACTATCACCCCCAAAAAGCAGCCAGAAAGTCTACCATACCATGAATATCTGGTAGTGTATTTTGAACAGGCTCAGGCCAATGCTTTTATAAAATTCTTCAAGAGCTCCCCCCAGAGATGCTATTTTCACTTCTGGCAGGCACTCTGCCACAGCCTCCAAAAGTGCTCTGATCTGTATGAGCTCATAAATGCAGAATGCACCAAAGAAGCCAAGGACATGCTCAACTGCTTTGCTGCCCTTTCTCTGGTTAGAAAGGAGGAAACCAATGCCTTCTACAACTCCCTCCTCCTCCATCACTATATCATTGCAAACCAGGCATCCTTTGCACTCTTTATCAAGTATTTTGAAACTCAATGGGTTGGAGTGTTTCAAGGAGCACGCCACATCAGAAAAGGCAGTGACTCAATCACCTGAAACTGTTTCAAGAAGTTCAAAGACAGCCTCATCAAGACCACCTCTTCCCTTGAAGGGTGGCATAGCCAATTTGCAGCTAGGGTTAGGATTAAGAAGTCCAAATTCAACAAAATAATGATGCATTTTAAACCCAGCAAGCCATCTCTGCCCGGCTCTTCAAGACTGGCATGAAGACCAAGAGCAACCCCCCAAGCAGACTAAGGCAGTGAAAAAGTACACTGAAATCAGCAAAGTGGTCCTTGCCTACTATCCTAAGGATAGAAAGCTTGAGCATCTTCAGGCCATCTCAGTAGCACTGTCAACCAATGTATGATACTTCCTCAATAAAGTCTTCTTTATCTTCTCTCTTATTTCCTTTACTTTCATCATATTTTAGTTTTATTTAGTATTTGGTACAATTGTATGCTTATTTTAAAGTATAGTTTATAGTTAAAATAAATGAAAATGGTTGTTTTTGGGTATATTTTAACTTTTGGGTTTTACGCAACTATGTTGCTACTAATTGACCCCATTTTTTATTGCAGATTTAGAATTATGAGGCCTTTTAAGCCTAGAAATGCTTTTTTAATTTCTTTTTGGTTTTTTGGAGTTCAAAAAACTAAATTTTTAAAACCTGTTTTTCATAGTCACAATGGTGTAATTCAAAATGGCGTGTTTACTATAAAATTGAGATAGCAGAAAATTGAGATAGTGTATTTCAAGATGGTGTTTTTTGAGATGGTATGTCCTACCGTTTATTCAAGTTTCCACTCCTAACTTGTTTGCATCTTGAACTTCCACCATCCCCTGCCTTTCCATTGACTTTTTGGTCCATTAAATATATATCTGGCATAATATTATGGATTAGGTTACTTTTTTATATATCCTTTATTTACAATATAATAAAATCACATTTTCTAAAATTTATATGCAGTTCTAATAAAAATCATGATCAATCATGAAATTGAAGAAAATTTAATAAATATCTATATTAAGCATTCCTAAGTTATTTGCATCCTGCTGCCTTTAATAATGACAAAGCAAGTGCAAACCAAATCCAGAAACAATAAAACACTAAAATGAATAAGGCTCATTTTTTGGTTTTATGATTTACGCTGCATTATTTATTCACCAAACAGCCACAAGTTGCCACCTAATCCAGTGGTAGGATTAAGTAGCAACTTGTGGTATTCCCAGATACTGAAAAGTCACAAGAATTACAAAATAACCCATAAGTGTCTTTATTTTTATTTTAGGCTTTATACTGATCCTAGATTTAGTGCACATTGGCTTTTTCAGTGTTGAAAGAATTGGAATTCAATTAATTTATGGAATGTTGGCTATAGATCTTAATGAAATTTACTATAAGTGTGGTATTTTGTGAAAAGAGTTGTTTTATTTGGATTAAACTTGTTGACAAAAAGAATCAATATATTTTAAGTAAAGTCTAGCCCACATGCTAACCAGTTAATTAGAATAAAGTATATTAGCCATAATAAGAAATACTAACTTACAGAAAATAATGAAATACAGGAAATATAAGAAAATATAAGTAGCAAACATGATATAAATACACACTGTAGACAAAGAAACAAGGAAAAAGTGAATTTGAAAGGGATATAGTTTATCATATGAAGGAAGACAGTAAAATTGGCATAAAAGAGGATACTGTTTATAGCAAAATAACATCAAAATCACTTTATTATTATAAAGAATAGCAGAGAATTAACTGGGATATCCAAAGACATTGAAACTAAAGTTTTTAGCTTTATAAATATGATATAAAACATGTATTTTATTGACTGCAAAACAATAATACAATTGGGGAGGACAAAAATGTTATACTGTGTTTCCTCAGGACCATGTCAAGCAATCCACATAAAGACAATTAATTTCCTCTTAAATCTTCCTTGTGAGCTAGTTGGGAGACTTTATCTGAGACAAATCTACTTCATTGTACCTAATTTTTGTGAGGTGATCACCCTCTCAAACATCCTATATAGGAGTCTTTATTGAGTTGTTTGCCCATTTGAGGTCATCTCACCTGAATCAGAAGACATCACAGCAGTGGAGACAAAAGAGGCTATGAATGGAGCTGGAATAGATACAGGAAATATTTCAATTGAAAACAGAACCAGAATCCAATTATTTTTAGAAGTTTTTTACAGAAGCAAGCATAATGTGCTTATGTCATACGGCTTCCTGATGTTTTATATCAATTTCACCAAGTTTGTTGCAAATCAGGAATACTTAAAAGATGAATAACACAAGCAGAGTACTCTTGAAATTTCAGCCCAATAACCAATCCCAAATACCTAATTGCAAAAGTGTGTTGTGATTGAGAATACTTACCCTGGATTTTCTTGGTCTATGCCAGGGTGCACAAGGCCCCTTTAGTAGATATCTTATTTCCTTTGAATTTTATGTACATAACAACTAATTTTGTATAGAGCATTGCCAAGATCCTCAAAATCAGCACAATCAGCACTTTGTAGCTGCAAAAAGAAAATGTCTTCTTCAAATACCATGCTCAGCAGAAAATTTCCCACTCTGTCTGAAATATGAAAATGGTGGTGTCAAACCTGCCAAGAGTGTGCACCTGGTTTCATTAATAAGCTAAATTGATTTTTTATGGTTTTAGGTCTTTGTGGGCCAAAAAAGGAGAATAATTCCAACGAGAATAAAATATTCATTTTTAAAGAATTCCTAAAGGAACAAAGTCAAAACAGAAAAAATAAGCTGTGTGAGTCCTCTGAATCTTAAACTGGCCAGAGGCTGCATATGGTTGCTTTACATAGGTATACAGAAGAACATTGAGGACTGGGAGAGTGTTGGCCTGCCATTGACAAGATAATGTGCTCACTAAAATCAAATAAAGTCCTGTATGAGTATTACCCACGTGTTTCCTCAAAAAAATGTATGAGTACTACCTAAAAGAGCAACTCATTCAAGACTCTCTTATATTGGGTAGCCTGTTGGGGTTTTGGGTGCCACACAAGAAGCTACTACTAGCAAGTAGGTATATGTGCCCCCTTCACAGATAGAAGTATGACTTTAGATATTGGGGTCACCAGCGTCCTGGCAAAGGCTGCAGGGATCTCCAGGAAGATGCTATGGGATGCTATCTCCTTTCACCAGGATCAATAAATTGCAAATAAAATACTGTTCTTACTAATAAAAGTTCCACATACAAGGTGATTAAAGATTTTTGTTTTATTTTTTGCATACTCAAATTATAAATCCTGTTGCAACATTGTCAGGATACCAAGAGTACCATGGAGCTCCAGTAGGTGAGGTAGGAGTTGAAGCAGGTACTGGCATGGCCCACCAGATGATGGGACCTAACTTTACCAGGTAGGAAAGGGCCTTCCCAGCCACAGCCCAAGGTCCAGCCGCTGACAAGGCAGAGTCAATCAATCCTGTGAGCGCCAGGTAAAGCACCCCCAGGAATTGACTACTCTGGACAGAGGCATCCGATGTGGGTGGGGTTGAGATGGTCAGTTTGGGTGTTGGGGGTGGTTTCATGAGGACCAGGTAGGCAGAAGGATTGTTGTACTTCCTGTTGAAGATCAAAGGGTAAATTGTGATTTCTTTGCCATCACAGACAATTTGGTAGGGTTCCTTAGGTGCGTTTGGGCGGGGGTACCACTGTAAGTCTTCCAAGGTCCAGGGTTTGTGATAAGGATTTGGGGGATACTCAGTGAAATGCACAGGGCCAAATGGAGTGTTGGGCTGACGGTAGTAGTCAAAGGCTTTGTTTTTGTCAACTGGAGTCTGTCTACCTATCCCGGAGGAAGAGTATCAAAAATATGTATGGAAACAGATTGATGAACCAAAGGTTTATAACAACTTTATTTGGCAAGGATGACAATACAGAACTTTTTCAGGTGCTTCTGGTTTTTATACTTACTCACATGCAAGTGCCTCTGGGCATTCTTCTGGTGCTATCTGTGTGGCAAGGCTTGACATCTCAGGTTCTGCTGTTTAGTTGGCTGCTTCATGGTCATTTTTGGGGTTTTCAGTAATAGTTGTTTGGCTTTTTGGTGGTCCATCTTGACTTGGCTGGCCATTGGTTCTGGCAGGTTTGGCTTCTGGGGTTATGGTTTATTCCCAATTGGATCACTTTTTTGGGGCTGGCTTGACAGGCTTTCCTGAGGCCAAGGAACTTGATTAAAAAAGGGGTCCCCAATTGGGGACCCCAAATTACTTAATGGAGGGTGGGCTTGAACTGGGTTTACTGGGCAGCTAAAATTAGCCTGCCCAGGCCTAGCCAAATCCACCCTGGCTTGGACATAGCTTTTGGGGCCCAGAACGGGCCCTGCAGCTACCACCAGGGCTGGAATGGTTCCTGCACATGGATTTACTTTGAAAAACAAAAATCCAGGTGCAGGCAAATCTCTTCTGCCTGCTAGCTCCTCCTGGTGGCTAGGAGCGGTTCAATTCCCGCCTGGGGCTTTGAATATGTTACTTTTGTAAAAAAACATCTTTGATTACTCCCTCTCAGGGAATTAACACCCCAAGTAGTTCACTGAATGAACCACCAAGTTGCTCACCAACTAATCATTAAGTTGGTGGCACCACTATCATTCAACCATCTATGACAGGGATCAAACATCCAGATCCTAAAAGGAACACAACTTGATTAAGCCTCATGACTTAAGAGGAACATTACTCAGATAAGCCCCATAATCTACATGAATTACATGACTGTATGTGGCTTTCCATGATACTATATAATATCCTATATTCATATCAAATAAAATTATCATTCTCTTATTAATTTTCCCCTTTATCTCATTTACTATACTTCCCAGAAGTATATACTCAACAGTGGTAGCACAGGTAGGTTATCTACACCTACGCAACTTAAAGGAAAAGTTCCTCCCAAGAAAAAAAAAACCAGAATATGGCCCTTCCTGCAGGTTGGAGAGACTACAAAGAGGGACAAGACATCCCCACAGGATACACCATCTGTAACAACGTCCTTGTCCCCACCAAACAATACAACATCCTCCACGCTCGTAAACTCCTGAACCCACCCACAACTTTTTTAGGACCACAGGTGCCCAAGATACCCAGTATCATTTTTCAACACATATGTACCACAGAAATTGGGGCTTTTGCAGGATTACGCCGGGAAAATGCCTCCCTCTGGATCAACAGTGCAGAAAGTAAATTCAAACAGGTAGAATATCCCGCCAACTCTGGGTCAGTGAAATCTCCCTTTGTATCACGGGAACCACCTCGTGTTTTGTAAGCAGGTGGTTAGCACAGCATCCCAACCAAAAAGAGAACTGGGAGATGTTCAAAGCCGCCTTCCTTGAGAAGTTCTCCATAAAGAACTCTGATGTGATCATGACCAAGCTCAGAACATTCAAAATGACAGGAACAATTAAGAGTACATCTCTGCGTACAAAGACCTACATGACTGCGCACCTAACATCATCAAATTTGATGAACTCAGACCACAATTAGATTTCTAAAACGGACTCCCTACACATATTAGACGTCAGTTTGACATGATCTGTTGCCAGAACCTCAAATATGTCTTCTTGGAAGGAAAACACACAGCTCAAGTCTGACAATCTACATGCAACTAACAAGAGAAAGGAGAGCCCCACAGCAAAGAAGGACCCTCAACCTAATAAGCAAAACAACTGAGCCAACAACACCCATCCTTTAAATGGGAATTTTACTGCCCAAGTCAACCAGGACAGCACCAAAGATACCAACAAGGAGGGAAAAGCTCAGGGGAGTGCCTAGACAAGCCGCCCTTCCCCAATTTACAAGGCTTGTATAGGGACCAAGATGTGGATTCAGTTACCATGATCCAAATACCCTCAAGCAACCCTCTACTGTTTGTCGCCCAAACTGGAAATAAACTCCTCACTTATACTTTCTGTTTTTGCAGATATCAGGGTACTGTACTATTTTACACTGGAGCAGACCAATCTCTTTTCAACAAGAAATTTTCTGACCTCATGAAACTACCTACAGGTCAAAGCAATATCAAGAGGGTCATCATGGCAGACAACCAAAGCACACCAGTCACTCAAGAAGTAAAACCTTTCTGCGCCCAAATCAGAGATGTAAAGACTACCCTAGTGATCCAATCATACCAATCCCCAAGCTTGACATTATACTTGTCCTGGACTGGATGAGAAAGACTAAATCTCATATTGACTGGGATAGTGCTACCCTCACCATACAACAAGGCAAGGTGCACCACCATGTCTACCCAACCCACCTTAACACACTCATGAGAGATCACATGTTTGAAAAGATCATTGAAACAGAGGAATAAACTGACCCCAGCAAAATCAATTAGAACACCTGCACATACGGGGTCATCCATTTCAAAAACACGGAAACCAGGCATAAGAACAATTACATCCAAGACCAACTAGTCAGTGAATTCCCCTCTGTTTTCCAAGAAGCCCTCCTGGGCTTACAACCAGATTGTGGTATACAATATGAGATTGACCTCAAAGGGAGTGTGCCTAAAGCACACCCTATCTACTGCCTCACACCACAAGAAATGATGCCTTGAAATCCTATCTGGACAAAGCCCTTGAAAAAGGACTTATAAGATCATCAAAATTCCCTTTTGATGCCACTGTCTTCTTAGTGGCAAAGAA
Organism: Entomophthora muscae; assembly: GCA_014839935.2. Lineage (NCBI taxonomy): Eukaryota > Fungi > Entomophthoromycota > Entomophthoromycetes > Entomophthorales > Entomophthoraceae > Entomophthora > Entomophthora muscae. Next base: position 374,743 of record QTSX02006457.1, on the reverse strand, counting down.
AGACAGAGGACTCCGCCTTGTCAGATTAAAGAGCGCTCAACAAGGTCACAATTAAGAACAGGTATCCCCTGCCCCTGATTGATGACCTTTTTGACGTCCTGAAGGCCCCCCAAATCTTCACAAAAATTAATTTGACAGCAGGATATCACCAAATTTGCATGAAACCTGAAGACATTTCAAAGACTGCATTTAAAACCAAATATGGATCCTTTGAATGTGTAGTGCTCAATTTTAGAATAGCCAATGCCCCCAGTACCTTTGTGACCTTCATGAACAAAGTCTTTAAGGAACACATTAGAAAACAAATAATTATATAAATGGACAATATCATCATCTACAGACCAAACTTGAAGCAACACTGGGAAGATATTGGCCTGGTCCTTCACATCCTCCAAGAAAACCAACTAATTACAAAACTATCAAAGTGCAAATTCTTCTCAGCTGAACTCCCGTTCCTTGTTCACATTATCAGCAAGGACGGAATCAAACCAGATCCATACAAGATATGTGCCATAACTGAGATGCCAGCTCCAAGGAATAAGAGTGAACTTTGCACCTTCCTTGGAATGGTGACTTATTTAAGAAGGTTCATCCCTGACTGGGGTGTCCTAACAGCCCCCTATCTGCCATTATGGGCAAAACAAACAAGTTTTTCTGGACCCCATTGAGAGATCAACACTTTGACAATTAAAAGAAAAAATGGTTACCACTCCCACCCTCTAATACCCAAATAATGAGGGAATCTATGAACTAGAAACCAACAAATCTGACTACGCCATAGAAGGAGTACTCCAAATTCAAACAGCAGAAAAGGACTTCCTCCTTGTAGCATATGAATCAAGAAAACTGTCTTATGGTGGACAAAGATATCCAATAAATGACAATGAGCTAGTAGCTATTGTGCACTGCCTCATGGAGTAGCAATGTTACCTCAAAGGAGCCCAGATGTTCAAAGTACTCACCAACCACAAACTGTTAATATTCTTCAAGACACAACAACACTTGTCAAGAAGGCAAGCCAAGTGGATGAGTCTCATTCAGAGATATCCAGTGTCAATTGAATACAAGCCAGGCAAGGAAATGCTTACTGCAGATGCCCTGTCAAGGCTATACAGCAAACATGTCCTATGCGCTGATGGCGACCCTGATTGGTCCATGTTAATCATGGGGAATCTCCAAGAAGGGTTCCCACCTGGCACCCCAATAGACATTCAAGAGAAAGTCCTTAAGAACAAAAATCTGTTCAAAAAAGTATATGGCACTCTGCACTGAATACTTCTAAATGATGACACTGTACCTTACGTCCCATCAACACAAAAGATTGACACAATCCTCCAATATCACAGAGACTTGGTCCACACCTGCAGCAGAAACTTGCATGAATACATAAAGACAAGCTACTGGTGGCCTAACATGTTAGATGATATCCTAGAGCATTAGAAAAGTGTGAAGTCTGTGAAAAGTACACCCAAACCAAGGCACCACCCAAGTCAGTGGTACCAGTATCCATCACACAACCCTTCAAAGTATGGTTGTTAGATATTGTGGGACCTATGCCTGGTGAAAGTAAGGGCAAGAAGTACATCATCACAGCCATTGACTATGCAACCAGATATCCCGTAGCACAAGTCACAAAAGAGCACAAAGCCAACAATGTGAGGAGATTCATTGGAAAAGAGATCATAGCCAAGTTTGGAGAATCTGACCTCTTGATCACAGATGGAGGCATCAAACTAAAGGCCATTGACACCAATGTCTACCTTGCCAAAAACGGAATAAAACATATCATTACCAGCCCATACCACCCACAAGCAAATGGACGAGTAGAACAACTAAACAGCTCACTAGTGGAAGCCCTCAGTAAGTTATCTGCAAACAATCCAAATGCCTGGGTCAACAGGCTGCCAACAGCGCTCATGGTATGCAGAAATCAAGTTAATTGCAACACAGGCAAAAGCCCGTACAAACTTGTCTATGGGCAGAAGCCCACCCTTGTTAGTACTACTGCAGGACCACAATTACATATTCCCAAAAAAGTGCCAAACAACAGTGACCCTGATGTACAACGTGCCAGACAAGACCAAGAAGATATGGAGCAGAAAAGGATTGAGAGAGAGGGAGTCCCCTTGCAACAAGAAAGATTCCAAGCCGGGGACAAGATCTGGGTTGTCAATAATGACCAACATAAGTTGGATCCAGGGTTACGCGGGCCAGGCATCATTATGGAGGTCAAACCCAACAACACATACCTCATCAAAGGAATTGGTGCAAAGACTGAACTCAAATGTATGCACCATGATCAACTCTGCCTATGAAAGACAAGAACAGCCCAACGCAACTCCAGACCCCCTGTCTCTAACACCAAACTGGATCAGTGCCAAGCATACATCCCTGACTCTCTCAAGAAAATCCCCAAGGCTCCGCCTTCCACACCCCAGGGGGAGATGTCACAACATCTTTGATTACTCCCTCTTGGGGAATTAACACCCAAGTAGTTCACCAAATGAACCACTGAGTGGCTCACCAACTAATCATTAAGTTGGTGGCACCACTATCATTCAACTATCTATGACGGGGATAAAACATCCTGATCCTAAAAGGAACACAACTTGATTAAGCCTTGTGACTTAAGAGGAACATTACTCAGATAAGCTCCATGACCTACATGACATACATGGACAGTATGTGGCTTTTCATGATTCTATATAATATCCTATATTCATATCAAATAAATTATCATTCTCTTCTTAATTCTCCCTTTATCTCATTTACTATACTTCCCAGAAGTATATACTTGACAATCCTTTTATTTTTATGATTACCCAGGTTTAATAACTACATATTATCTTTTAGTCAATGTTCAGATAACACCAAATTAGATTAAAAGGGATTTTTATCATTTTTATATATGCTAAAAATTAAGAAATATGTGGCATATTTGGATTAAATGATATCTATTTTGTAATGAATGGCTAAATTTTTTAATGACTTATAAAAATAAAAATTGACAGATAAACAGAATTATAAATAAGTTGATCTATTTGATGAGGATATAGGCTAGGCATCTATTGATAAGGGGCTCATAATAAGCATAGAATTCACTCAATGTCTTAGCTGGGAGATCACATGGCCTCACTTGTAGCAAATCAAATAGGGCCTCAGGTCCATATGGAGAGCTTTGTTTAACAACTCACTTGTGTCACCCAAAGACTTCTTTGATTGGGTTAAAGAAAGGCAAGTATGCAGGAAGAAATAAAAGGTGCATGGGATCTGTACCTAATAAGCTTTTAACAACTGGAAAGCTAGGTTTAATCCCAGGGAATTTTTGATGACCTCTGTTACTTTGTGGATCCAAAATTTATCCAAAAAATGAAATTGATGAAATCAATGTTGGTTTTTCTGAGATGATCCTTCACATTCTGGAGGGATATCAGAATTTTTCAATGTTGTTGGAGCCTTTAATCATCTAGTGGACCTCATTGCCTTCAGGATCAAGGAGACCTGCCATAGAATATGCAGTGGCAAAAACTGATGCACAACAAGATACTCCATTTTGAATTCCTTTTTTACATGGCCCTGTGAATTTTAGAGGGAAGAAGTAAACATAATTTTATCAATAAAAAAGAGCCCAATTTTTTTATTGGTCTTGAGGGCTATATACACCTTAGTACATTTTCTCAGAGGTATAATATTATTTGAGCTGCTTCTATTGTATGGGGAATCCCTGAGTTTTTTATGAGGAGTGAAGCCCTCTGAAAACTTGGTAAAAATAGGGAATTGATGGCTCTATATCAAAAGTGGACTTGGTATTATCTTTGTATTTTCAGTTCAAGGTGAAATTATTGTTTAATACATTGACATAATTGCCTTTTTTGTTCCTGTTTAAAGATTTTTAATATTTTTTGGTTTCTTGATCAGGTGAATTAACCTTTTTCTATATACTTGGTATAAACAATTGATCAATTCCAGAGATATTTTGACAATATTCACAGCCTTCTTGTAGTTAGACATAAACTACATTACCTTGATGAATATAATATTTTGGTGCTAGGGATAGGCTGCCCAAACTTTAGATTGTGCTAAATTGTCTTCTGATTAGGGGATAATAAGCATAGGCATCTATGTATAGTATTTGGTGTCCCTTTTCAATACCTTCTTTTTTCACAGGGTGGTTGTCATGGCCATAGTTTTCCCGGGTGTGGCTTGGCCAAAGCGCTGCCACCCAGGGAAACCCAGCCCAAAGCTCTGCCCGCTTGCGGAAATCATAGATTTAAATCTAACAATCAATTGCAAGTGGGTGGTGGCACAGGAAATTGGGTCCAAGTGGGGCGCAGATGCCCCACACCCAATTTCCCCTCTCTGACCTGTTGGTCACAAAATCCTGACCTCCAAGGAGGTCAGGTAACAGCTTACAGAACCACCATTGGTGGTATCTGTAAGCTGTCTAAATATTGTATTCAAGGAGGCCACCTCATCAAGATGTACCCAAAGGCTTTAAGTAACAATTGTCCCCACCAAACTACCTTAGTAGTTTGATGTTTTAATCTCAATAAATATCTTGCCTCAATGATTCACTTATTTCAATATTTTGCAATCAGATTTTTAATAACCAGACTGCTAGATTCTGCTTTCTCACCTTTGCAATTTCCTGGTAATCTTCCACCTTCTTCTGAAATGATTCCTGAAACCCGCAAAATTGAATGTGAGCCTATCTATGCTGCTGATTCCTTGACGTTGAGCCAAATTAAAGTCTTCCTGATTTACCTGTGCATAATCTTCTTCTGCACCTTTCCTTATTAACTCTTCAAGGGTTATCATTTCCAAGTAAACACACATTGTCTCCTCCTCATTGGTAATGTCATCCTAATTTGGGTGTACATTTCCCATTCAATCAATTACAACAAGCTCTCTCTACTTTGCCCTGACATTATCAAACTACTCTAATTGTCAGGGATCTAATCAGTGGGGGGTTCCTGAGAACTTGCAGGCGGTGGTCCGCGGGCCCAGCAGGGAGAGCCCACCACAAGATTGGGGCTAACTTTACAATATAAGATAACAATTTTCCAAGGACTGCCCAAGGTCTGCTTACAGGCACCATAAAATCAATCAATTTAATGAGGGTGATATACATCACCCCAAATATCTGGGTGGAAGTGGATTCATTAGTGGCAACAGATTCTTGTGGGCAGTTGGGCCACAGGGTGAGGGGCGGTGTCATTGGAACTAAATATGCGGGCAGGAAATTATACTTGTCTCAGAATAGCAGAGGAGGTATGGTGATTTTGGTGCCTTCTCTGTAAACGGTTTCTGTCTCTCTAGTTCTAGCTTTGGGGCTGTGGATTAGGATTTCCTCCAGAGTAAACTCCAAATACGCCAGGTTGGGTGAGTACTCAGTGAAATTTACTGGGCCAAAGGGAGCTCCTGGTGGACAGTAAAGGTCAGGTGACTGGTCCGCAGTTTCTTGGGGTAGGTAAGTGTGGGGTGCGGAACTGCAAGACGTGGGCTGTAAATGAAGTGGAACTAATAAAAAGTATGGTATGATCTGGTTGAACCAAAGGTTCATGTCACTTTATTACAAGAATGACAATGGGCATCTTCCTGGTGGTCCAGGGTATAAGCATGCCCATCTTTCATTGTAAAACTTTCACAAATTACCTTGGCCCAGGTTTTCCCGTTTACCAGGTCTTCCCAGTCTTTGGTGGCATCAATTGTGGGGGTTATTCTATTGGCTGGCTTGAACTGAGAATGCTCAATTCCCTAGTCAGGTTGTGGGATTGATTGTCTCTGGGTGGCCCGCATTCTATGAGAAGGTTCTCTGTTTCCCCTTCTGCGTGGGCCTGAGTTATTTCAGGATCTGTGTCTGGACCCGCCCGCTGATTGATCAAGTTAACAGGAACCTTTAGCATGGGAAGTATTGATGTAGGTGAATTTGATTCATCAAGCTTCAAAGGATTTTCTGAAGTCAAATCCTGCTCTGGTTTGAGCCCAAAAAACTGCAGGCGGCTGGCCCTATGTGCTGGCGGCCTGCGGGGTGCTAGGGTTTGAGTCCCGTAGTTGAGGCTTTTCAATAAGCATAGTCAATAAGAGTTTGTCACTTGTGACACTAATTTTGATATATTGTATGGCCTGCGCATCTTTGTCGTTAGATCATTCTCTTGCATCATGGATATCTTAGTGGTGACTTCCACAATGCTCATTACTTCATTTTGAAGTATTTTTGCAGTGGTTTTCTTCCCCCTGTTATACCCATCCTTTGCAAAGATAGAGATCACACAACCTTGTTGTACTTTACTCTCATGCCTCAAATTCTGGCAGCTTGCTCCTAGCCCTTCATCCCCTTTATTAAATACTGCAAGGGAAATCTTGGCACTAACTGAAGAATGGACCCAGCATGTTTTCCCTTGGAAGCTTATCAGCTTCTTACTCAAACGAGCAGAACCCAAATCCTGTGAGTGGTGTTTGTCTATTCTTGACCAAGCACCAAACTCCTTTGATGATGCGTCAACCCTAATTCCTTATATGACGTGCCAAGCTCCAGAAACTTCCTCTTTGATTGACTACAAAACCCTGCTCTCAAGTTCTCAAGGCCCTCAACCTCTACCCTTGCACCTCAAGCAGTTTCAAGCTAATGCCAAGAAGTCATCACTCCCTGAAAGCGCTAAGCTTGCGGCCCTCTATCTCAGCCTTAACCACACCGGTCAAAGCCTGTCACCCTGGTTGCACCCTTCTGCTTCTGTCTCTAATATGATATAGCGCCTCCTGCAAGCAGTCAGGGGTAAGCCAGTAACGTCCCAGCAGCCAACTCAGCCTCTGTTATTGGAGGCCCCTCCCATGTTAATTTTTTTTGAAAAGTAAACAGGAGTCAGCCACTCCACAAGGGCCCATATCCCCTGAGGTTTCTCAATCTCTTGTGACTCCAGCCCCCACTCTGGCTATAGCTCCTGTCGTCAGTTCTCCTCCTCAGAGTATTCCTACCCTGACTGCGCTCTCCTTTTACAATATTGACAACTCCAGTGCTACCCTGGCAAAATTGGACTCTACTGACTCTCAAGTGCCCACTTCAGGTAACACTACCAATGCCTTTAAACTTATATGCTTCAACCAGAACTGTCCATTGCTATCCGCCAAGGCTCAGGCTATAGTGGATCTCCACGTCACCACTATGAATAAGGTTGCACCTACTCCTTGTCTTGAGCCTATTGTCATTGAACCTGTGATTGACCAACCCTTTTTAGCCTTGAATGAGGATCTGTTGTCCATTCAGACATCTCCTCAACTCCAGATACAAGGTGATTCCAGTCACAACCCTCTATCAAATAAAATAAAGATGAGATATTTTTTATTTCATTTTTCCTTTGCTTCCACATCACATCTAACAAAAGCTGTAGCTTTAGTAGATACTGATGCCAAAGACAACTTCATTTCAAAAGATCTGGTTGAAAAGCTAGGTTTGGAATATAATCCTGGTGCTCTATGCAAAGGAGGGATATCCAATGTCTTCTGTTCATTTAGAATACATCTCCTGTTATCCTTCTCCATCACTGATCATGCCTTTGTTGCTGACTTCACAGTAGCAAAGCACCTGACATACCCGGCGATCCTAGGCGTGGAATGGTGGCGGGAGCACAATATCACCCCAATCCTCAAAGATAACTTACTGAGGATTGCTCATCCTGCCAGAATTTCCTTGGAGGTACCAATGCTCATGTTTGGGAAAGAAGCCCCTCACATCTCAATGTCAGTCTCAACAACAACAAAACACGCCTCATCATTTGATGTCCTTCTGTTGTGCCTCCCCCACTTGCACGCAGCCTTTGATTCTAAGCTGGCTGATGGTCTCCCCGCACACTCACAATTTGACTTTTAGTTTAAACTCACTGTTGATTTGGTGAAAGTAGCTTTTCCCATCTATTCCTTGAACTTAAAGGAGGAACAATGCTTAGAAGAATGGACAATGGACATGGAAGCCAAAGGACAAATCTTTAGGAAATCTTCTCCTATATGCTCTCTACTGCTGTTTGTTCAAAATTCTGATGGATCATTACGCCCCTGCATTGATTTTGGTAACCTGAACAATGTGACTGTACCAGATCCATACCCCATGCCCATTGAGTCTCAGATCTCCAGAGAGGTGGAGAAAGCTAGGATCTTTTCAAAGATTGGCCTTTAAATGCTTTCAACCAGATTTGCATCAAAGAAGGTCAGAGTGGCTTCCTCTTTCAGGACTAAGAAAGGCATCTTTTAGTACCAAGTCATGCCCTTTGGTCTAAAAAATGCCCCAGCAGTCTTCCAGAAGATGATCAATGTAGTCTTAGGTGACCTCACTGGGAGCTGTGCTATTGCATAAATGGACAACATCTTAGTATACTCTCTGGATGAGGAATCTCATGCCACCCACCTTTGTGCTGTAGTGAAAAGGATCCAAAAGGCCAATCTTATCATCAAACTGAGCAAATTTGAATTTTTCAAGAGTAAGGTTTATTTCTTAGGAAATCTGATTTTGGAGAAAGGCCATGTCATTTCCCCTGACAAGGAAGCTGCAATAAGGAATTGGCAGACCCCAACAAACATTACCCAACTCCACAGTTTCCTGGGAACATGCAACTTCTTGTAATGTTTCACCCCCCACTTGTCAGAAACAGCAGCCCCCCTTTACGCTGCTAGTGGGAAAAGAACTCTGGAATGGTCCACACAATGTGATGCTGCGTTCAATGCTGTTAAGAACATCATGTGTTTGGCAACCATCTTCTGCCATGTTGATGCCTCCAAACCCTTCATCCTAGCCACAGATGCCTCCAAATTTGCCATTGCCTCAGTACTTCTACAAACTGCTGATGATGGACTAGAATACCCTGTGGGCTATTTCTCAAGAAAAATGAGATCTGAAGAGCTCAGCTACATGATCTATGACAAGGAGTTATTAGCAGTAGTAGAGTCTATAAAATACTGGCAGCATCACCTTAGCTCAGCCATACACACATTTACAGTAAGGACAGACCACAAAGACCTACTGTATTACTGGGAACCTCGTCTCTTAACTGAACGTCAGACTAGATGGTATGAAGTCCTAGTCAAGTTCAAATTCCAATACAAGTTTATCAAGGGTATTAATAACCATCCGGCAGACTCTCTCAGCCGCAACCCAGCATTTCTTCCAGACGTTAAGGCTGAACAAGAATTTAATACAAAGGTCATGATTCCCCCCAGTGCCATTCTATCCTCTCCTCCCATGAAAAAAATCTGCGCCCTAAGTGTCCAAGAACCTGCCAACCCAGACCTGGTAGCTAGAGTCAAGTTTCTGCAACCTTTAGACAAACGGTACCCCCAGTTGTTTAAGTTGGCAAGTCAATCTACTCACCACGCCTGCTACAGTTCTGAAGACAGTACCATACTTCACAATGGTCGCCTGTGGATACCTAATGGTGATATTTGCTTGGAAGTCATCAAGGCCCACCATGACAACATATTGGTTGGTCACCAAAGGAAAAATAAGACCATAGAGATAATCTGTAGACAATTTGATTAGAGAGGTATCACATCAGACATAGCTAAGTACTTGAAGGGCTGCATGGTTTGTCTAAGGGTAAATCCCTCCTGTCTCAAACAGACAGGTCTACTGGTCCCCCTACAAATTCCAAATGACCCATGGACATCTCTGTCTGTTGATTTTATAGTAGAACTTCCTCCATCAAATGGTTATGATGCAATCATGGTAGTAGTAGATTGTTTCACAAAGATGACTCATTTCATCTCCTGCCAAACCACAATCACATCAGTCCAGATGGCCAAACTGTTTTTCAACAATGTCTTTGGCCACCATAGAATCCCCCAAGAGATCATAAGTGACAGAGGTCCCCAATTCACAGCACAATTCTGGGAGGAATTCTCCAGACTCCTAGGCATTAAGCTATGCAGATCAACAGCCTATCACCCCCAATCCAATGGCCAGACAGAGAGGGTGAATCAATGTTTGGAAACATTTCTTAAATGCTAATCTAACGCTGAACAAGATAACTGGTTCCAAACATACCAATGGCCCAGTTTGCTTACAACAATGCCCCACACTCCTCTTCTAATGTCTCCCCATTCTTTGCAAATTATGGCTACAACCCCCAATGTAACTTTGGCTCACTCTCAGGTAGCAAAGTGGAATTGGCATCCTAACAGGCAGCAGCTTTAAAAAGAATCCACAAAGAAGTCAAAGTGTCCTTAACTCATGCTGTGACAACTTACAAGGCTTATGCAGACATGAAAAGAAGAGAGGGTCCAGCGTACAAAATTGGTGATCAAGTACTGATTGACTCCCGGAACATGCAACTAAAAGTACCCTGCCAGAAGCTAGGTCCCAAAAGAGTAGGTCCATTCAGAATCTTAAAGAAGATTGGATCTTCAGCCTACCAACTTGACCTCCCTCCCTCCTTCCACATCTTCAGAACATTTCATGAATGCCTATTAACTAAGTACGAAGGTCCCCCTGTATCTACTCCTGACCCCATAATAGTGGATGAACAACTGGAATATGAACTGGAATCCATAATTGCATCCAAACTATCCCACAAGCGCCTGCACTACCTAGTAGCCTGAAAGGGATACCCAGCCTCAGAAAACAGTTGGATTCCCCATTGCAACCTCACTCACGCCCAAGAAATGCTCCAGGAATTCCACAAAAACAACCCCCAAGCAGTAGGTCTGGTAAAGGCCACCTTAGCTGCCATGAAACTCCCTCCTGCCCACAATAACTATGCATTGGCAGCACTCCTAGGAGGTGGGAAGTCCCCATTACCAAAGAAGGAGAGTAATGTCATGGCCATAGTTTTCCTGGGTATGGCTCAGCCAAAGCCCCGTCACCCGGGGAAACCCAGCCCAAAGCCCCAACCGCATGCAGCAATCATAGATTTAAATCTAACAATTGATCACAAGTGGGTGATGGCACAGGAAATTGGGTCCAAGTGGGCGCAGATGCCCCACACCCAATCTTCCCCTCTCTGAACTATTGGTCACAAAATCCTGACCTCCTTGGAGGTCAGGTAACAGCTTACAGATACCACCAATGGTGGTTCTGTGAGCTGTCTAAATATTTTATTCAAGGAGGCCACCTCATCAAGATGTACCCAAAGGTTTTAAGTAACAATTGTCCCCACCAAACTACCTTAGTAGTTTGATATTTTACTCTCAATAAATATCTTGCCTCAATGATTCACTTATTTCAATATTTTCCAATCAGATTTGTAATAACCAGACTGCTAGATTCTGCTTTCTCACCTCTGCAATTTCCTGGTAATCTTCCACCTCCTGCTGAAATAATTCATGAAACCCGCAAAATTTAATGTGAGCCTATCTATGCTGCTGATTCCTTGATGTTGAGCCAAATTAAAATCTTCCTGATGTACCTGTGCATAATCTTCTGCTGCACCTTTCCTTATTCACTCTTCAAGGGTTATCATTTCCAAGTAAACACACATTGTCTCTTCCTCATTGGTAATATCATCCTAATTTGGGTGTACATTCTCCATTTGATTGATTACAACAAGCTCTCTCTACTTTACCCTGATATTGGTAGAATTTTATCTTTTCTTCCTCTTTTTTATCCCTGTTGCTTACACAAGCCTTGTAGATGGTACCAATGTCAACTTCACACTTCTTATGTATAATTGCACTAGGAGTATCTTTTCAGCATTTGAGTGGGTATATCAGAGAAATCTGCCTGAATGATTTGCTATTAAAAGTTTGCAATATGTCATTCTTTTGAACTTTTGTTGTAAGGCTTGGGATTTTGGGATTTATACATCAGCTCTTTTAGTGTAAACAGCTTTTATTTTTTGTTTGGGTTTACAATCCTTTTCTTTATTGGATGTAATTTTGCTGTTGTTTTGTTATCATTGCATACAGGAATTCTGTTGGTAGATCCTTTGGGGCACCCACAACTATGATTCTATCTGATAGGTGTACTTTCTTGTTTCTCTGGTTGATTAAAATATCCATTGAAATAAAATAAGAACCACTATTTCTGCTTTTAATTTATTATATTTTGGATTTTTATACTAATTTGGATATCAAATTGTCCACATCTATTGGCGCATTAAAATTTACATGCTTATTGTGCTCTATATCTGGGTCATTATTTTAGGGATTAGGCCATTTTCTAATGCATATGCTGCTCAAGTCGCAGCATAACACAGTTCGATTTTGAAAAAGTAACTAAGTACACAATTTATATTTAAAACATTAATAACTCAATGAAAAATTAATATTTTTTCACACTGTAAACTATCAAAATGAAGCTAAGAATCTTATCTTTCTATTGGTGTAAAAATTTTAATGTGTATAATATGCTCAATATTAAAGAGAAAGTAATTTAAAAGAGCATAATCCTGATTTTATTATATGATTATATCTAATGATATAAAGTAGATCACTTCAAAGCTAATAAATACTCTTTTTTAATATACAACAGCTTTTGTTTATTTGACAAAATTAAAGATAAGATTGAAAGCTTTACTTTTACATTTTTATTTTATTTAAAAAGCTCAATTATTTAGGACTTTATGATAGTTTGAAGTTAGGGTGTTTTTATCACTGTTTAGATTGATTTTAAAGTTCAAGTGAGCTTCAAACCTCAAATTAAGCATTCTTTAAATGGAATTCTTTAATATTTTATCATTTTAAAAATATGCAGAAGAGTTACAATTAACTGAATACATCATTTTAATTGATTTGCATTGATTACAAAGAGGATATGATGTAATAATAATGCTTAGCTGCTTCACATGTATCACTTGTGCATGAAAACTGGGTATTTAATCAATTCTGCAAACATAAATTCAAGCTCAAACTATAATAAAAGCTATCACACCATTTCTTTCAGAATGGTGTCATTTAGCTTGGTATATAAGAGCTAAAGTCCCACAAAGCTTCTAATTCAAAAGACCCCATTCAAAGACCACATTCTGATCATAACTACTCCAACATTAAGGCGCATTTCAGAGATCTGACCTAATTACAGATTCAAAATACTACCATGTCCTCAGTTAAATTTACTTCTGCCATGCTACCCTTTTTTCCCTTGGGAGCTTCAACAAAAAGAGAGAGAATTGCAATGTTAAAAAAGGCATTCCTCTTTATTGCTGGTGATGATCTTGATAATTTCATCAAGCACTTCCTTACTCAAACTGAATTTGGGAAAGCTCAGTTCCTGCCAACTATTTGAATTCAAAAAGACAATGAGTTCATTGAAAACTTAAAGGATCTCACAAAATCTTCTCCCCAAAATTATCTCCCAGCCTTGCAATCTCTGGTTACTTCCAGATACTCTTTAAAAGAGCTTAATGATATGGGTTTTAATATAACCAAAAGTGAGTTCAAATACTCAAGAAAGATAAATAAAAATAAAAATGTAAGTTTAAACAAAAAAAGCCAAAAAAATAATAACTATTCATTAAAAAAAGAAATAACTAAAAAAATAATCAAAAAATTGCTGGAATATTCTTTTGAAACAAGCCAGTTTACAAAAATAGTGCCTGAAAAATTTATAAAGATATAGAAAAAGAGATGAGTAATTACTCAACTGAAATTAAATACTCTCTACTTAAAACAAAAAAGAAATATATGAAAATATGAAAATAAAAAGGGAAATTTTGGTTTTAATTTCTACTTACTATATATTAATCCCTTAAAATATAATAAAAAGTAAAAAACAAACTGATATGTGCAATATTTATAATTTAAAAAATTCACTAGAAAAAAAGAAGAATATGAAAGTAAAAACTTGCCATTACCAGAATCTATAGACAATGACCTAAAGACTATTAATCAGCACCAAGACTTTTATGTTCATCAAAATCATCAATATAAAAAAGATATTAATGAATTAGATGATGAGTCTTGTGTTGTAGTTATAGATTATAAAGAAAACTTAAAGGTTGGAAGTGTTCCAATTGAGACCAATAATTGTTTTTATTCAAAAAAACCAATCTCATTATTAGGGTTTGCATTAGTTTTTAAGGAAAACAATAAAATTAAATATGAATATCATGATTTTTTGTCCCAAATATTATCACATGATTCTTTATTTTCAGGTGAGTGTTTTATAAAAATTCTTAAATTAGATAGATTTAAAAAAATAAAAAATATAAAAGTATGGACTGATAATGGAAATCATTTTAGATCATATGAATTTTTATAGTAATTATTTAAAGAGGCACCTAAATATATTAAGGGTTCTATAAAATATAATTGTTTTGTGGAATGTCATGGAAAAAGCATTGTTGATGGTCACTTTGGTGTAATATCAAAAACATTAAAAGAGAAAGAAAATCATTTTTATATTAAGAATATAAATGATATTAAAAATATTTTTGAGCAAGAAGAAAAAAGAAAAGAGTTATATAAATCAGCGCTATCAGGATCAAATATTTCTCAAAAGTCATTCTTTTTTATTTATGAGAGAAAAGTTAGGCCTATAAGGAAAGAGCTCAAAGTTAAAAATCTGCACATTAATCTTTCATATTTGATGAAAGATGGGAAGTTGTATACTTCACCTTTAACATTTGAAAGTTTCTCAGAATATTCTGAGATAATTTATCATTTGAAATCACGTGATGATACCAGAGAAACAAAAATATCAGAAGATGCTAGTGGTGCACTAGGGCAAGTTCATGAAGTAGGGCAGCTTACTAGAGGGTGTATTTTAAATAGAGTTATCAGTCTTTCAAAAACAACACCATTTTTTTCTGAAACAAACTAAGAATATTTATGATGAGCCAAAGATAGGGTAATAGCATTTATAGCTTTGGGGCTGCTATTACTCTCCCATGCAACTCATCATAAATATTTTTGGTTTGTAGTAGCACTTAAGATATTTTCAGTAATACTATAAGTTGCAATTTTTAATTCTAAAATTGATGATTTATTTTTAAAAAAATCATCTAGGCCCAAGATCAATTAAAGTTTTGGAATTTGTTGATTGTATTTTAAGCTTTCTGAATAATTTGAATATGAATAATGTAATTAAGTTATAAAAGAATAAATCTGGCGTCTAGACATAACAAGAAAAATAATGACCTATCTGTTTAAATGGGCATCATTCTTGCTAATTTTGTCAATTTATATTATTACTTTAGTGCTGAATAATGTTTTATACACAAAAAATAACCAAGAATATTTATTTCTAACATTTTTTCATATTACATGGGTCAATTTGAACACCCCAGTACTGAGATAGTGCTTGACATGGTTTGTTTGTATTTTGTTTTTGTGCATTATATATTTTATTTTCTAGTACCCTTACTTCATGTGTGAGTTTTTCATTATAGTGCACAAATTCTGTGCAAAATATAGTAAATATGATGAGAATTAGATGTTTTTGAGCTGATTTGTTTCTATATTGAGATCCTGTTCTTACTGTGTGACTTTTTTTGCATTTTATGCTTGAAATCAATGTTGCGCATTTGATTCGATTTGCCCATCAAGCCTTGAATTCCCATCAATATATATCAAATCATGTGTTTAATGTCATATTTCGTTCTATGTATGGATTTAGTTTGCTCTAATCTGACTTTGGTTCACAATCTCAACAGCTCTGAAAAGTACACTAAATTTCTGAATTTCTTTGATGGCTAATACTAACCGATCAAATGTAAAAAATATCAGCTTGATTTATTGCTCATAAGTTGCACATGAATTTAAAAAGAAAAGCCTAGAAGTCTAAAAAATAGTTCATTGAATAAATTAATTTATCTACACTTTCTAAGTAAAACATTTGGTAAATAATATTGTGATTTATATTTTTTTACTATAGTAAATTCATTTTTAAAGCATTCTTTCTTTAAACCAGGGGATATTTCATTTAAAATAAAAATATAATCTAATTTTATTTTTAAGGGGTTAATAGCCAATGAACTTAGGCTTGTGGCGGAATCTGGGGTTATGATCGGCTGCAAGAGCAACTGAAAGCAAGACTGCATCAGAATTGGCACGAGTGCAAGCAAAGATACTTTTAGGAAACCCTTTATCATCAAGCCCCAAAGGAATTGTCATCGATGGATATCTTGCCATTGCACTATAAAAGATGGCATTAGAATCAGGATCCTCAAACACAAGCAAAACATCCACTTTGTTCTTTTCGAGCAGATCATCAATTGCTTTGCGAGCTAACGCCTGGCCATTTTGAATATCAGATTTATCCTTGTTAGCAGGGCTTTTCAATGTAAAACTCAATATATCATAAGAAGCTGCAGGACCTCCTTTTTTCTGATCAATCAAGTACTTCAATGTAATCTTAGTGTTCTCAGTGTGCTTGATGTAGGAATCAAGGGAAGGAGATAACTCAGCCACAGCAGTTTTTAAGTAGGCATCTAATATTTTAGAAATTAAAAAATATTTATATTACTAGTTATATAATCTAAATCCTTTAAAGAGAGCTCATCGCTTGGAATAACAGTTGCTGATTTTTCGAGAAGAGATTTGAATTTATCAAATTCAAGATTGGAGGTCCCCTTGTTATAATTAAGCAACCCTACTTTCAATTTCTAAAATGTCACATAAAATCATAATCTAAATTACCTTTTTTTCTAAATAACTAGCCTGAGAGCCAGTAAGCACATCAGTAATAATCTTAAGGTCGTCAGCAGAACGTGACATTCCCCCAACTGTGTCCATTGACCTAGCAACTGGAACCACCCCTTCATTGGAAACCCAGCCATAAGTTGGCTTTAAAGTGAATATAGAATTCACCATTGCAGGAGAGTTGAGCGATCCAGAAGTCTCAGTTCCCAAGGCTACCATTGCCAAATTTGCTGAAACGGCCACTGCAGACCCTGAACTTGACCCTTTTACCGGCCCAGATATGTCGTAAGGGTTTTTTGTCTGCCCTCCTCGTGCACTAAAGCCTGGCTTAATACCACTCCCTAGAAATCTACTTATTAATTAAACAATCAAGTATTTACCCAGACATCTCTGAAAGGTTGGCTTTGCCAAGGATAATGGCTCCTGCACGTCGCAGTCTCTTGACTACCTCGGCATCGTCTTTAGGACGAGCACTAAGTAGGGAAGGATTTCCCGCAGTGGTGTTCATCTTGTCTTTTGTTGCAATGCTGTCTTTGACGAGAATAGGGATTCCATAGAGCGGCCGTGTCTTCAGTTCTTCAGGTAACGTCTTGGCAATCTTCAAAGCATCGGGATTGAATTCGATTACAGCGTTGAGGAATGGGTTCATCTCCTTGATTCGGTTGAGATAGCATTCCGTCAACTTCTCGGGAGTTAAACTTCCGCTCTTGAAGTGCTCGTGTGCTTGGTTGATTGTCAACTCTCTGATTTCGATGCCGTGGCATTTGCCAAGTCTGTTGTCAATGGAGCAGAGTATATTAGCTGCTGAAACAATGCAAAGGTTGAGAAAGAATGTTAAAAAGTTGATAATTCAATCTATTTGCTTTCTAGGCTTTATAGGCACATGATGTTTGAGCTATTCGTAACCAAACATTTCCGTATAATTGAGGTGCGCAGATAATCTGAGCCCATTGCAATAAATTTCAACTCCGATGCTAGGGCCCAGTCTCCATCATGGATTGTATCCATTGAATCGGATTGATATTTGATTTTGTAATAAGTTATATCTAAAATCTCCAAGATGTATTCATCCTTTCAAATGTAAATTTGTCTTGATTTAGCTTTACTTGCTGCTACCTTAAAGAGACAATGATCTTATTACAAAAAAAGGCGAAGCGAAAGTCATGCGTATATTATGGAGCTATGTATTGAACACTATGCTTTAATAAAGATTGTTCTAGTTCCTATTAAGCCAACTGCTTGGTAGCTTTTGATTGGCAGAGAAGGTCTTAAACTGACCGCTGGAGCCATTATTCGGTACCCACTGATTTCGACACCCTGTTTCTGAGAACCAATTTCCGAAATTATGATATCATTATGAGAGTTTTTAATATAAAATCTTTTGTAAAATCTAGATGACGTCATAATCTCGGAAATTTTTTCCTGATTTTGAGTGTTGGAAATGAGGTGGATTTATATATATTAGCAAAAAAAGTCAGGCACTTGTAGGATGCTGTGATGAAGTTAACGAGTAATTCTTGTAATAGCTAGAAGGATTCCAGATCATGCTGTATTATAAAAATGACGTAGTTTAGTTCCTTATACAATACGAGTTTATGTTGTGACCCAAACCTTATAGCTATGCAAATGCAAGGAACTTCACCTCAAATATCAAGCTTGCATTTGAGCAACTTTAGAAGCTTGATAAAAATTACTTTAATAAATGTGTTTTCATAAGTCTTTCCTCTTATTCCTGCTTTATATTTAATTAGTTGCAATTAGTACAACCAATCAGACTCTTGACACTTCTCTGTCAAAAGTGTTACAATGCTTCGGCTCAGCCCCGGCTGGCTTCTTACTATAGACTCTGCACCAAGATGCAATTTCTTAATATTTAAATGAACTTAACATGGATTTTTAACAAGAGTGACCCGGAGCCAAACTGACCGCGACTGCCCAAGGCTTGGCCGAAGCAGCCCTAGACACTTGGCAGCTTACATTGCAGTATAACTGTGATTGGCTGCTATGAACCTGATTACATAGCATCACCATCAATATCATATTTATTAATTGAACACCTGAGCAGTTTAAAATCTATCTTTAAACTTTCAATGCTTATTGCTTCCCGGCAACAATCAAGCCATCAAGTAGCAGTTTTTGCAAGCTCCATTTGAAATAATTACTTAAGGTACTGTAAATTCAGAACCTAAACGTAAAAATGTGGGATTGTCAAATCCTTGGTCCAAATTTTGAATCGCTTTTGCGGGATGGCCTTTTTTAATTGAATTGAATTCTGTGAGTATTTATTTGAATATTTGAAAATTCAGGAACTCATAGACACTTTGCAAAGTTCAAATTGAACTGCATATTTCCAATGGATGAAATGAATTAACTGGAATCAATTTTGAAGCGTTCAAATACATCAACCATTTTCATTAAGTTTACTATGTTTTTTGAAATTGTGGGATTTTCAAATCCATGAACCAAATTTCAAATCACTTTTGAATAGCACTATTAAACTCAGATATTAATTGCGGGAACTGGAATCCAAATTGAATGTATAGTAAGCACACTAAGAAACACATACCCAAATCAAGAAGCTCCACCACAACTAAAATCAAATGAAAAATTCAATCTTAGTAACCATGTTTAGACATAAAAACTTATTAAACTTTAAAATCATCCAAAACTGGAAAGGATACAATATTATACACTTCAAATCATGGATATAGAAAATCTGCTACTATTCAAGGCTAAATCAAGAGAAAACAACTACTCACAACTAAACCAATAAATCCAAATAAATACATATTTAATCTAAAATATATTTTTTATTTTATTTTTATGGACCATCAATCACATTCCCAACCAGCTCTTGCACCAGCCCGTGGGGCAGCCCGTCCACGAGGGCGTCCCAGAGGGTCCAAGAACAGACCCAGAACCCAACTCAAGGGGAGTCATGCCGACACACAGGCCTCCCAAGGTGTCAGCGCCAGCCAACCACCTCCCACATCTCAAGCCAGGAACAGTAGCCTCAATCCAAGACAGAAGCCGCTCTAAAGGCCTGCAACCAAAGTCTCCTATACAAAGGTCATCAGGAATAATGAGGTTACATACACCTCCACTGTGTACCCAGTTGTCACCCGGCCCCGCACTCTTGATCCAAGAGTTGCTACTTCCTGCCCCCACGTCTTTGACACCTCCTATGAGCTATTGTCCACCACTGAAGAGCCATCTGCACCTGTATCATATGCCACCAGTGACAACACCAGCACAATCAAGCGTGATCTCACCTTCTACACCTAGGTCCCCATCCCCTGTATCAAGCCTGCTAGCCAGGATGCCGTGGTACCTGCCAAGGGCCGGCATCAGTTGACAAATAGTGAGCATGAAGCTCTCCTCAACTTCTTGAACAGGGGAATAGTGGTTTGGGATATTGTGTCCTAATTTGGTGTCACAGCCAGATACATTGCCAACATCAACACCAAGTATGGCAACACCGGGCGAATTTCAAAATCTGCCAAGGCTAAGCAGCAGCCCAAACTCTTGCAGCCTGTGCATATTGACGCAATAAAACCATGAGTTACCAAGGATTGCCACCTGGACTCACTTGCTGTCCAATCAATGCTTGCCACAGAGTTTGGGCTTTCTGTTTCTAAAACCCTTGTTTACAAAGCAATGGTTGATTTGGGCTTCTCCTGGAAAGTACTAGGAGTTTTGCCATTCAGAAGAAACATGACAAGACCATTGAGGATCAACACATTTATGCCAAGACATATTTGGCACTAAAGGAGACTGGGAATGTCCAGTTCTTCTACATTAATAAATTGTCATTTTCCTCCTCACTCAGGTCTAGGCATGGGTGGGTCAAGAAGGGGTCCAAGGACGGCATAGCCCATTGTGCAGCTGTCTGTTCCCAGACCTATTCCATGGTAGCGCTTCTTGGTCCTTGCAGGTTGGACCAGTATCAGATGATCAAGGGTTCCCATAATAGCAGGACATTTCTTGATTTTCTCCAAACTGTCAAGGAGCATCTCCGGATCAATTACCACAATTCAACCAACATTGTTGTGTTGGATAATGTCGGGCTCCACAAAGTGGATCTGGTTCTGTCCAAGTTCCCACCCATCAATAAAAATAGCCATTCAGCCAGCCACTGCCTGGCTGACTGTCCAATGAGACTCCTCTTCCTCCCCCCATATTCTCCATTCCTTAACCCAATTGAGGAGGTCTTTGGGTGATCAAAAATAAGGTAATGCAAGGCCTTTCTCAGGACACTGAGGATCTCTTCAACATCCTTGAGGCCAGTCAATTTGTAATACCACCCAATGTGGTGGTGGCTTATTACAAGCACTCAGAATCTTTCCTCCCCAAAGACCTGGCCTCCAATCCAATCAGATAAATGGGTGCTCCAGGTTATATTTGTTTTTTTGTTTTATTTTTATTCATTTTGTTTTTAGTAGGACTCAACAATTATTATTTATATATAATGATGTGATGTTTGATTGTATTATAGACATATAAGAGTATGTAGAAAATGTAAGTAAAATTAATTATACTAGGTAAGAGGGATATATTTTTATTACAATGCAATGAATATTATATTGACTGTTGCACTAACAAATAAATAAATTAAAAAAGATAGAAAAAGATTAATTTTATTTAAATAATTGTGAATCCTTGTTGGTACTCTGGCTTTTTTAAGCCACAAATTGGACCTTGCAGGTCATCATTTGATCCTTATTATTTCAGTACCACTATAGCCACACGACACAACCACCAATGATTTTTATGTATTGCTTACTAATTAGTACTTAGGACGCAGTTCAAGTATATCAAATATGTTTGTCAAATCATATTACAAGGGAAAGGTAATTCAAGTTCTAAACAATCATTTGTTTAGAACAATAGGGGAGCGGTCTGCATGATGCGGATAAATTCAATTCTTGATGTTTATCTATGTGATAAATGGACCTGTACTTGACAAGCTAGTAAATAAAAACATTTTTGACTTATTTTTTATTATTTGACGTGTTTGCAACTATAACTAATGTCTTATAATATGTTTAGATATACTAATACTATAGTTTACATACTAAAATTTAAAATAAAAATTAAAATATTAAAAATAAAATTATAATTAAAAAACTTAAAAGTTAAATATTAAAGGTTAAACATTCAAAATATACCAATTTTTATTTAATTGTGATTTATTCAATATTAAAATATTTAATATTGGAAATTTTAATATTTTAATAGTAACTTTTAGATACTAAAATTTTAATATTGAAATATTTACAATTAAAATTTTTATAGTAAAATTTTAATAATGAAGTATTTAGTATTACAATTTTAATTTTTAAAATAAAAAATAAAAAATAAAATTTAAGTTCAAAAGGGAAGATGATTTATTAGGGGGATGCAAATTGCAAAGGGGAATGCAATTATTCTGGGGAATTATACCCTAAAATTAAATTTTCAGCTAATGCATCTAATTGGATCCACATACTCTTCTGTATGTGGTGGACAACCCTGGATGTGATTGCTAGAGGGGTGGCGCTCTGTACCCTGGTGGTTGCTAATTGTTTGATAAAAGGCAAGCGGGTGAGTGAATCAACTAGTAGGTTTTTGGGGGGCACATAGTACCCGTATAGTGTTGCTAGTGCAAATGAGTCATAGAGGACGTGTTCAACTGTTCTGTATCCCCGTGGTGTCTTCTATTGGTTAAGGGCTACACGGCAAATATCCATGTGAATAGGTACATCCTCCAACTTTTTGACATTGGTTTTTAAGATGCAGTGTAGGAGAATTCCCAGGCAGACTGCGACGTGAATTCTCTGTGAGGTATACTTTTCTGAGAACATGCATAATTTGTTGAAAGTCTGAACTAACCTATTAATATAGGATGTTTGACTGAACTTGAAGAGGGTTCTGGGGGCGCCTGACTTGAATCAGCCCCCAGGCCTCGGCAAACAATATTAATAAAGGTTTAAAATTATTCACGAGGACTGCATCTCTGACTTTATTTGATAGTGCCTTAAAAACATCATTAAAAATTGCAGATTTCAAATATTCATTTCCTATTTGAAAGTTGGTTTTTATTAAATTCTTTTCATATTTGTTGATGTTTGTGAAGGAGAACCTTTGAATGCTTTCGTATATGTATTCATCAAAGTTCAGTTTTATATCCCCATGAATTTCATTCATTTCTTTGATTTTGATAGTTGATCCTAGTTTATATGCTTCCCTTATCCATGGCAAGCACCCCACAGGTGGTGGATATTCCCTATCTTGAGCTTCACTATTAAAAAAATTATTCATATTCTGTTGAAATATTTTATTTATTTGGTTTTTATTTATTTGTTTTACAGGGGCCACCAGTGACTGGTAATCCCCTTAAAACCAACTCGGCGTAAAAGCTGCCACTTCCACGACCTCATCCCCATTCCTGGTGATGACTAAAAATAAATATAAGTAAAACATAAAAATACTTACTGATTGTTTCCCCTGTGGCCCCCTCAGCCACAGGCGCCATATTGGCAAACTTCATGAGCGTTGGATGCTCTTCAGTGCTCTTCTTGGGCTTAATTTTTCCTTATTCTTCTTGCAACTTGAGTTTCCTCTTGATTTTCATTTAAAAAAGCTTCTGTATTTCTTGAAGCGCTTCTGCTTCTTGATTGTGTTTCATTTTCATCTGTTTCCATTTGATTGTTTTCCTCTTCATTGGTGTTAATTTCCTTTGGAACTTCATTTCCTTCAATTAGTTTGATCTTATTGTTTTCTTTGGCCCCCTGCCAGAACTCCCACAAATTGTATCCTGCGTTGTTGAACTTTAGACTTGATAAAATTGTTCCCTGTAGATTAAGTAATTTTTCTGTATTCTATTCATCTATAATATTTCCCAATTTATCCAGAGCATCTTCTTTTGACTGGATCAGTGGCTGGCCCTCGTTACCCAGCTTTCCTGTCACTATTTCCCTGATATTTTTCTCAACTTCAACAACCTTTTGCAGGTGAGCTTCTAATTTGTTGATCAAGTTATAGATTATTGACATTTTGTTTGAATTCCATCAAAAAAACAGGCTTTTATAGTACTATCTTCAACACATACATATTTTTGTCA
Organism: Entomophthora muscae; assembly: GCA_014839935.2. Classification (NCBI taxonomy): domain Eukaryota; kingdom Fungi; phylum Entomophthoromycota; class Entomophthoromycetes; order Entomophthorales; family Entomophthoraceae; genus Entomophthora; species Entomophthora muscae. The sequence goes on along the minus strand of QTSX02006457.1, from coordinate 351,078 downwards.
TCATCATTAATAAATTAAAGACAATAAACGTAAATATTGCATTAGAATATTGCAATCAGACATCAACTCTTGATATTTTGGTATTATGTGTATAACTCAATGCATTTTATTTAATAAAATTTATTGTAAATAAGGCCTTTTCCATTATAATTTAATGAAATGAACTGTGTTTATATTAGAGCCATTAACGCTTAGTACAAATATTAATAATTAATGCATTTTACAGCCTGTATATTTACCTATTGGTAATAATTCTACAAACTTTGTAGTTGGATTTTGCGAGGTGATAATAATGTAATGTGTTAATAGAATACTGTTTATTGTCATTAATTGGCTGATTTTTCTTTGCGGTGGTGATTGTGCATTTTTTGATATTTACACACTGTGGCGGATCCAGGCCTAACCAGTCCATCCTACCATTATCATGCCCTTGACTCTTATTGCCATTACCTTTCTGTGACAAAGCTTTGAGGAGCTTTGCCTCCAGGGAGGCAATTTTATGGGACAACACTTTGTTGCCATCCCGCCCACAAGCCATGATTTCAACACTTTTTTCCTCTCTTGCTCTCAACGCCTCAATTTCACGGTTTGCCATTTCTTTTACTTGTTGTAAGATTTTGTCCCATCCTACTAACAGGTTCCAGGAATCCCATACATAGATTTGGTTTCTTTGGGCGGGAGTCCCTTCTTTTGCAAAGTAATTGGAGTATAACTCTTTGAACGCAGCCTTTACTTCCATCAAGGACTCCTCAGGAACAGTCTTGGTGACCTCCAGGCTGGCCCAAGCTTCTTCCAATGAACTTGTAGGAACCTCCTTCCTTGCAGTGGCGGTCTCCACAGAAAGTACTCCAAATTTGGCTCTTTAAAATTTTAACAAAGAATACATGATAATTGATAAATAGGTTAGGGGAAAGCATCAAAACCAACAATGTGAATATATTTTATTAATGTTTAACTGTTTTTGCTTATATACCATTTGGGGGCATATACAGCTGAAAACTCCTCTAGTTCAAGAATCAACCAATAATTTGTGTCACGTGGTCTATGACATTCAAGTCATTCAACATAGATCTTTACCAAAAAGATCACCAATAATTCTCAACCTATGAGAATTAACCTACAATGAGAAGGAGTCACCTGACACCATTCATCTCAATGAATCAATTTGGCATGGAGCTTTACCAGCTCCTGGCGCCAAAACCCTGTGGATTACACATCCCAAAACTCAGCCATCAGTGTTAAAACTGGGAACCAGCTGATCAAACCAAATTCCTAGGCATCCTTGCCTTTATTTAGTTATCTTTGCATTTAATAGTTTTTTGCCTTAAAACCCATTATAATGCTTTGAAACTCAAACCAGGCGCCACCACGTTGCCTAGCAATTTTCCCCGGCGGCGCCCCAGCGCCTGAAAATTTTACTAGCAGCACCTCAGCGCTTCTCAAATTCATTAGGCGGCAAGGCAGCGCTTCTAATCCAATGAATTTGCCAAAGCGGCGCTTTTAACCCAAAATTTGGGGGTTAACTTATGGTTAACCTTAACCAAACTTCTTGACACAGTCAAGGCCATTAACTACTATAATTAAATCCTCATTAATTATATTACCAAATATTTAATAATATATCTTTCTGATTAATCAAATTATTTCTGGGACACTAGTCTCCAAGATTGACTTGGCCAATCTTGCCTTCTGTTCTTTTACTGAACATAGATATCCAGTTTTCAGGAATCTTTACCTTAAGACTTAAAAATCTATCTATATGCAATAAACAGCAAAAACAGAAACAACTTTATATTTTGGAGCATTTATTTGGCTAAATACTTGACAGTGACTGTAGTACAGTCAAAATAGTTATATTGGTGCAAAAGTAGATAGATCTTGCAAGAAAGTAAGGAATCCTGAGCATAAAGGTGTTTAATTTTAAGATGTCAACAAAGAAAAGGGATGCCAGTATTCCCAGCTATATCCTGCTGGGAAACTACAATTGGGCTTTACTGGTAACTTCTTATTGGTTGTCAATGGATTATTCTAAAGCTGGGTTCCATTGGTGACTCCTGATTTGTCAGTTGGGTGGATCCTTTCATTATTTTTGCCCTGAAAAAGCTGGCAGGGGAATTTTGGGTCATTTGGCAACCCAAGTCCTCAATTCTGGGTTGCAGAGGATGTGGTCCAATTAGAATCTTTTCCACTTGGCGTTGGACGGTTTTCAATTGTCCCCAGGCTTGGAATTGACCAGGGTTTGATTCTACACCTAGAATTAAAGTTTTCTTTGGGTTAATTTGTGTGAATGACAACAGATTGTTTGTTTGCGCAATAGCTCCATTGCAGGTATTGACCCTATGCAACATAGGCTTTTGTCTGGCCCATTATGGGCCCTGACAAATACCTTTGATGAGGTAAGTATTGTTGGGCTTGACCTCCATGAAAATTCCTGGTCCTTGTAACCCTGGATCCAATGTGTGCATGTTGTGATTGTTGACCCAGATCTTGTCCCCACTTGGAAGCATTCTTGTTGTAGCAGGATTGCTTCTCTCTCAACTCTTTTCTTCTCCATGTCTTCTTGGTATTTTCTATATTGCTGTAAATCAGGGTCATTGTCATCTGGTACCCTCTTAGGTAGAGGTAAATGTGGTCTTGCGGAAGTGCTAACAAGGGCAGGCTTATGCCCATAGACAAGTTCATACAGGCTTTTGCTTGTATTACGGTTGACTTGTGTTCTGCACACCATAAGTTCTGTTGGTAGCATGTCAACCCAAACTTTTGGATTGTTAGCAGATAACTTACTTAGGGCATCCACTAATGGACTGTTTAGTTGTTCCACTTGTTCATTTGCTTGAAGGTGATAGCAACTGGCTGTGGTGTATTTAATTCCATTCTTGGCAAGATAGATATTGGTGTTGATGGCTTTAAGTTTGGTTTCCTCCATCTGTAATTAGGAGTTCAGGTTTCCCAAGCTTAGCTATGATCTTCTTGCCAATAGATTGTCTTAAATAATTCCTTCATTTTTTTTGTAGCTTGTGCTACAGACCACCTAATTGCATAGTTGATAACTGTGATAATGTACTTTTTGCCTTTCTTATTACCAGACATTGGTTCCACAATATCCATTGTTCACACTTTGAACAGTTGTGTGATTGACACTGGTAATACTGACTTGGGAGATGCCTTGGAGCAGGCATACTTTTCACATACTTTGCATTAGTCTAGTAGTTTCCTAATGCCATCCAGCATGTTGGGCCACCAGTAGCGTGTCTTGAGGTATTCATGCTAGTTTCTACTTCAGGAGGGTGACTGTACAACAGTCACTGTTGAGTATTTAGCCAAATAAATGCCCCAAAATATAAAGTTGTTTCTGTTTTTGCTGTTTATTGCATATAGATAGGATTTTGGAAGTCTTAAGGTAAAGATTCCTGAAAACTGGATATCTATGTTTGGTAAAAAGAACAGAAGGCAAAATTGGCCAAGTCAATCTGGGAGACTGGGTGTCTCAAAAACAATTTATTTAATCAGGAAAATTAATTAATAAATAATCAGCAATATAATTAATGAGGATTTAATTATAGTAGTTAATGGCCTTGACTGTGTCAAGAAGTTTGGTTAAGGTTAACCATAATTTAACCCCCAAATTTTGGGTTAAAGGCGCTGTGTTTGCAAATTCATTAGGTTAAAGGCGCCGCTGCCTGCCTAAGTGATTTTTAAAACGCTGAGGTGCCTGGTTCAAGTTTCAAAGCATTTTAATGGGGTTTAAGGTAAAAAGCTATTGAATGCAAAGATAACTAAATAAAGTCAAAGATGCCTAGGAATTCAGGTTTGATCAGCTGGTTCCCAGTTGGAACACTGATAGCTGATTTTTGGGATGTGTAATCCATAGGGTTTTGGAGCCGGGAGCTGGTAAAGCTCCATGCTGAATTGGTACAATTGGGATAAACAGAGTCAGGTGAATTCTTCACATTGTAGGTTAATTCTTGTAGGTTGAGAATTATTGGTGATTTTTTAGGTAAAGATCTATGTTGGATGACTTGAATGTCATAGACTACGTAATGCAAATCATAGGTTGATTCAGGAACTAGATGGGTTTTCAGCTGTATATGCCCCAAATGGTATATAAGCAAAAACAGTTAAAAATTCATAAAGATTCATTCATTTGTTGGTTTCAACGCTTTCCCCTCACCTATTTTTCAATTATTATGTCTTCTTTGTTAAAATTTGAAAGGATCAAATTTGGAGTACTTTGTGTGGAGACCGCCACTGCAAGGAAGGAGGTTCCCACAAGCTCATTGGAGGAAACTTGGGCAAGCTTGGAGGTCACCAAGACTGTTCCTGAGGAGTCTTTGGTGGAAGTAAAAGCTGCGTTCAAAGAGTTGTATTCCAATTACTTTGCAAGAGAAGGGACTCCCGCCCAAGGAAACCAAATCTAAAAATGGGACTTTTAGAACCTGTTAGTAGGGTGGGACAAAATCTTACAACAAGTAAAAGAAATGGAAAACCGTGAAATTGAGGCATTGAGAGCAAGAGAGGAAAAAAGTTGAAATCATGGCTCGTTGGCGGGATGACAACAAAGCATTGTCCCATAAAATTGCCTCCCTAGAGGCAAAGCCCCTTGAAGCTTTGTCACAGGAAGGTAATGGAAATAAGAGTCAAGGGCAGGATAATGGTAGGATGGACTGATTAGGCCTGGATCCCTTATAGAGCCCAACGCGGGGGCAGAAAAAACCCATGGTGAAAGGAGTCCAGTCTATGCTTGCCAAAATGTCACCATTTTCTGGAAATCCATTGGAAGGAAATGCTTTCCTGGAGGGTTTCTTTATCTGAGCCTCTAGTCTAGAGGATGAGGATAAATATCATTGGTAGAAAGTCCTCACAGGTTCTGCCTATTTCAAGTAGTTCAAAAGACGTAAAGGCAGCAATTGAACCACATTGCTGTAGGAATTTTGAGCCAGCTACACGGTAACTCTGAGACCTGGTGATGCTTTGCAGAAAGCTTGAGATGTTACCCAAGCTGGCCATGAAACGGTGTTGATTTATTTGTCCAGAATAGAGGATTTCCTAGCTTTTGTTGACGTAAAACACAATCAGGATCTGGTGGAAGTTGCTTTCTTCACTGGAATGTGGCCCGGGTTGAGAACTCAGGCCTCTATTCTACGCTGTGAAAAGTTGTCATGGTCAAAACTTGTTCAAAAATTCATTCAGATGGAGTGGGATTTTGGAGGCCCCCACACAGTGCTCCTTGCCCAAGAGTAGGAGCTCATATGGCTGCAGGGGAGGAATCTTCTGAGAGAACAAGACGTTCAAGAAGTCCCTCATATAAGGATCACATGTTTCAATTTAAGCAGGCATGTAAGTTCCCCATGGCCAATGGATGCTGGATCTGTGGGAAAGACGGCCATTTTGCTGGAAAATGTCCCAACCATGCAGAATTTGACAAGGACACCCTGACCTTATGTTCAAGGATTCGGGAAAATAAAGGCGGGCTTAAGTGTCTCCCAACCTGAGCTTGGTAATTCGGAGAATAATGGGAGAATGAGACTTCAATCTGGAAAGGCCTTGAAGGAGTACAGGAAAAGCGCCAGTAAACCAGTGGAGCCACCTGTACAGGAAATTGATGTCTCTCGTCCAACTCTTCCTGAGGGAAGTCCAGACCCCTCTCCAGATGAGTGGATATTGGATGTGCGCTTAAGTATGAAGGAAGACAGGGAGATTACATGGCAGCCTGTGCAAGTCCAGTTGAGTGTGGATTGGCTCAAAGAAGTGGAATGGCGTAAGAAGGTGGCCCAAAGTATGCCCACATTGTTGATTACAAAACCTTTTGTGTGGGTGTTATAAGGGGTTATCCTCCTAGATATTTTGCTTGATGGTATCTCCGCAAAGGCAGTATACAATCCAGGGTGTGCTGGAGTGGCGGTATCAAAGAACTTCGTCTGTAAACATGGCATGGACCCATCGAGATTAGTCACTCTGACCTTATCTTCTGCGGATGGTGTTACCACTATCAAACAAGATGTGCTTGATGAAGTGGAAATAAAATGGAAAAATACCAAGGTCAAGACATCCACTGTAGTTTTACCAGGGGCAGGATTTGATGTTCTGCTTGGTATGACTTGGATTGTGGAGGCCAAGGTGAGTCTGGACGCCGTCAAGAATGTCTTGGTCCATGAAGGAATTGAATATGTTTATCAACAGCTGACAATTTTGCCAGCACCAGAAGATGTTCAGTCAGTGGTCATTTACGCTTAGGAACACTGCTCCATTCCACCGAAGGAAATTGCTTGGTTGAAACCAGTAGCTTTCAATTGTAGAACACAGGTTATCCCAGAATTTCCCTGTCATTAATTCCTCAAATGTGGTAGTATTTGAGAATGGTTCAAATGGCAAATTTCTCAAGTCCTGGAAGTTTTTTAACACTTGTGCAGTTTCTGTGGACATTCAGCAGGGTCAGTGTATTGGAGTTTGAATGCCTGTGGTTGGTGAAGTCATAATATATAAACCTACTGTCTCTTATGTTTGTGTGCCATTCAACAATTTAACCCATATACTATGTCTAAATGAAGCACCAGGTACTCCTTTGTATACGCTGGTGTGGAAATGGAGTAGTTGTTTCTCGTTGGACAAATATGATGTGGGAAGAACTGGTCCACCCTATATCATAAAAATGCTTACTGGGAAGCCATACAAAGGGTATGTACCACGTTGTAGTCCTGCTGCGGTTGCTGTAATTAGAGAAAATGTGGAGAAAATGTGAAGGGCCAACCTGATTGAGGAAAGCATCAGTCCTTACTCTTCTCCAATGGTTTGTGTCCCAAAGCCAGATGGAAATATACATGTCTGTATTGATTTTCAAATGGTAAATAAGGATATTGAAAACAATGCTTACCCAATGCACCGGACTGAGGACCATCTGGACACCATGGCTGGATCTTCCTGGTTCACCACTTTAGATCTGACTAAGGGTTATCACCAATTGTTGATTGACAAGAATTCAAAGGAGGTCACAGCGTTCTCTACACCTGACGGTCTGTATCAATGGAAGGTTCTGCCATTGGGAATGAAGACAGCAGGTGCTGTGTTTCAGTGTATAATGGATCAGATTATGACAGGACTACAGCCTAGAAGTGTTTTGGTATATATAGATGACATTACTGTATATAGCCCTTCCTGGGAACAACATCTAGAGGATCTTGATTAAGTATTCTGCCAAATTGAGAAAGCAAAGTTGAAGATTAGTGTATCTAAGACTAAGCTTGCCTGTCAAGAAGTCAAGGTGTTAGGACATATTTTGAATTTTCAAGTGATTAAGCCAAGTACTGAGAGAGTTATTCTGTTGTTAAAAATGAGGTTACTACAGCTGGTTTGAGAGGTGCAGGGATTTATGGGATCAGCAAGTTTCTATCAGAGATTCATTCCTAATTGTTCTGCGCTTGGAGAGCCATTGTTTGCTTTAACAAGGAAGAACACCATATTTGTTTGGGGACAGGAGCAGGAGTCAATTTTCTTAGAGCTGAAGAAGAGACTCTCCAAAGCCCCCATCCTAAGATTCTTCAATTGGTCAAAGCTGTTCTATATTGAGAATGATGCAAGTTCAACTGGTCTGGGTGCCATTTTGACTCAGGAAGGAGATTTGAAGTTGTCTCAACATCCCGTTGTGTATGGTTCTAAAACATTGGGGACCACTCAAAGGAAATACTCTGCTACTGAACGTGAAGAATTGACAATAGTATGGGCTGTAGAGCATTTTAGGATTTATATCCTGGGGATGCCGTTCATCATTGTCACTGATCATGCAGCATTGAGAGCAATTAAAACTAAGGAAGACTTACAAGGCCAAATGCAATTGTATGCTGAAAAGCTCTCTGGACATGATTATGATATCATTTACCAACCTGGATTGGAAAATCAGATTCCCAACTTATTATCCCAAGCGCTGTTGGCCTGTGGAGAAGTTGGGACGCAGGAAGCCTGGGAAGCTTTATTGAGGAATAGAATTTACGTAGAAAAATCCAAACGCCTTCAAGTGGTTAGAGAACTTCATGTTCAATGGGGAGGTACCCTTAGATACAAGAAGCTCTGGCAAGCATTAAAAGCTTAGTACTGGTGGTTAGAGATGAGAGCTACAGTCCTCCAGATTTTGCTAGAATGTGAAATTTGCTCTAAGTTCTCAGCGGCAAAATCTAAGGTGCAGCTCAAGTCAGTGATGTCACATTATCTGTTTGAGTTAGTCTCAATGTATACAGGTCATATCACATTACCAAGTGGTTGGAAAGAATACTTTGTGGTCACCATTGATTCTTTCACAAAATGGGTAGAGGTTTGAGCACTGGCCAAAGAAACAAGTGTTGCACTTGCTAAGTTTCTCTGAGAAGAAATCATAGCACAGAATGCTTGTCCCAAGAAGGTTCTCACCAATAATGGACCACCCTAATTAGGGTCAGCTTTGACTAAGTAATGCTTAAAATGGGGCATTTCAAAGTTAACCTCAGCCCCATATCACTCCAAGACCAATGGGTTAGCCAAGAGAACCATTAGAACCTTAAAGCACATCATGGAGAAATTGGCTGACAGGGCCACAAAGCGTTGGAAGGATCACTTAGCAATGAGTGTCATGGCATACTGGACAATGACCCATGATTCTACTGGGTTTTCACCATTTCAGATATTGTATGGCCGGGAGACTACAAATAGCACTGAGGTGAGTCAATGGGAGTTTTCTGGAAAACAAATCCTATGAAGACACCATAGAGAAACATGCAGCCAAGATGCAGAAGTTATTTGCCGAGGCAAGGAGTGAAGAAAATCAAGTTTGAGAGAAGCGTGCTGCCAATTGGAACTCAAAGCCTGGAGTACTTCCATGTGATCACTTCCAGGTTGGAGATCTGGTATGGTTTGATCAAAGGCGCCGAGAAAAGCACCTGAAAAGAGGCCTTCAGCAATGGGTGGGGCCTATGAAGATTATCTTGGTTAGTCCAGGGCCAAACTACCTAATTCAAGGGGTTGGAGCTGCCTTGGGAGAAGAATGTTCCTGTGTCAATCCTCAATTCCTTAAGCTGTTCCATGGGGAATCAGAGCTTATAAAGGTCCAGGAATATGAGGCTGATTCCCCTGAAGAGAAGGAAGGGGTCTTGTGACCGTACGACAGTCACTGTTGAGTATTTAGCCAAGTAAATGCTCCAGAACATAAAGCTCTTTCTGTTTTTGCTGTTCTTTGCATGTAGATAGGTTTTTGAAAGTCTTAAGGTAAAAAAATCCTGAAAACTGGATATCTATGTTCAGATAAAAGAACAGAAGGCAAAATTGGCCAAGTCAATCCGGGAGACTGGGTGTCTCAAAAACAATTTAATTAATCAGAAAGATTAAATTAATAAATACATGACAATGTAATTAATGGGGATTTAATTATAGTGGTTAATTGCCTTGACTTTTTCAAGAAGTTTTGTTAAGGTTAACCATAAGAAACCCCCTGAATTATGGGTTGGAAGTGCCATGTTTGAAAATTCATTAGGTTAAAGGCGCTGCTGCGCTGCCTAAGTGATTTGTAAAACGCCAAGGTGCCTGGTTCAAGTTTTGAAGTGTTTTAATGGGTTTTAAGGCAAAAAACCATTAAATGCAAAAATAACTAAATAAAGGCAAGGATGCCTAGGAATTCAGGTTTAATCAGCTGGTTCTCAGTTAGAACACTGATAGCTGAGTTTTGGGATGTGTAATCCACAGGGCTTTGGCGCCAGGAGCTGGGGTTCCTCCATGATGAATTGGTACATTGAGATGAATGGTGTTAGGTGACTCCTTCTCATTGTAGGTTGATTCTCATAGGTTGAGAATTATTTTTGATCTTTTAGGTAAAGATCTAGGTTTGGATGACTCAAATGTCATAGATCATGTGATACAAATCATAGGTTGACTCAGGAACCAGAGGGGTTTTCAGCTGAATATGCCCTGAATGGTATATAAGCAAGAACAGCTAAATTAATAAAGATATATTGTCAATTTTGTTGCTTTCCCCTCAACTACCTTTTCAATTGTTATGTCTTCTTTGTTAAATTTTGAAAGGGCCAAATTTGGAGTACTTTGCATGGAAACTGTTGCTGTCAGGAAAGAGGTTCCTACAAGTTTGCTGGAGGAAGCTTGGGCCAGCCTGGAGGTCACCAAGACTGTTCCTGAAGAGTCTTTGGTGGAAGTAAAAGCTGCATTTGAAGAGTTATACTCCAATTACTTTGCAAAAGAAGGGACTCTGGTTCAAGGAAACCAAATCCATGCATGGGACACTTGGAACCTGTTAGTAGGGTGAGACAAAATCTTACAACAAGTAAAAGAAATGGCAAACTGGGAAATTGAGGTGTTAAGAGCAAGAGAGGAAAAGAGTGTTGAGATCATGGCTTGTTGGCAGGATGACAACAAAATGTTGTCCCATAAAATTGCCTCCCTGGAGGCAAAGCTTCTCAAAGCTTTGTTCCAGGAAGGTAATGGTAATAAGAGTCAAGGGCAGAATAATGGTAGGATGGACTGGTTAGGCCTGGATCCGTCACAGATATGCTGATCTTCACTTGGGTGTTGTTCTTCAACATTAGAGACACCATCTGTGGGCGCAACCCCACTCCTTCAGCCAGGTGATTAGTGCAGCCAACAACCCCACTGTACTTTTCCTTCATCAGAAGGTTGCTGACATGTTTACAAAGATGGCCTTCAATACTCTCGGCAGCAGTCAATTGCCAAAGGACCCACAGCTGCCCCTTGCAATTCCCTGGTGTCCAAGCCAATTGCCGTTCTCCCTGAATTGAGATATGATATCATGTACAACCAATTTCTCTAAGCCAATCAAGGCACTCAATCACCTCTGGGCCCTCCAGCCGCCCTAGTCCCCAGCCAACCAATCCATTTGTATGGAACCCACCCCCAGCCAATTAAGTCCCCCCTCAATCCAGCCCACCAACTATTTTGCCCCACCCAATCCCATTTCCCCCAATAAAACTTGTCCATCCCCAGTGTTTTTTAAATTTATTTTGATTTAACTCTTACATATTTTTATTGGAATTATATATATATTATAAAAACAGTGATAATTAATTATAATCATTCTGTAGTTTAAATTTGGCTACCTTAATATTTATAATTTTTATGTTTTCTATTATAGCTTTAATATATTTGAAGTGCTACATAAAGTGGATTTAAAAACTACAAGTGCTACAGACCAGCCAATTGGAATGGGCGTACATATGGTATCTTTGTGCTTGGCTCAGACCAGACACACCTCAGTTATTGCACCCAGTTTAAATTAATAAAATAAGCCTGTTGAAAATAGGACATGTCTTTGTTTGCAAATTGGCACACTAACTTGTGATCACTCTAGCACAAGACCACTGGGTTCTCTGGTGCTAGATTTACCACAAGTTGTTGTGTCAATTTTCAAACAAAGACATCTCATATTTTCAACAGGCTTATTTTATTAATTTAAACTGGGTGCAATAACTGAGGTGTGTCTGGTCTGAGCCAAGCACAAAGATACCATATGTACGCCCATTCCAATTGGCTGGTCTGTAGCACTTATAGTTTTTAAATTCACTTTTTGTAGCACTTCAAATATATTTAAGTTATAATAGAAAACAATAGAATTAATAAAAATAATCCATCACACCACATATATCTCTGAATTGTATGATCTACATATAACCTGTGAAAGTGGTTATTTTTTAATAAAAAAGTACTTTGGGTCAAACTTGGAATCCTGATTCAAGAATAAATTATATTATACTCAGAAAAAACATATAAATGAACAAAAAAGATGTTCATGATACTAAGAATGGGCTGGTTTACAAACTCTGGAATATATGATCTACATATAACCTGTGAAAGTGGTTATCTTTTAATAAATATGTACTTTGGGTTGAATTTGGCATGCTAATTCAATATTGAATTACATTGTACTTGGAAAGAACATGTGTATGAAAAAATGTGTTCATGATACTAAAATTGGGTTGGTTTACACGCTCTGAAGTATATGATCTACATATAACCCATTAAAGTGGTTATTTTTTTAATAAATATGTACTTTGGGTCAAACCTGGCATGCTGATTCAAGGTCAAACAAAATGTTTCACTTGGACAAAACATGTATATGAAAAAATATGTTGTTCATGATACTAAGAATTGGTTGCTATATACAATAAATATACATGATATCAATATCAAAAGAATAGTATTACTTAAAGCTAATAAAGAATCATAATGAAATCAAGATATGTTTATTAGATCTCTATTGAATACAAAATAATAGATATAGTGTATTGGAATATTTTATTTGTACAATATGGGTTGGGTAAGAACAAGTAAACATGTTGGAATTGGAGGTGATGATCAAGGAGTTGGACATGGTGGTGGCTAAAATCAAGGAGGTCAATCAAAAGATGAAGGTCATGATAAAGGAGGTGGTGTTAGAAGGTGACAAACTAGTCAAACTTAATGTGAAATCCGTGAAGCAGAAGATACCCAGTACCACCAATAAACTTGCAATCAGGCTTCTAAACGCCAAAAAGATGTTTCACCAACCTAAAGTTCAAGCCACACAGGTTTGCAACCGCGGAGGTGTGATCAAAGAATCCCAAGATATTTAAACAACTAAAAATAAAAAGAAACAGAAACCAACAGAAGACCATAAACCAAATAGTGACAAATCCTGTAAAATAGCCCCTGTCAAGGGGGCAACAGGTAAAGATATATAAGAAGGTAAAAATAAAACACCAAATAAATAACAAGACTATACTAACTTTTTTATCTATAGAAAAAATTAAGGAGCAGTCCGCCAATACCTAAAACCCTAAATATTGCAAACCTTTTACAGTAACTACGTCCCCCACATAGGGTGTCAGCTGGTCATGACGCCAGCTGCTGCATCTGAGATAAATGAAAAATCAGAAAAAAATAAACCTATGAAGCAAGAACAACTTACAGCACTCCAACCAAGGCAAGACAACTCCAAATGGCGGGTCTCAGTTTTGGCCGCACCCCCTAACCTGCACCTTGACCAGTATGTTCCACATCCTGGCTTCTGCAAGCTCTTTTTCATGCTTGTCTGGGACTGTGTCAGAACTATACTATACCAAAATATACCTGAGATGTAGAAAGGACAAAAAGAATTCTGTTTCTGTTTCCTAACCAAGCACTTAATATCCCACATCCTAAAAAAATTAAAGAAAAAATAACAAAGCTTATCTTTAGTTTGTCTGCTGTCCTGCCTGCTGTTGTAGGCGTCCTAGTAGAATTTGGGACCTCCTGGTGCTCCAAAGAGACTGGAATACCGTCAACCATAGAAAAAACCTTTTAAACACATCCTTTAAAAATAAATCAGTACTCTATACAATAAATTTTGTGAGTTCTTGGCCCTATTTGCAGGGCAGAGACTTCACTTGATTGTTTACCTAGGTCTTGTTGTACTGATGTGGATTAAACCAGAAGCATGCAACCCATCTGTTATATTAATAAAGCTGGATGAAATTTTCAATTTATTAGATGGAAAAAATTAACCCTGGATACAGCTCAATAGAGCATGTTATTCAAGATGCAGTTATTCTTGCCGCCACATATAGGATTGCAGCTCCACCGGAAAAATCCTCCTGGCCAATTGTATCACAGTGCTCCTGTACTCAAGCCACTGTGAGCTATATAGTACAGGAGCCATGTCAACATACGCTTTGGCAATATAAATTGCTAGTTTATTTCAACAACAAGTCCGGGGATTCTGCTGCTCACACCCCCAATAAAGCTCTAAATCCAAATAAATTTTTAAATTTTTTTATTTATAGTTTCTTTAAAAAATAATCTGATCAAACTATTTATAATAAAAAACAAATACATAATAAAAAACAAATATTTCTGCATGTTCATTCATTCATCCTTCTTGCTTTGTTAATTTTTATTACACATGACAGCATATAATTGGAAATATATAAATAATGTGAAATAACCAACCCCAATAAAATCATACTAATAAAAATATAAACATTTTTGTGTGTTATTTGTCCATTCATTCATTCATTCAATGGTAGGACACGCCATTTTGAAAACGGCATCTCAAAATACGCCATCTCAAATTTAATTTGAGATGGCGTTTTTTGTTAGTGATTTTGAATCACAAAAAAATAAAATAAACAATAAAATAGTTAAAATTTACATATATCTTTATAATGTGGCATTTCAAATTTACGCCATCTCAATTCTTTCACTTCAAGTCAGATTAATTAAATCTTATTTTGCTAACTTTATTTACATATGAAATCACTTAGTGTGGGGTGTGTTTACGCCATCTTAAATTTACGTCATTTCAAATTATGCCATTTACCTAAAAGTAAATTAAGCTAGTATCCAAACTAAAACAAAGCCTGTTGTATAGTGCCAGAAGATGTTCCTATAGTATTAATCTAAGACACTTATACTAAGAACAACCTAAATAGATGCCGCTATGATAGTCCTTCTAGTGATTGTCATTTCTGGGTAAAAAAACCCAGTTTTGTTATATGTAATTTATAACTTTATTATACATGGATACATTGATAAGGGTTTTCTTAATAAAATATTTTAATAGTTATTTTAATATGGAATGGGGTGATTACGCCATTTTGATTTACGTCACTTTAAATTCCACCAAGTTTCTATTGCCCAATCAATTTGATGCACACAATGAATAGGGGAAAATAAGGGGAAATTACATATGACGCCAGGCTACACTATATCAATTCCCCCACCGCAATTCTTGCTTTCCACTTTTTAAAAGTACATATTCACGTCAATTATCATAGTAATAAAAAATGTAAGAAAACATATGAAACTTTGCAAATATATATTTTTGATCTCCTCTAAACAACTGGATACTTTTTATCCCCAGTTGTATAAGCTAGTTTTTGAGAAATTCAAGTTTTGCTATTTGGCCTGGTTGAGGTAGCTCCACCAAAAATTTGTTAATTTAATATAAAAAAGGTCAAAAACACTATGTTTTTGAGCTACAGCACCTCAATTATGTCACTTCAAAAACGCCATTTTGACTGCATGTTTTCAGTCAAAACCCAAAGTTTTGCATACTTGCGTTACTAATAAAAAATATTTTTATAAAAAAAACATTGAAATTTTGATAGTATATATTTTTAGATCTCCTCTACAATTCTATGTAAAAATAATTACTTTTTATATATTGAAAACATTCTCATTTTTCTCTTTGAAAACAAACCTCAAATTACTCATATTTTGATACTAATTCACTTTTAGATGCCTCCCAAGTCCATCAACAAAGCTGCGTCCAAGACCTCCAAAGGCAAGACCACTCCTCCTAAGGCCAAAAAGGCCAAGACAACCCCAAAAAATCATCCTTCTAAGGCTAAAGCTCCCCCAAAGACCCCCACACCATCACCTGAACCAGAGGAAACAAGCCCAACCCCTCCTCATTCTCCTTTTGTTTACTCCCCTTCAGACCCTCAAGAGAACTTGTTCAACTCCAATTGCAATTCTGTCCCCACCTCAGAGCCTGAGGATGAAGAGGAGCAGGAGCCTGAGCCTGAGTCTGATGCTCCTGCTGATGAGCCAATTGAGCTCTGGGATCTTAATACAGTCCATAACATTTGCAACCGGAATGACACATTTGCTATTCCCACAACTTACCCTATCAGCTATCCAATTATGACCAAGAAAGGGGGTGATGGCTTTGTCCACAAGGGCTACAGTTTCAGCTGTAACAACGAGAAAAAACCCATCTGTCAATATCACTTCAAATGTGATAATGTTGGCTGCCCTGCAAGGCTCACCATGTATGGGTTTACTAGATTTAAGGCCCTTACTGTTAACCACAACTGTGCTGAGCCTTTTGATTCTCTATATCAGCTGATCTGCTGGTTTCTTTGCCAAGTAATTCCTATCACCAAAGATCAAACCTCCACTTAGGTTGTAAACAATGCACTCATTAATCTAAATGATATCCAACTGGCAACTGTTGGTAGCGACTCAAAACTACAGAGATATCTCACTGACCAGAGATATGCTCTGAGCACTGAAGGCTTCAGTGCTAAATCAATTGACCAGTTGATTCTAACTGAGGAGCAAAAGCTTTCACAGCATGAAGAGAGATTCCTCTTTCACAATGATGGGCAACATGTACCAGAGCAGATCATCTGATTTGCTACCTCCCAGGATCTGCGCAACTTTTTAAAATGCAAGACCTGGCTTGCAGATGGCTCTTTCTCCACCTGCCCAAAGCTCTTCAACCAGCTTTGGAATATCCATGGGCAGGTTGGCAATCTAGTTCTTTCCCTGTTATTCTTTTTCCTCCCAAATAAGAAGCAGGAAACTTATGTCCTGGCTCTAACAATATTAAAGGCCAAGTTGGATGAGATCCTCCCAACCATTGAAGAGGAGCCAAAAGAGACTAGAGGGTGCAAGAAAAAGGCCCAGTCAGAGGAAGCCACCCCAACTAAAAATTATTCAGAAAGCCTTCCCTACCATGAATATCTGGTAGTAGATTTTGAGCAGGCTCAGGCCAATGCTTTTATTAGAGTCTTCAAGAGCTCCCCCCAGGGATGCTACTTCCACTTCTAGCAGGCTCTCTGCTGCTGCCTCCAAAAGTGCTCTGCACTTCATGAGCTGGTCTACAATGAAGGCACTAAAGAAGCCAAGGACGTTTTCAATTGCTTTGCTGCCCTTGCCCTTGTAAAAAAGGAGGAGACCAATGCCTTCTACGACGCCCTCCTCTGCCATCCTTACATTATTGCCAACCAGGCAGCCTTTGCGCCCTTTATTGAGTATTTTGAAACTCAATGGGTTAGTATCTTTCAGGGAGCACACCACATTAGAAAAGGCGGTGAATCAATCACATGGAACTGCTTTAAGCAGGTAAAAGATGGCCTAATCAAGACCACCTCTTCTCTTGAAGGGTGGCATAGTTGATTTGCCACAAGGGTCCAGGTTTAGAAGCCCAAGTTCAACAAAATCATGGTGCATCTCAAAACCCAACAGGCCATCTCCACCTGCCTCTTTAAAACAGGCATGAAGACCAAGGGTGATATCCCCAAGCAGACCAAAGCAGTGAAAAAGTATTCAGAGATTAGCAAGGTGGTCCTTGCCTACTATCCCAAGGATAGCAAGCTTGAGCATCTCCAAGCTATCTCAGTAGCACTGTCCACCAATGTATGAGCCTTCTTCAATAAACTATTGCACTTCTCATTTTTTCAGTTTTATCATTCTTTGGCTTTTATTTAGTATTTGGTACAATTGTATGCTTATTTTAAAGTATAGTTTATAGTTAAAATAGATGAAAATGGTTGTTTTTGGGTATATTTTAACTTTTGGGCTTTACACAACTATGTTGCTACTAATCAACCCCATTTTTATTGCAGATTTGGAATTCTGAGGCTTTTTTAAGCCTAGAAATTATTTTTGAATTTTTATTTTTGGGAATTTTTTGGGAAATTTTTGGTGTTCAAAAAATCTAAAATTTTAAAACCGTTTTTTCTTAGTCAAAATGCCGTAAATCAAAATGGCGTTTTTACTAGTAAATTGAGATGGCAGAAATTTGAGATGGCATATTTCAAGATGGCATTTTTTGAGATGCCGTTTTTGAAATGGTGTATTGCACCCATTCAATTGGCTTTTCTTGGTTAATTTTTATTATACCTGACAGCATATACACTGAATTACAGAAATAAAGTCAATATAAATTAAACTAAATTAAAAAAATATTAAAAATAAAATGCAAGAAAACATTCATAATAGAAAAGCCTTTAATTGATTGGCTTCTTGGTAAGGGACATAGGGAGAAACAAATATGTGTAATCATAGAATTTGGCCACAGGTTTAGCTCGGAGGGTATGGACACCAACCTGCAGCAAATTAAAAAGAAATTATTGGGCCCGGGTGGCGCCCCTTTTTGACTACTTGTTTTAGCCACCCAAAGACCTCCTCAATTGGGTTGAGGAATGGGGAATAGGAGGGAAGAAATAGCAGGCACAAATTGATGTGGCCAATTGTTGGGAGCCAATTTCCACACCAGGCTCAATCACCTGGAATTCTGCAAGAATATCTGCCACCTTGTGGAGTCTGACGTTATCTAGCACAACAAAATTGGTGAAATCCAGGCTTGTGCGCCTCAGGTGCTCCTGAACCAATTGGATAAATTTGATGAAGGTTGTACTATTGTGTGAACCCTTGATCATCTGGTAGAGCTCTATGCCAAGGGGGCCAAGAAGGGCTACCATTGAGTAGGCAACAGACTGGACAGCCACATGCCAGGAAATGCTGTTTTTTCACCTTTGGGGACATACCCATACTTGTTGTGCATAGACAACCCAAAAGAGGACTTGTCAATGTAAAAGAACTTTACTATATCCTTCTTCTTGATAGCAGTAACTGTCTTGGCGTATTTCTGGTGGTACTCAATGTTGTCTGAGCTGTCCTGATTGTACAGAGAAGCCCCAAGTTTCTTCCAGGAGAATCTCAGACTCTTCACAGCGCAATATCATGTAGAAATTATGGCCTCAATCCCAAAAGTTGACTCAACCATTGACTGAATATTTTCCTGTTCAAGATGACAGTTCCGCTCAATCCATTTTTGGATGGCCCACATGAGGTTCCTTAACCAATAGGACTGGTTTGTACTTGGATTTCTCTGAAAGTAGAACATCACCCATTTTAAGGTAGGCTTTACAGAGCCTATGGGAGATTTTTATCTAAGATCCTGACAATGGTCGCCGCCTTCTTGTAGTCAGTTGTCATGAATAACGGCATTCACCATGTTTTGATTTCACCTTTGGTGGGCCATTTCAAAGACAAATCTCTTGCCTTTGCTTTTGCTTCTTGAAATGAACTAGTATCTACATCAGGAAATATGATTGTTTGGTTTCCTGACCATTCACAACTCACTTGCCCCACTCATGCTTGTGGCAAGTGATCCTACCGTCCTGGTAGTGTTTTGTGTTATCGTCAACCACTATATATTCTATTTCCATATTCACCAATAAAAGTAAGTTCTATTCACATTTTTGTCTTTGTGTCTTCTGTACTTCCGCGCCTCTCTCTAGCCATGCCTAGTAGAGATTATTCTTCCAGGGCCGCAAGGTAATCACATAGCCTTCCCTGTTGTCTAACCAAGACTTAGTACAAATCCAATCCTAAGGTCAGGATTTCCTGTTGTGTGTCTATGCTGCACCTCAGAACACAACAAAAATGGTGCTCACTACAGGGGCTGTAAGCCCCTCAGTTATCCCTTTTGTATCTACGTTTTCAGGTCCCTTGCCTCCGCCTATTTGAGAGTCAACTTTGCCTGAAATTACCAGCCCTCCTATTGAGGAAGACATCACCAACCCGCCTATTGTCCCTACTGTACTGAACCTTGGGAATGGTCCCTGCCTAGTTGCTTACCCCTTGGGTACCCCTGACTTGGAACAAGTCATGGTAGTAGCCCTTGGGATAGCTCGGGATGAGGCCATCCCTCGCCTTCAGCTACAGTTTAGCCATGCCAAATACTATGAGTTAATTGTGGCCCCTCAGTTTCCACAACATCTCCTCTCAGCAGCTGGCTTCTCTGAACACCTGCTGTCATCTTTTGTACAGCCCGCCTTGGCCCACCATCAGATGGTGTTGGGACTCCAGGTTCAAGAGATCTTGTCTCTACAAGCAGCTGTTACTCATCATTGGGATCAGTTTGCCGCCTACCAACAATGGATTCACTCCCTGTTCTCCCTGGTATCTGACAATTAGCGTGATTTGGTCACCTCTCAAGCACATTTAGTCAATTCTATCAAGCAAATGCGCCAGTCCATCCCTGAGTACGTTACGGAGCAACTACATGAGTTTCACCAGTTAGAACAACCCTGGCAGACCCAAGTAGACTCTACCCTAAATGCTTATCTCACCGACTTCAAACGCCTAGTGCAACAGCTCAATGCATTCAGTACCTATTCCTTTGAGCAATTGCAGCAGGTAGCAGACCTTGCCGCCCAAGACCTAAATAAACTTAGTGCAGAATTCAATCAAGAGAGAGCTACCACTGCTGCTGCTATAGCCAAACTTCAGAGTCAGGTGAATGAGCTGTCTACTCCCAAACCTGATACCCTGCCTTCTCCTCTTGCTGATGATCTGGTGGACAGAGAACAGAGGATCTGGGAGGCCATCCAAGAACTACGCGCTTCCACTTGTAGCCAAGGACGTCCTCCTGAAGCACCTCAACCTGATCCCTAGGTTATTGCGCTGACTGCTCAGGTTGCTGAACTACAGCAAGAAGTTGCTGCCTTACGTGAGGTAGTGATGGCTGCTGCTTGCTCAGTCAGAGTTAACAAGGAAGATGGCTGCTGTCCTGGTTTGGAGGGGGCTCCTCAAATTCACTGTGCTAGGGAATTGATTGCCCTAGCTAATGAGGTGGACCATTTGAAAAGAAACCAGACTGAGTTGAACAGAGACATACAGGAGATGAGTGAGCTGATCAATTCAGTAAACAACAGATTTGCCCCCTGCCTATCAGTGGGGCCATCCCTTACTTTGCAACTGGCTGAGGTCTCTACTGTTGTCACTACCCAAGGAAAATGCCTAGATGTTACTGAACAACAGACCACTCTAGCCAACACTAAGGGTGCAAGAAATACCGAGACTCTGACGACCCTTAGAGAAAGTGTTCAACAACTATGGACTAGACAGCTCCCCTCCAAATCTGAAGCTGAGTTTTCCCCGCACATAAATGTACTTGATATCAACAATGGTGGCCCAACTCCTGAGGCACAATTCAAGCCTACCTTTAAGCAAGTCTTTGATCCCAAAACCTCAACTATTGCAGCTTTCTTAACTATTTATGAGACTGCCATGAGACAAGCATCAGATGAGGTTAAGAAAAAACATATTCTGATCTGTTTACACCCGACTTTCCAAGAGGTGGTGGTGCCTGAGCTACCCACCATCAAGATGTGGGAAGACATGAAGCAGCTCCTGATTGACAATTTTGGTGGTGATTTTAGCCTGGAAGTGAAAAAGGACGCCTTCATGCACATATCTTTTAAAGCCCAAAGAGACGTTAGCCAAATTTGCAGACAGATTTTACATGGAGGGACAACAGTTAATAACAAGCAGACAATTGACGGCACATGAAGCTTATATGGCCTGCGCCCAGGCCCTCAAGGTGAATCAACTCCTGTGTCTTCATTTCAAGGCCCACAAAGCTATGCTGTCCTCCATGAAAAGTATAAAGTCACTGCTACAGGATATGCATCTTACCCATTCTGGGGCAGTTGTTTGAGAGAGTTGTGCCACTTCCAACTCTGGATCTTCTTCTTGCAGCCCTTGTATCCTCACTATGAACTCACAAAATCCTCCTTGACGTCAGGGTTGCCACAACTGTGGTCAGATAGGTAACCACTCTTGCGTCTGCACCAATCCGCGGGTTGAAGGTGCTGACCCCAAGGATCAGTCAGGAAAAGAACAGTCAACCTAGAGGCAGAGACGCTCTTGGTTGACAATTCTTCCCAGTCTCCTTAAATACCTCCGCCTGCTACTGACTCTGAGCCTGCTGATGATGAGGCTCCTCCTATCCTCCTTCTGTTCCATGAAATTTCTGATGATTCTGATGTGGATGAATCTGATTTTGAAGACCCCAACGCAGATGGATATTCTGTCTTTGCTGTCCCTGAAACTATTGCAGTCCCATACAAGCTACGCTCTGGGAAGACTACTACTACCGTCAAGCCCTTGTCTGAGGCCAAAGCGGTTGTCTCCCGCCCCTATCTTACTCAGGCAAAAAGGTCCCCTGTATTAGTGGAATCCTCAGAGGAAGCTGCTGAAGTTGCAGACGCCGTCTTCAAGAATGTATCTGTCTCACTCCCTCTCCAAACTGTATATAAGGAGTTCCCAGGACTAAGATGCATGATTGAAAAATGGGACAAGAAATTAGCTGAGGCACAGGATATCTTGGCTGTTCTACCACCCTTTGGATACACCACCACCTGAGTAGAGATATCTATTCAGAAAGTAAAAATCAAAGCCGTCCTGGACACCAGATCTCCTGTTAATGTTGTTTCTTCTAAGCTGGTGAAGAAACTTAAGCTGGCCCCTGACCTCAACTACCATCAATCCTATGGCACCACTGGTCTCTCCATGACTTGCGCCATTGGCGCATACTCTGCCTTGCCAATGGTATTTGGTAAAATTCTGTTAGCTGCACCAGCTGTTGTTCTAGAAAATGAGAGCTATGACCTTTTGGTTGGTACCCAGTTTCTTTGGGAATATAATGGGATCATCAACCTAAAGGATGGTTATCTTTCTATCCTGGGATACAAAGTCCCTCTGATTTTTGAGGAGCCAATCAAAGTTCCTGGTAAAAGTTTGAAGATATGTACACTGGAATACCCCACTGGGGGTTTCACCCTAAAATACCAAACCCATTCCACCAACATGAAGTGTCCTCCCATGGCTTGTCATGCAACTGAGGGGATTCCTCTCATGGCCACGTCTGCTGTCACCATTCCTCCTGGCTTGCAGGCCATTATAGACTCCCAGGTATTGTATGAATTACCTGAGTGGACTTTCTTAGAGCTGTACTCCCCTCCTTTGCTGGGGCGTGACAAGCCTTACCTTTGTCCTGGAATTCTAGACGTCTCCCACAAGGATCCTGTTCAATTGCTAGTAGCTAATCTAACCGCGCTTCCTATAACTGTATCCAGAGGACAGATTGTTGGTTACAGAAAGTTTTTAAATGCCCCTTACGTCTTGTCCCTTCATCCTTTTGGAACGTTTCAAGACTTTAACCTACCCAAAGACAATCCTCAAGTCCTATCTCTGTTCACTGCCCAAGACTTCCCTCAGTTGTCCCCGGTACAACAGAAAGAGGTGCTTGATTTACTAGACCAAGTCTCAGACATCTTTGCTAAAGATAGCACCGATTATGGGCTGGACAAAGGTGTGATTCATCAGATTGACACAGGAGATGCTCCCCCCTTTTGTGCCAAGACATATTGCTGCAGCTGAGTGGAAGACGCTCAGGTTTCTAAGGAGCTCAAGCAACTGCTGGACGCTGGACTGTTAGCTCCCTCTCAAAGTCCCTGGGCTTCTCCTCTGCTCATCTTAAAGGAAAAGGATGGGGGCCACCAGATTGTGATGGACTATCAGAGGTTGAATTCTCTAACCAAGAAAGATTCCTATCCCTTACCGCGCATTGATGACGACCTTTGACTCCTTGGGGGTTCTAAGTTTTTCTCTGCCATGGACCTGGCGTCTGGTTACTGGCAAGTTGAACTCTCTCCTGAAGACCATCAGAAGGCTTTGCTCATCACATCAGAAGGATCTTTTGAACCTACCTGCATGCCCCAAGGGCTCTGCAATGCCCTGGCAACTTTCCAGAGGGCCATGGATTCCATCCTGCATGATTTGAAGCTGTTGTGTGTCTTAGTCTATCTAGATGATATAACAGACTTCAGCGCAACTTTCAACAATCAACTAGCCCATCTTAAAGAGGTGTTTATAAAGATCCAAGGGACTGGCCTCAAACTAAAGCCCTCTAAGTGTGCTTTCTTCAAGAAACGCCTTGAATTCCTGGGCCATGAAGTAACCCAAACGGGGATTTGTCCAATGACCAAGAAGGTTGAAGCCATTGACAAAATGCTTCCGCCCACCAACCTACGAGAAGTAGAGGTCTTTCTGGGCATGATGGGTTACTATAGGCAATTCATCCCTGATTTTGCTGATACTAGAAAACCCCTGGTCCAACTGTTGCGTAATGTTCCTTTTGAATGGACCGCCAGCCAACAGCAAGCCTTTGAGACTCTAAAGCAGAAACTCAAAGAAGCACCCATTCTAGTGTACCCCAACTACAATAAGGAATTAATCCTGTACACTGATGCTAGTGACCTTGCTAAGGGCTATCTTGGCTCAGCTTGACAATGAAGGTGTGGACCACACTGTAGCCTATACTTCCCGTGTGCTAAATAAGCATGAGAAGAACTATAGTGTCACAGAGAAGGAGTGCCTCACTGTGTTGCATGCAGTCAAACAGTTCTGCCACTACATGTATGGTACCCATTTCACTGTTGTCACTGAACACTCTTTGCTCAAATGGTTACAACAACTTAAGGAGCCTGAAGGACGCTTAGCACAATGGGCCCTCCGCCTGCAAGGTTATGACTTCACTGTGCTCCATTGCCCCGGGATTCAACATCAGAACGCTGATGGGTTGTCCCAAATGCCCATCCTTGCCCTGCATCCTGCTGAGGCAGACCACCTGTACGAGCTAATTGGCTACCCTTCTTCCTGGGAAAGTGAGACAGAAGAGGTTTGCCTTGCCCTGTCCAAATTGTCTTAAGACACCTCATAAACAACAAGCAACTCTTCAAGAAGGTGCAGGGTCAATACCTGCCATACGTGCGCCCCAGTCTTTGCCTCTCCTAGGTCACAAGCCCATAAAAGAAACTGGCCATGGAGGCATTGCCAAGATCTTTGACTGGCTTCAGAAGAATTACTTCTGGGAGAATCTTTGCCTGTTGATCCCAGATGTCATAGCTAGTTGCCATGACTGCCAACTTCAGAGGCCCTGAGCTGCTTCTCATGAGTTCAAATTGGTTCCCCCTCAACACGCCTTTCATACAGTTAGCATTGATGCTGTAGGCCCTCTCCCCTGCTCACGTTCTGGATGCCGCTTTATCCTGATTGCTGTCAACCACTTCAGCAAGTGGGTAGAAGCTTGCCCTATTAAAGACATCACTGCTAAGACTACTGCTGCCTTCCTGCTGCAGGATATTTTCTACCGCCATAGCTGCCCTCAAGTGCTGTTGTCAGAAAACGGAACCAACTTCAATGCCAAACTTGTAACCTCTGTTGTTGAAGCTCTAGGAACTCACCAGTCTTTCTCTGCCCCCTATAATCCTTCCACTAATGGGGCAGTTGAGCATGCCAACTCAACACTGGTTTCTATCATGAGAAAGCTCACCTACTCTGACACTGCCAATTGGGACCTATACTTACCTGCTGCACTCTTTGCCTATTTTCTGAGCAGGCATTGGGTCACAGGGTACTCCCCCTTTGTCATGTTGTATGGGTGTGAAGCCATCACTCCGTTGCTCTTGGGGGTTCCCCTACTCTCCTCTGATAAGGCCATGAATCCTGACAACCACATCAAAGACTTAGTCAACCTCATCATTGATATACAGGCCACTGCCTACACTTCCGCATACAAGACTAAGATGCTCAAGCTCTCTCCTGACAATGCTGGGCGCTCCCCCTTGCCTGAGGTTGATGTTGGTGATCATGTCCTGTACTACCAACACCGTGTGGGTGGACATGCACATAATTTGGACTCCCTGTGAATTGGTCCCTTAGAGGTGACTTTCAAACAAGGGTCTGAGTACACTGTAAAGCTCCTCTCCAGTGGTCGCCCTTTTGCTTGCATACACGCCAAGTTCCTCCGCAAGTATCACCCCCCTAAGGCCAATTTAGAGGGGGGCAATGCCGTGAATAACGGCATTCACCATGTTTTGATTTTGCCTTTGGTGGGCCATTTCAAAGACGAATCTCTCGCCTTTGCTTTTGCTTCTCAAAATGAACTGGTATCTAAATCAGAAAATATGATTGTTCGGTTTCCTGACCATGCACAACTCACTTGTCTCACTCATGCTTGTGGCAAGTGATTCTACCATCCTGGTAGTGTTTTGTGGTATTCTCAACCACTATATATTCTATTTCTATATTCACCAATAAAAGTAAGTTCTATTCACATTTTTGTCTTTGTGTCTTCTGTACTTCCGCGCCTCTCTCTAGCCATGCCTAGTAGAGATTATTCTTCCAGGGCCGCAAGGTAAACACATTGCCTTCCCTGTAATCTAACTGAGACTTAGTAAAAATCCAATCCTAAGGTCAGGATTTCCTGTTGTGTCTGTGTCGCGCCTCAGAACACGACATCAGTTGTCTCCTCCATGAGTCTCATGAAGGTCTCCTGGGTGGAATTGGGGATGCCATGTTACTTGGGCTTTTTGGAAGTAGGGATTGACTCATTGGGCTCATCCACAACATAGGGCACATGCACCTGACTATAAAATGCAGCAACCTTCTTTAGAACCCTATTTCCTTTTGTTGTTTGGAAATTCTGGGGATGCTTGTCCTCATCTTCCCCTTTGTTATCACTCATGTAAGGCCCGTATGTGGTGTCAAGGAATGGCTTAACTTTCACCCAGAATGGTAGCTGTAACACCATGCTGGTGGTATACAGAGCTGTACACCAAGAACACCCTCTTGGTGGTGATGTCATTTACCATTTTGGTGGTGATAATCTTGGTGAATTTTTGGGTCAGCTTCTGGACATTGGATTTATGCTCCGTGCTCTTGCACTCTGTTCCCCTTGAGCTGGTTGTGTCAGTGCAACCTCACTATTGATCTCTTCTCTGTCTCCTTCTTGAGTGGGCACTTGTGTTACACTAACTCTGTTGTTTGACCCAAGGGGGCAACCACAACTGCGGCGTACAACGGGTCAATTGTTACTCTGTTGTTAGGATGCATCCATTTTTGGTATAAAAGGAAAATAAAATTAGAGCAGTTTATCTATATAATTTATTTATTTTGATTTTTATCTCTCCATATATAATAGCATGAAAGCTTGTAGCCACTACTGTTTATTTGAATTAGATTTTTAGGTTTCTATATTAATTATTTTTGGTTGTTAATGTGCACTGTTAATTATGAGTTTGGATAAGTTTGATATCTTTTATTAATTATAATCTCAAAACAGAAACTCAGAATATTTTTTCTTTTGGTATTCTAGATTAAATTCTTAATTAGGACAAGTTGGTAATAGTATTATAGATTCACTCATTTGTTTTGA
The DNA here is from genome assembly GCA_014839935.2 of Entomophthora muscae. Classification (NCBI taxonomy): domain Eukaryota; kingdom Fungi; phylum Entomophthoromycota; class Entomophthoromycetes; order Entomophthorales; family Entomophthoraceae; genus Entomophthora; species Entomophthora muscae. The sequence goes on along the minus strand of QTSX02006457.1, from coordinate 324,275 downwards.
TATTTGATACTTACATTGTCTCTTTCAGTTGCTATTGAGACTCGTTGATGGATCAAGTTTTTAACTTTTGTGACTGAGTTTCATGTGTTCACAAAAAAGCATAGTAAACATAGTAGATGCCTTCTGTGACCAAAACTCATGTGTTCTAGTGTTTGGTACATTTGTTGTTGAATATTAAGCATTTGTCCCCAGTTTGAGTAGGTTGTTGTATGACTGGACATTTTGGCCAAATAGCGCACATTTTCTGTGGAATTATATTTTATTTAGATCTATCAAGTTGAAATCTGTTTTGCAACTGAACCTGTGTGTTCTAAACTCACTAATATATGTTTATCTCATCAGGTTTGAAAACTACTGTATTGTCTTTATGGTAATAAAGTTTAAATGTGTCTTTGGTTCACTTGAATTCCAACTTATCTAGTTTTAGTATTTGATCATCTCTACTCCAGTCCTGCAGACTCAAAGGCCCCACATACTGCTAGTGACAAATCTGCACCCCCCTCACCTGTGTTATTTTTTCTACATGGATCTGTACATTTTGCCAAGTACCCTCCAAACCCAGCCTGAAAAAGTTCACCCTGAAAAATATACTCATTGCTGACCCCTTGGCAAGAACTAGAGTCACAAAAACAATTGACCATGAATTAAAATGGTACACAGTTTAGCCTGAACTATTCCACAATAAATACAAGAATCTGCCTGAATAGCTTATACCAGTTACCCCTTCTCTAATCCTTTGGCCCAACTGCCCACAAGAGACTGTTATCATCACTGATACCAATTTCGCCCAGATGTTTGGAGTACTCTACATTGCTCTTAAAGGCTTGGTGGACTCCATGGTGCCAAATTACAGTCCTTGGTCTTTACTTGGTTGATCCTTATCCTATGTTATCAAATTAGCCCCTATTCTATGGTGGGTATTATCCTTTGGGCTGGTGGTCCCTCCTCCAGCATCAAACAGTGTTCCCACCAACAATTGGTATCCTGACAGCGCCCAAAAACACGATACATCCCTTTTTTACTTTCTAATAAACCTATCATTCCTTGCTCTTATCTTTAATTTAAATGTGGTGCTTATATACTGTTAGGGCTTAACAGCCGCAGTATATATGCTTTTAACCATTTCAGAATCTAAGTGAGGATTCTGCTATTGTATTTACCATAGCAGAGTCTAACTGAGAACTTTTCTATAGTATTTACCGTTGCCAAATCTAACCAAGGGTTCTGCTTCTAGGTTGCAACCATTACTTTACCTTTGAACAGTAAGTGTTACCGTATCCAATTACAACATTACAGTGTTTTTAATACCTGACATTTCTCTTTCTAAGATATCTCTCTTGTGCACAAACCATGAAACCGACACCAATTGTTTAGGATTCTTGTATTTTTTACTGTATCACAATTGTTTTTGTTTGTAGTCTGAGTTGCAATGTTGGGTTGGATCATTTACCCCCAATACTCCAAATCTCTGTTAACAGAGTGTATGTTTTACACTGATACATATATTTTTTGAACCGGAGTTTTTTATTTGGCGCCATAGCTCAGAAAACTACTGTATATATCCATTAGTAAAAATCAAACCATGTGATTGATGTTGTATTTTATACCATGCAAGACTTTAGTTTGCTTTGGGCATAATTTGGTTCATTTATCTCAACAGCTCTAAAGAGTACACTATTTTTCTGAATTTTCTTTGGCAGATAAAACAACTGACTAGATGGAAAATCCGTGTCATTTTTTATTGTAATATAAGTTGTACATGAATTTAAAATCAAAAGCCTAGAAGACTGCAATAACTCATTGTATAAACTGTTTCTTCTACACCTACTAAGTAAAAAATCTGGTAAATAATAATGTAATTTTATTTTCTTTACTCTAGTTGAATCAAGTTTTAAGTTTTTTCTCTGTAAGCCAGGGAATATTTAGTAAAAATAAAAATGTAATTTAGTTTTTAAGAGTTTAGTAGCCAATGAACTTTGGCTTGTGGCGGATTCCGGTGATACGATCGGCTGCAAGAGCAATTGAAACCAAGACGGCATCGGATTTTCACGAGTGAAAGCAAATATACCGCTAGGAAACCCTTTATAATCAAGCCCCAAAGGAATTGTCATTGATGGATATCTTGCTATTACACTATATACAATGCCAAAAACATAGAGATCCCCAGGTAAAAGCAAAGCATCAAATTTGTTCTTTTCAAGCAGATCATCAATTGCTTTGCGAGCCAAAGCCTGGCTCTTTTGAATATCATGTGTATTGTTGCAAGATAGGGAGCTCAATACGTCATTTAGTTTATCATAAGAGCTTATAGGACCACCTTTTTTCTGATCAATCAAGTACTTCACCGTAATCTTAGTGTTCTTAGTGTTCTTGATGTAGGAGTTTAATGCAGAGGGGAATTCAGCCAACCTAGTTGCATCTATATCAGCTGGAAAATTTAATAACTTCTCTAAAGTTTATAATACCTCCTATATAATCTAAATCATTCAAAGAAAAAACATCGCTTGGAATAATAGACATTGAATTTTCAAGAGAAGACTTGAATTTATCAAATGTAGGATTGCTTTTTTCCTTGGGTATGTTGATGATTCCTACTTTCAATTTCTAAAATGACAAATAAATAAATAAATAAACATAAATTACATTTGAGTTTCTAAAACTACATTTAGAGCGAGTAAGTTTGCCAGTAAGTACGCCAGCAATAATTTTAAGGTCATCAGCAGATCGCGTCATTGCTCCAACAGTGTCCAGTGAACTAGCAATAGGAATCACACCTTTACTAGAAACCAAGCCATAAGTTGACTTTAAAGTGAATATAGAATTCAGCCTGGCAGGCGAGTTGAGCGATCCAGAAGTCTCAGTTCCCAAGGCTGCTATTGCCAAGTTTGCTGAAACGGCCACTGCAGACCCTGAACTTGACCCCGCAACTTCCCCAGATTCAAGGTATGGATTTTTTGTCTGTCCTCCTCGTGTACTAAAGCCTGCTTTAACGCCACTCCCTAGAAATCTACTTATTAATTAACTAATCAAGTATTTACCCAGACATCTCTGAAAGATTGGCTTTTCCAAGGATAATGGCTCCTGCACTTCGCAATCTCTGGACTACTTCAGCATCGTCATTAGGAATAGCACTAAGCAGGGCAGGATTTCCCGCAGTGGTGTTCATCTTGTCTTTTGTTGCAATGTTGTCTTTGACGAGAATGGGGATTCCGTAGAGCGGCTGTGTCTTCAGTTCTTCAGGTAACGTCTTGGTAATCTTCAAAGCATCAGGATTGACTTCGATAACAGCGTTGAGGAATGGGTTCATCTTCTTGATTCGGTTGAGGTAGCATTCCGTCAGCTTTTCGGGAGTTAAGCTTCCGCTCTTGAAGTACTTGTGTGCTTGGTTGATTGTCAACTCTCTGATTTCGATGCCGTGGCATTTGCCAAGTCTGGCGTCAATGGAGCGGAGTTTGTTAGCTGCTGAAACACTATAAAGGCTGAGAAAGAAAGTTAAAAAGTTCATAATTTAGTCTCTTTGCTTTTAGAGGTTTTATAGCTACATATGCTTATTTATTTTTAGCCAAGCATTTCTGTATAATTGAGGTGCGTAATAGTGCAAGTCTGCTGCAACAAAAATGCAACTCTGATGCAAGAGCCCAGTCTCCATCGCGGTTAAAATACCAAGCTGTAGGTATTCGTGTATAGTAACGGTGGTGTTAAAGGTAACGATTAAATGTAACTAACAATTCTTCTGATTAGAAAAGGCAATAACTCTCAAACTGGGTACTTTATTGGACACAGGATCGCTTCCTTTTATTGGGGAAGTTATGCGGTGGAGTTATGAGCATTGGTTGTTTCTGGGTCCTAACCAATGGCGAGAGCGGTTCCAAATCTATTGGGGTACTTGGGCTAGCACCGCAGTCAAAGTTTCATTAGCCATGATATCATCACAGGGTTTTATCCATTGAATCGGATTGATATTTGATTTTGTAATAAATTATATTTGAAATCTCCAAGATGTATTCATCTTTTCAAATGTAAATTTGTCTTGATTTAGCTTTACTTGCTCTACCTTAAAGAAACAACTATATCATTACAAAAAAGGTGGAGCGAAAGGTATATTTATATTATGGAGCTGCGGATTGAGCACAATATTTTAATAAAATTTATTCTAATTTTCATTAAGTCAACATCTTGGTAGCTTTTGATTGGCAGAGAAGGTCTTAAACTGACCGCTGGAGCTATTATTCGGTACCCACTGATTTCGACACCCTGTTTCTGAGAACCAGCTTCTGACATTATGACGTCATTAAAATTTTAAAATATAAATTCTTTGGTAAAAAACGCACGATGTCGTAATTTCATAAATCGATTCCTGGTTTGAGTGTCGAAAATGAGGTGGATTTATATATTTTAGCAAAAATGTTAGGCACTTGTAGGATGCTGTGATGAAGTTAACGAGTAATTCTTGTAATAGCTAGAAGGATTCCAGATCATGCTGTATTATAAAAATGACGTATTTAGTTCCCTATCCAATGCGCGTCTATGTTGTGACCCAAACCTTACAGCTATGCAAATGCAAGGAACTTCACCTCAATTATCAAGCTTGAATTTGAGCAACTTTAGAAGCTTGATAAAGATTACTTTAATAAATGTGTTTCCATAAATCTTTCCTCTTATTCCTGCCTTATATTTAATTGGTTGCAACTAGTGCAACCAATCAGACTCTTGACACTTCTCTGCAAAAAGCGTTACAGTGCTTTGACTCAGCCCTGGTTTCCAGCTCTAGGCTCAGCACCAAGATATAATCCCTTTTATTTAAAAAGTTTGAATGAATCGTTAAAAGGAGTGACTTGGAGCCAACCTGGCCGCAACTGCTCGGGGCTTGGCCAAAGCAGCCCTAGACACTTGGCAGCTTGCATTGCAGTATAACTGTGATTGGCTGCTATGAACCTGATTACATACCACCAATCTCATATTTATTAATTGAACACCTGAGCAGTTTAAAATCTATCTTTAAACTTTCAATGCTTATTGCTTCCCGGCAACAATCAAGCCATTGAGTAGCAGTTTTTGAAAGCTCCATTTGAAATAATTGCTCAAGGTATGATCAACTGGGATACTATCTTTAAACTTATGATAAACCCATTTAATTTAAAAACTTGATAGCTACGCATATTTTATCAGCTAGGGTTTTGGAAGGTCCAGCAACTACATGGTCACTTGACCACAGTATTAATTTTGGATAGTGTAAAACAATTCATCCAGACTTGTTCCATGACATTTTTAGGACACTGCTTACTGCATTGTGTAGGTTACAGAATTTAAAGGAAAGCGGTATTAAGAAACGAATCAGATGATTTCATTTTTCTCAATCCAAAATCAGAGACGGAATAGTTTTATATAAAAAAGCAAGTGGTATCATCCACTTAGATCTCTGATGTAAATTTGGTGCAAGTCATGTGGTAGTGTAATGACAATTTACAAAATCAGATATCCATCCTACAGGGAACTGGCACAATCAAGCCATCAGTAGCATTAAGCCAGTCAGGAGGAACTCAAGGCAACAACAGCTAAAAAACTAAAGCTGGAATTAAATCAAGTTACAGAATAAAGAGATGATTTATTTATAAAGAGAAAGGCACAAGTTAAAACTCACTGAAAAATGTTATATTTATCAGTTACAAGGCAGTTGCCTGTTCAAGGACAGATACAATTTTTATTTTAATAAATCAATTCAATATATTTTATTGTATTTTTAGGCTGGTATTGCTTATCATAAATTTAATTAAAATTCTAATTAAAATGCTCTCTTAAAGTAACTTCAATTATATTTATTTAGAATTAAAACTGCATATTCCAAGTATAAATAAAAAAATAAATCTAAATAAGTGGAGTACCATTATTAAGTTTAGTAACTAAAAAATATTTTTTAAATTTAAATTTGAATTATTAAGTCCCTTCAAAATTTAGAGCTGTTCTGAAGCTTTAAAATAAACTACTGTATATTAATATTGGCTTAGTATTCACAGAGATATGTTGCTTTTAGTTTTATGTGTTTTTAGAGTGGATTTAAACGAATCCAATTGAGTATATGACTTTGATTATGACGCCAGCCCGATTCCAGAACTTAACTATATATCTCAGCATCTAGAGTAGCTAGAGCTATCATATTTAGTATATTTTTGATTATAATTAACTAAATGATTTATCTATTGTTGAGTATATACTTCTGGGAAGTATAATAAATGAGATAAAGGGGAAAATTAAGAAGATAATGATACTTTATTGGATATGAATATAGAGTAATATATAGTATCATGGGAAGCCAAAACTGTTCATGTACTTCATGGTAGTCATGGGGCTTATCCAAGTGATTGTTCCTCTTAATTCACAAGGCTTGTCCAAGTTGTGTTCTGCTTAGGATTCAAAAATTTTGATCCCCATAATAGATGGTTGAATGATAGTAGTGCCACCAATTTGATGATTAGTTGGGGAATCATTCAGCAAGTTGCTCATTGAATTAATTCCCCAAGAGGGAGTAATTGTAGATGTTGTAACATCTCCCCCTGCGGTACTGGAAGGTGGAACCTTAGATATTTTCTTGAGAGTGTTGAGGATACACACTTAGTATTGATCCAGTTTTACATTGGGGACAGGTAGTCTGGAGTTTTGTTGGGCTGTTCTGGCTTTACACAGGTGGATTCAGCCGTGATGCATACATTTCAGTTCAGTTTGTGCCCCAATTCCTTTGATGAGGTAGGTATTATTGGGTTTGACTTCCATAACAATGCCTGGCCCACGCAACCCTGGGTCTAACTTATGCTGGCTGTGATTGACAACCCAAATTTTGTCTCCGGTTTGGAATCTTTCCTGTTGTAGTGGGACAGCTTCTCTCTCAACTCTTTTCTTCTCCATATCTTCTTGGTCCTTTCTAGAACATTGTACATCAGGGTCACTGTCACGGGTACCTTCTTAGGTAGAGGTAAATGTGGTCCTGCGGAAGTGCTAGCAAGGGCGGGCTTATGCCCATAGACAAGTTCATATGGGCTTTTTCCCGTACAGTAGTTTTAAAAGCTATGGCGACAAGCAAAAATTCTTCAGATATAAACAAACTGATTTCAGATTTAAACGAAATCCAAGTTGCGCAAGATTCAGGATTCAATTAATTTAAATATTTTTGGTTAATAAATGAACTGTCAAACCAAAAACAAAATTTCACTAGCCCATCATACAAAATTATATCAAACATCAAGCGGTGTAGTTTAAACCACAAACGAAATGAACTGACACAACAACTGAAATGAATGGATGCTATTCTGGAGTATATTATAATCCAAGCAGGATTCATATGAGGCACCAACAGAAGGACCAAAATGAAACAAAATCAGAGCAATCTAGAAGCAAGATTCCACAAGCACAAAACAAAATGAACTCACACAAGATGTGTAGTATGAGCAGCCTAAAATAGAAAAATAACAGTTAAACAGCCAATCAACAGCCATCTAATTTAGGAACAGAGGCATTTTATTCATTTTTATGGCTCCAGATTTGTATGGAATGGTTTTGAGAACCTTCCAAATATGGACTTAAGATTACAATAAAAACAATTCATTAAATTTTAAATTTTCTACTTTTAGTAATTTTATCCTAGGTTTTTTACAATGGTTTTTTAATAACAACATTGTCAACTGCGCCAGCAGCCAAGCCAGCAGCAGCCAAGCCAGCTTTAATGGAGGCAAAGCTCAGAAAATAGAATCACCTGTTTACACCCAAGCCTTTGAGGCGGGTAACAAGGAAGCTGACCTGTACCTTACCACCGATCCCTATGGCTTTGACTTGTTTGAGAGTCACTTAGCGTCTAGCTCTGCCCCTGCTCCCACATCCACCCCCGCACAAGCTGCCTGTCAACTAACCAATCAAGATGACAACCCTAATTTGGAACATCTTTCTGCCACCAGCCAACCTGCTCCCCCCTCAGCCAATCTGGCTTCGGCTCCCCCGGCCCAGCGCCCCAAGCAACAAATCATCACCACCCAAATTCTTCAGGAAATTGTGGCACTCAACCTGCAGGGTCTGTCCTGGGATCAGATTGCCGCCCAGTTGCAATTTACCTGAGCCACCATAATGCGGGAGTTCAACAACCTAATGAATAAGGGGAATCTGATTGGGACAGCCAAGAAGCCAAAGAAGGCCACAGAGTCCCAGATAACCGAGGCCTACCCAATAATGCTTGACCTCCTCCAGCGGGACCCCAAGATTCCCTTGACCCAGGTCTGGAAGCAGCTTGCGCACCATAACATATGGGTCTCCAAGCGCATGGTGCAGCTCTGGATGTATGGGATGGTGGCTTCCATACGGGTTCTTACCAATTTTGCCGGCGACCAATGGGATGGCACTGAGGATTCCCTGTATGATCCTGCCATTGAATCCACCCTGGTCTGATGCCTGACTAGTCTGTCAGATGATGTCATGTTCATCTCTTACTATAAGCTATCCATAGCTTTTGATGATTCTGGCACCCAAGGAAAAGCCACCACCAAAAATGGAAGGAGAAGGTCAAGAAGGGTCTTCATTGGTGCATTTCTGGCTGTTTCAGCCAAGGGTTTTGACTACTATCAGACAAACCCTGATTTCATCAATGGGTACTCATACGGCCACATCCTTGGTGGATTGCTCAACTCCTGGGATGGCTTGAATTCAAATACCGGGTTTTCTTGAGCCACCAGATGGAGGGAAGCTCCACCGCCCTTGAGGCCATCCAGGGACGCGGGCACCAGGCCTCAGTCTACCCCGCCGGCCATGCAGATGTCCATCTGGCTGATGTTGTCTTCTTCAACATTGGAGATACACTACAGGAGCGCCGCCTCTCAAGCTTTCAACGACCTCTATCTTGGGGTCCTTGATCACAATTTTCTCTCTGGTCACCAAATGGTGGCTGACTTGTTTGCGCAAATGGTTTTCTATGTGAACATGGGCAACCAATCACGCAAGAATAAGCACCTCCCAACCTGTGCCCCAGCCACCTACCAGCCCATCCAGCCAATGACTGATGAGGAGTACAATGAGCGGTATATGGTGGCCATCACGCACAATCCTCCTGCCTCCACCCCCGCCAGCAACACCCCCCACCCGCAAACCCAACCCATCCAATCCCAGACCCCCCAGGCCAGCACCGCCTCTACGTCTTCCTTCCTGCGTTATCCTGCCTCCTAGGAATCACTCTTCCCCGCCCCAATAAACCCCTGTCACCAAACATTTTCTATTTATATTATCTTTTTTTTGAATTTCAATTGTTCATGTTCTCATTGTTTATAGTTGGTTATATTCTTTATGTTCAGCTTATTTCTATAAAATCATATATTTACTAAGGCGTGTATCTAGATCCTGAACACAGTTATTTTTAGCACCCAACCATAGCCTTTTGTGAAAACATTAACAACAATTTGGTGATCAGCTAAATTTGAATTAGAAAATTATAGGTTAATTGACTTTGATAAAGTTGTTACTTGTCCAAATTCAAAACCTTAATGATAAACTTTAAGCCAATCAGGAGCCAAGTGATAAAGTGATTGTTGTGACAGAAAAGGGTCATTCAATAATTCTTTGATGCATGTGCGCTAATTAATATGATTGGCTGGATGTTTTGCCATCGTGCGCCATTGCCGCTGTGGCAAGTTGTTGGTGGACTAGTGCCCAATCAGCTGCTGGGTTAGCACTAGTCCATCAACAACTTGCCACAGCAGCAATGGCGTACAATGGCAAAACATCCAGCCAGTCATATTAATTAGCGCACATGCATCAAAGAATTATTGAATGTCCCTTTATGTCACAACAATTACTTTATCACTTGGCTCCTGATTGGCTTAAAGTTTATCATTAAGGTTTTGAATTTGGACAAGTAACAACTTTATCTAAAAACAGTTAACACTATAATTTTCTAATTCAAATTTAGCTGATCACCAAATTGTTGTTAATATTTTCACAAGGGGCTATGTCAAGCGCCAAAAATAATATGGTAATCAAGGAAACAATGTCAACACAAAGCAAACAACACATATTGAGATGAGCGTATAACATATACACAATGGGTAAAAAGATGGGATAATGTAGTAAACAGGAAAACAAAAAGGAATAAACAAAGAGGCAACAGTATCAAAATAATACAGAATTTATTGGGGCAAAAGCTATAAAAACATATGTAAAGGTTAGTAAAAAATTAATGAGAGAATTGGAGAAGCTGCTAAAAGACCTCAACTTGGCAATTGCAAAAATTAAAGAGACTGACTGCAAGGTCAAAGCAAGAGTTAAGTCTGCCGTCCTTGATTAGGACAAAATTGAAAAGGTGTCCGCCAAGGCACTCATGGCCAAGATTCCAGACACCCCCAAAACAACAATTGAACGGCTTTTTATTGTCCAGAAGCACGTTATGGAAGGCCTTCAATTCAAGTCTTTTGCCCTCTCCGCGCCGTCTGTCTGGACAGATGACCCAGAAATGTATGCCCACCTAAAACCTGAAAACGTACCCAAACAGATGACACTGAGCAGCCAGCACAACTGGTTACACCAAGAATAGCAAAGCCTGCCAAGGCTGCAGGCAAGGAGGAAACTGTAAAAGGTAACCTAAAATTATAATTAATAAAAATTTCCAAATACTTACCTTTTTTTTAGAAGAAGTTGATGGTGAACTCTGCCAGGTCCTGGTCCCTTTTGTCCCCGCCACATTCTACGCCAACTTTGCCACTCATGTGGCCAAGCAGCTTTTCCTGTCCCCCCTGTCTTGTGGGAGCTTGGAGACCGTATCCACAGGTCTTTTCTGGCAACCACCAGAATTAACTCATTCCGCAAGTCAACTTACTGAATGTTGACAATTTTTCAACATTCAGTAAGTCATCATTATTTTGGTATTTATCTGCTGGAATTGGGCATTTCCAAAACTAAGCTAATTTTTCATAGTGAATTATTAAGTTGGAATTGCAAAATTAAAAAGGAACAGACATAATGTCAACATCATTTAAACAAAGGCTTAATTTTAAGCCAAAAACTAATATAATTTACTATGAAAATGTAAGTTTCTTTGTACTTTTACATTAAGGTCTACTCCAGTAAGTAATATCTGGATGTTGACCCCAAATAAGAATCCATGAGTTTCTTAATAAATTATACAATATTGCAAAAATAACTATTTTTTATATTTTATATTGCTGCTTTTATTAAATAAATAATAATATAAGCATAGAACAAAGACATATGCCAACTTTCAGAGCATTCTTTGTATTATTTAGATATTTACTGTTATTTTAAACTCACTGGATAAACTATAGCTTATTTCCGGAAGTTCACTTAAGCCAAAATGCATATGTTAAAACTAGAATTTATATATGTAATTATAATGTTGACTTTGTGTCAAATCAACACATCACCCAAATTACAACAAAGGGGTTTGGCTAAGCAAACAAAGTGACATAATTCAAGCAAAATTTAATAGGAGAGTTGCTATAAAAGAACACTGACTACCTGAATGTTGACACAATCACTTATTTATTAGTAAAACACTGCCGCTTAACACAAAGCACACATACAATGGTATGGTAATTCAGGCCAAAGTACCCAGCGCTGTACTTCAGACTTTCCTCTACAATCCCTATTATTTATTTTTCATAATTTACATATACAACTCTTTAATTTTTTTTAAAAAATTTAAAAATAATCAATTTCAGCCTTAAAAAACCAACTCTGGAAAATATTAACCAAGCTTTATAAGTGATTACATAGTGTTTTTCCACTTTAATGCTGACTGTTAGTATGTCGACGTCAAAATTAAAGCGTTTTTTATGCTGACAAACTAAATTAAATATTTTTGACTACTGTGACTACCAGAATGTCAACTTTTTATTTAAACATGGGGTTTTTCTATTCTTTAATAATAAACTAGCTCTAAAATTACTTTCTATACTTCTAATAAACTATTTACTTAATAATAAAATTTAAAACAAGTGATTATTATTTAATTTTATTCATGTCTCACATGATTATTCTTACTTTATGAACTCTACTCTAATTATTGTAGAAAAAATCTTCCAAGAAGCCACAAAATAACCCCAACTCAACCAAGAAAGTACCCAAAGCCTCTGGAAAGGCCCAAAGTCCCTACCCCAACAAAAAACCAGCCAAAGAGCCCTCAACAAAACAGAAGACAAAGGAGAAGACCCCAGACCCTGAAAGCAAAGAGCCCTCGCCTGCCCCCTCCTCTTCTCCAAGCTGGTACCAATCAGAAGAAGATGAGGTTCCACTAAACAAGCAAGGAAGAAAGAAATTACCCAAGAGTACAGAACCCCAGTCAAGCCTAGATGAATCAAGCTCAAAAGAAACAAGCCCCAAGGACTCAAGCTCATCCCAGTCCAAAAAGCACAAGAATCTAACTCCAGATAATTCCCCTCCCCTGCCCAACAAATCTGCACCTCCATCCTCCTCATGAAGTATCAATAAAGAAGATCCTGATGATTACCTTTCTGACTATCATCAAGCACCAATTGGCCCATGGAATCCCCTAAAAGTTCACAATATACATAACATCAAAGGAGAGTTTAAGCTCCTAAAGAAGTTCCTTCAGTTTTCCCCTCTAATGTCTGTCAAAGGAGGTCTAAGTTTAGTCTGTGATGGCTATTATTTTAATTGCAACAATCAAAATAGATCAGGAAGAAGAAAGCATTATGTGTGTGAGAATAGAAGCTGTGCTTCCAGGATCAATACAGAAGGATGGGATAAAGTCACTAGTGAAAAAGGAGAGCACACATGCAATGTCCAATCAATCTTATTGAAAAGCTTCTAAAGTGATACCTCTACCAAATGGTCCCAGTCTCCAAAGATGTCAAGGCTTCTTATCTGGCAGTTAAGGCCACAAAACACCTAAATAATGAGAGCCTGAAGCTCATCCCTGACTGCAACCAGTTAGTGAAGTACATATGTGACAAACACTGTGATTTATTCCCCCATAAAAAATCTTCCATGGTACAAGGAGAGTTAGTATTGACAGAGGAGTTAAAGATGCTCAATGGTGATGAGTTATTCCTTTTACATGATGATGGGCCTACAGTAGAGGCAAAAAAAATATTATATGCTATACAACAGAGCCTGGAGCAGTTAAGAGATTCAGAAACCTGGTTATGTGATGGTACCTTTGCAGTATGCCCCCGCCTTTTTACCAACTATGGGTTGTACATTCCCTTATTGAAGGCAAGGTGCTACCATTTGCCTATTTTCTGCTTCCTGGGGCAAAAGAAGAGATCTACACAAAGGCCTTAAAAATCCTTCAGGAGGGCATCAAAGCCCTACCCAATAATAGAAAGAGTCCCCCTGGCCATAACACTAGAGCCAATCCAGATGATGATGAAAAGGATGAAGCCACCCTTGCTGCAGAACAAAAAGCTCAAGATAAAGCACTTGGCCCCTCAACTATAATCATGGACTATGAAACTGCCCAGATTAACACTTTTGCAAATACCTTTGATGGAGAGGTCAAGGGGTCTTTTTCTGTTATCAATAGGCTGTTAATAGGCAGCTAAAAGGTCAATATGAGCTCAGCATGCTCCACCATCTAGATACATCAGGAAAGTGCAACTTCTTAATTCAGCAGTGGTATCACAAGCCTTTGTAAAGCCAGAACATACTGGACAAGCCTTTGACCTCCTATGTCAGGATCCATATTCCAAGAAACATGATGGTGCCTTCTACCCTTACATTGAATATTATGAACCACAGTGGATTGGACGTAAGGTCACTAAGCGCCAGAGAAAGCCCAGAGCCAAAGCCAACTGGAACTGCTACCAGGCAGTTCTTAAGGATGAGATGAAAAATAATTCATCTTTGGAGGACTGGCATAAGCATATCAAGTCCTCCTTTGGAATCAAGTACAGATACAACACCTTCTACAAGCACCTCAAAGTCCAACAGGGGAAGACTGCTGCATCCATAAGAGATATTGAGAACCGCCCATCCAAGAAGAAGAGAACCACCAAAGAGAAACACTACCAAGAGAAGATCAAGGACGTTGTCAAGGCCAAATATAAGCTTTCAGAGATTGGGGAATACATCAATAAGATTGCCACAGTTCTTAATGGCAACCAGGTGATCACAGTCTAGCTTTTAATTAAATTTATTGAGTATTGCCTAATTTTGTATATAGTTCTTATATATTAAGTATAATATTTTTAAAACATAGCTATTTAAAATAACTCATTATTAATTTATGATACTGACTTTATAAAATTATTGATTTCTATTGAAGTTTGATGCTTTAGACTGTATTACATGGCCTATATTGGTATTTTACTAGTAAATTATAAGGTTTTTGTAGTTTTCAATATAGAAACAACTTTAAAGTAGTTTTAAAAGCTATGGTGACAAGAAAAAATACTTCAGATTTAAACAAAATCCAACTCTCAGATTAAAATATACACTCTGTTAACAGGGTTTATTGGCGTTAATGGGCAAAATGGGTCAACACAGCAACAAAGATCTTGTGCGCAAAGCAAAACCATTTGAAATATAATCTGAAATACATGGATTTACAAACAAAATGGTGTGAGTTGACTTGCGGTGTACATATGTTTACTATGTGAATTGGTGACAAAATACACCCAAACGTGGTGTGTCAAAACTCAATCCAAAAATGAAACACAATAGCAACTCACTATGTAAACAAAATCACTCAATCAGTTTTTACAATGGGTTGTAATCAAGAATGATACCAAGGTATCTAAAATAAGACACAGGACCTGAAACAAAATTTTTAAAAATATTGTGTTGGGTGCTTAATTTGGCTTAGAATATGGGGAAATGGGTAGAAATTATTTTGGGTATTCTAAAATGGGTGTGGTAAAACTAAAAACAACTAACTAAAAAAATAAAAAATCTACAATTGGGATATTGGGTGGGAAAAAATATTAATTGAATATCCATAAACAGATAAAAGCAAAAATTAAAAATAGGGAGTAACTTAATTAAGTTTTATTTAATATTTTATTAAATTCTAAAAATGGAAGGAACACAGCAACAGACTACCATTGTACCTGTTGTGCGCCACGGTTGCGGTTGCCCCCGCGGGTCAAAGAATAGACTTAGTACAACACAAGTTCCTACTCAGGAGGGAGGGGTAGAGTAGAGTTCCATAGTGACGCTGCACTGACACAGCTGGTTCAAGGAGCACAAGCTGCTAGGGTGTGGAGCATAAACCCTCGGGTCCCAAAGCTGACCTGGAAGCCCACCAAGGTTACCACTACCAAAATAGTTAGAAACAAGGAGGTAGAACTTACTTTGTATGTGTTTGACATTGTGTACCGGCAAGAGTCAGTCCCGCCAGCCATGTTTGAGAAGGTGAGGCCTGTACTTGATACTAGCTATGAGCCCTATGTCAGTGATGACAATCAGGAGGATGACAAGGAGCCCCAGTTCTACCAAACCAATGAGAGACAGCCGGTGTTAAAGAAAGTTGCTGTGTCTTACACCAAGGTGCCCATGCCCTGTGTTGTGCCCAATGCTAACAAGCCAATGCCCACCGCTAAAAAGCCCGCTCACAAGCACATTCCTGACATTAAGTGCATCCTACTTCTCCGACTCATGCGGGAATCTGATGATTACAAGGCAGCTGCGGCTCTTGGTGGGGTGGATCCCAAACAAGCCTCAAAGACCTTCAACAAGTTCATTGATACTGGCCGAGTCCTTGCTACGGAGAAATCCTTGTGTGTTTCAACCATGCTCACCAAGGAACACAAATGGCAATCTGCCAGTGGATAACCCAAGATTGCCATCTTGAACTGGCAAATATACAGGCTATGGTCAAGTCTGCTTTTGGGGTTAAGGCCTCAATTTTCTTCTATTATCATCTGGTCAAGGGAATGTGCTTTTCCTGGAAAAAGCTTGGGTATCCCCCTACAATTGGAACAGCCCAGCCAATATCAAGACCTGGAAAAATTACGCTGAGGCAAACTGCCCTGGAAGCCAAGGGGACAGTGAAATTCAATTATATCAACAAATCAGCATTTTCCTCATTGATGCGCAATGGGTATGTGTATATCCCCAAAGGCTCCAATGACGGGATGGCTCGGCGTGCTGCAGTCCGCGCCACAGAATACTCAATGGTGGCTCTCCTTGGTCCAAAGGGGGTTGAGCTTTATCAAATGATACTAGGCTCTCACAATAGCCGGACCTTCATATCATTTCTCCTATTGGTCCAAGAGCACCTGAGGCGCACAAGCCTGGGCTTCACCAACGTAATTATATTGGACAATGTTGGTCTCCACAAGGTGGCAGATATTCTTGAGGAATTCCCAATGATTGACACTAGCATTGCAGTGGGCCCCCAGTAGTTGGCCATGGCAAATTTGCGCCTTCTCTTCCTCCCCGCCTAATTGCCCTTCCTAAATCCCATTGAGGAAGTCTTTGGGTGGCTCAAGCAAGTTGTCAAGCAAGGAACCCCAACAGAGACCAAGGACCTGTTTGATTTGCTGCAGGCTGGGATCCATACCCTTCCAGCTGAGACTGTGGCCAAATTCTATGGCCATGCCAATTTATTCATCCCTGTGTGCCTAGCCAAACAGCTAATCAATTAAAGGCTTAGTGTGTCCAACTTTTTTATATTCTATAATTTACTATTCAACATTTATTAATTATCATTTTATATTTGGATGTTTTCACGCCTGCAATCACATTCAGAAGGACCATCAATAGATGTAAGTAATTTATTTATTTTATTTTATTTTATATTATTTAATATGTCATCTAAGGTTATCCCAAACGCTTGATACTGGATTATGCAAATTTATTAATATAACTTTTGTTAAATAAATATAAAATAGTCTTATAAAAATTAAACTTAGATTGTAAGGTTGAAATTTATTTTATTACTGTATTATTTTATACTTTTATGAAGCCCATTTCCACAATATATTTTGCAAATCTTGTTTACTAAAATAATATTTGAAAAATTAATTTATAATATAAAAATATATTAGAGTATAAATATATTTATTAATATAGAGATAAAATTAAGTGCGCCTATAATGGGTTTGGTGGTATGTACCCACCCCGCAATGGAGGTGGCGCACAACCTCCACTGCCACACCGTGGACGGTGGATAAACCCTTATTAAAGTATTTGCGCTTTCTGGTAAAAGGAAGAGTGGTGAGGTGAGAATAGAGGAGCAGCTTTTCTGGCAGGGCTGCAAACCCAAAGATACCAGCCAGGACCAGGGCATCCTGGATGATGTGATCCACCAAGTTGTACCCAGGGGGGACCTTCTTCCCGTCCAGTGAGAGCCTGGCCTTGTTGACCACAAGAAGGACCCCGTCTAGAACCTCTACACTGGCGCTCATCCCAAAGAAGAAAAGATACCCAAGGTAAACAACAAGGTGAAGCCTTTGTCCAGCAAAGGCTTCTGTAAACTTGCACAATTTGTTGTATACAGGGCTAATCTTTTTCTTGTGCTTGGTTTTGGCAAAGGACAGCTCCATAGCTGCAGGGACCCCCGTCTTGTTGGCACTCCAGGCCAGCCTGAAGTCTTCCAGGAGGATTTTTGTCTTTCTTACAGCTGTTGGGTCTGCAGCAGCCAATTTTGGCACTGCACGCCCAAAGTTCTCCAACAGGTAAGAGATGGTATGCTCCAAGGGGTAGCAGAAGCAAGCAGCCGCATGAGCCCAACCATCTCCAGTATATTATTGAATGGGAGCGTTGCCAGGACATCCCAAACAAGCTCAATGGAGTTTACACAGTAAACTCCACTGAGGTTAACCGGGTCCATGCAGACCAGTTAGGCATCTTTGTAGGCAGTAACTGCCCACTCAGATGCCCCCTCACCATGCAAAAGCCCAGCCAATGCCTCCCTGGACATTGGGAATGTACCATGGATCCTGTCTTCAAGCTCCTGCAAGACAGGGGGGACAAGAAAAGCTGTTTGGCCACATGAGTGGCGTAGTTGGCGTAGAATGTGGCAGGGACAAAAGGGACCAGGACCCAGAGGAGTTCACCATCAACTTCATCTAAAAAAAGGTAAGTATTTGAAATTTTTTATTAATTATTATTTTAGGTTACCTTCTGCAGTCTCCTCCTTGCCTGCAGCCTTGGCAGGCTTCGCTATTCTTGGTGTAACCAGTCGTGAAGGCTGCTCAGTGTCATCTGTTTGGGTACATTTTGTGGGTTTGAGATGTTCATACATCTCCAGGTCATCAACCCAGACAGACGGCGCAGAAAGATTGTATGCCTTGAACTGGAGGCCCTCAACTACAATTTTTTGAATATTTAGTAAGCGCTTGATTGTCTTCTCTGGGGTGTCTGGCATTTTTGACATTAGTGCCTTTGTGGACACCTTGTCAATTTTGTCCCCACTGAGAACGGCAGACTTTACTTTGGCTTTGACCTTGCAGTTAATGTTCTTTATTTTGGCAATGCCAAGTAAGGTCTTTTAGCAGCTTCTCCAATTCTCTCATTGATTTTTTACTAACCTTTCTATATGTTTTTATAGCTTTTGCCCCAATAAATTCTGTATTATTTTGATACTGTTGCCTCTTTGTTTATTCCTTTTTGTTTCCCTGTTTACTACATTATCCCATCTTTTTACCCATTGTGTATATGTTTTACGCTCATCTCAATATGTGTGTCATTTTTTTTGTGTTGGCATTGTTTCCTTGATTACCATATTATTTTTAGAACTTAAACACACCCCTTGTGAAAACATTAACAACAATTTGGTGATCAGCTAAATTTGAATTAGAAAATTATAGTGTTAACTGTTTTTAGATAAAGTTGTTACTGATCTGAATTCAAAACCTTTATGATAAACTTTAAGCCAATCAGGAGCAGAGTGATAAAGTGATTGTTGTGACATAAAGGGTCATTCAATAATTCTTTGATGCAGTGCGCTAATTAATATGATTGGCTGGATGTTTTGCCATTGTACGCCATTGCTGCTGTGGCAAGTTGTTGATGGACTAGTGCTAACCCAGTAGCTGATTGGGCACTAGTCCACCAACAACTTGCCACAGCAGCAATGGCGCACAATAGCAAAGTAACCAGCCATTCATATTAATTAGCACACATGCATCAAAGAATTATTGAATGACCCTTTTCTGTCACAACAATCACTTTATCACTTGGCTCCTGATTGGCTTAAAGTTTATCATTAAGGTTTTGAATTTGGACAAGTAACAACTTTATCAAAGTCAATTAACCTATAATTTTCTAATTCAAATTTAGCTGATCACCAAATTGTTGTTAATGTTTTCACAAAGGGCTATGGTTGGGTGCTAAAAATAACTGTGTTCAGGATCTAGATACACAACATTGTAAATATATGATTTTATAGAAATAAGCTGAATATAAAGAATATAGCCAACTATAAACAAAGAGAACACAAACAATTTATATTTAAAATAAAGATAATATAAATAGAAATTTTTTGGGACCAGGGGGTTTGTTGAGGCAGGGAAGAGTGATGCCTAGTAGGCAGAATGGCGCAAGAAGGATGGCGTAGAGGCAGTGCTGGCCTGGGGGGGTCTGGGATTGGATGGGTTGGGTTTGCGGGTGGGGGGTGTTGGTGGCGGGGGTGGAGGCAGGAGGATTGCGCGTGATGATTGCCATATACCGCTCATTGTACTCCTCATCAGTCATTGGATGGATGGGCTGGTAGGTGGCTATGGCACGGGGTGGAAGATGCTTATACTTGTGTGATTGGTTGCCCATGTTCACATAGAAAACCATTTGCGCAAACAAGTCAGCCACCATTTGGTGACCAAAGAGAAAATTGTGATCAAGGACCCCAAGATAGAGGTTGTTGAAAGCCTGAGGGCGGCGCTCCTGTAGTGTATCTCCAATGTTGAAGAAGACAACACAAGCCAGATGGATGTCAGCGTGACCAGCTGGGTACACAGAGGCCAGGTGCTCGTGTTCCCAGATGGCCTCAAGGGCGGTGGAGCTTCCCTCCATCTGGTGGCTCAAGAAAACCTGGTATTTGGAATTTGAGCAATCCCAGGAGTCAAGCAATCCACCGGGGATGTGCCCATATGTGTACCCATTGATGAAATCAGGGTTTGTCAAATAGTAGACAAACCCCTTGGATGAAACAGCCAGAAATGCACCAATGAATGTCCCCTTCTTGACCTTCTTCCTTCCAATCTGGTGGCGGCTTTTCCTTGCTCACCAAAATCATCAAATGCAATTGATAACTTGTAGTACAAGACAAACATGATGTCATCTGTTAGACTTGTCAAGCATCTGAACAGGGTTGATTTTATTGTGGTGTCATATGGGGAATCCTCAGCGCCATCCTATTGATCACTGGCAAAACTGGTAAGAACCCGTATGGAAGCCACCATCCCATACATCCAGAGCTGCACCATGCGCTCAGAGACCCATATGTTATGGTGCGCAAGCTGCTTCCAGACCTGGGTCAAGGGAATCTTGGGGTCCTGCTGGAGGAGGTCAAGCACATTTGAGTATGTCTCATTGATCTGGGACTCTGTGGCCTTCTTTGGCTTCTTGGCTGTCCCAACCAGATTTCCCTTATTAATCAGGTTGTTGAATTCTTGCATGACAGTAGCCCGGGTGAATTGTAATTGGCTGGCTATCTGATCCCAGGAAAGACCCTGCAGGTTGAGTGCCACAATATCCTGAAGAATTTGGGCAGTGATTATTCTGCATTTGGGGCGCTGGGCAACAGGAGCTGAAGCCTGATTGGCTGAGAGGGGCAGGTTGGGCGGTGGCAGGAAGTTGTTCCAAATCAAGGTTGCCATCCTGATTAGTTGGTTGACGGGCAGCTTGTACAGGGGTGGGTGTGGGAGCAAGGGCAGAGCTAGACACTAAGTTACTATCAAACAAGTCAAAGCTATATGGGTCGGGGGACAGTAACAGGTCAGCTTCTTTGTTACCCACCTCAAAGGCTTGGGTGTAAACGGGTGCCTCCACGGTCTGAGCCTTGCCTCCATTAAAGCTGGCTTGGCTGCTGGCACGGTTGAGGATGTTGCTATTGAAAACCATATTGAAATAAAACCTAGGATAAAATAACTAAAAGTAGAAATTTTAAAATTTAATAATTATTTTTATTGTAATCACAAGTCCATATTTGGAAAGTTCTCAAGACCATTATACACAAATTAGGAGCCATGAAAATGAATAAAATGCCTTGTTCCTAAATTGGATAGCTATTGATTGGCTGTTATACTGTTATTTTTCTATTTTAGGCTTCTCATACTACACATTTTGTGTGGGTAAATTTTTTTGTGCTTGTGGAATCTTGCTTCTAGATTGCTCAAATTTTGTTTCATATTGGCCCTTCTGTCAGTGCCTCATATGAATCCTGCTTGGATTTTAATATGCTCCAGAATAGCATCCATCCATTTCACTTGTTATGTCAGTTCATTTTGTTTGTGGTTTGAACTACACCGCTTGATGTTTGCTTTAATTTTTTATAATGGATTAGTGAAATTTTGTTTTTGGTTTGACAGTTTATTCATTAACCAAAAATATTTAAATTAATTGAATCCTGAATCTTGCGCAACTTGGATTTTGTTTAAATCTGAAATCATTTTTGTTTAAATCTGAAGTATTTTTGCTTGTTGCCATAGCTTTTAAAACTACTGTATATTACTGTTTCTGATTATTATATTTACCTATAATATGTAAATTTTTATGTTGTATCTTTTTGTGTATTGGATTTTTTTATAAGTGGGAAAAATTTATTAGAGGTAAAGATAGCTAATTTCATAGTGAAATATTTTTGAGGTGTACTTTTATGAATTTTTTTAAATGTCATGTATAATTTTTTATGGACTTTTTTAAATTTATGTTGTCACATTACCCTAAAAGTATTTTGAAGCTTAATTTTCATTAATTAAAATGTTCAGGAAACAGGTTTCTGCTTATTAAAAAAATGTTTACATTTATAGTCTGCATGAGTTAAAACTTAATTCTGACTTTTCAATGCTGTTGACACTAAAGTATTTTTAATTCTGATTGTCAACATATAGTAAGTCAACTTTTGGAATGAGTTGATTCTGGCAGTTGCCCTGACGTAGGGCTTGTAGCTAGTATCAAGTACAGGCTTCACCTTCTCCAGCATGGCTGACAGGACCAAATCTTGCCGGTACACAACGTCAAACATGTATGAAGTAAGTTCTACCTCCTTGTCTCTAACTTTATTGGTGAAGGTAACCTTGGTGGGCTTCCAGGTCAGCTTGGGGACCCAAGGGTTTATGCTCTACACCCTAGCAGCTTGTGCTCCTTGAACCGGCTGTGTCAGTGCAGCGTCACTATGGAACTCTACTCTACCCCTCCCTCCTGAGTAGGAACTTGTGTTGTACTAAGTCTATTCTTTGACCCGCGGGGGCAACCACAACTGTGGCACACAACAGGTACAATGGTAGTCTGTTGCTGTGTTCCTTCCATTTTTAGAATTTAATAAAATATTAAATAAAACTTAATTAAGTTACTCTCTAATTTTAATTTTTGCTTTTATCTGTTTATGGATATTCAATTAATATTTTTTTCCACCCAGTATCCCAATTATAGATTTTTTATTTCTTAGTTAGTTGTTTTTGGT
This sequence comes from Entomophthora muscae, assembly GCA_014839935.2. Taxonomy (NCBI): domain Eukaryota; kingdom Fungi; phylum Entomophthoromycota; class Entomophthoromycetes; order Entomophthorales; family Entomophthoraceae; genus Entomophthora; species Entomophthora muscae. The sequence continues at coordinate 301,705 of QTSX02006457.1, read as the reverse complement.
TTTACAATGCCCATTTTAGAATACTCAAAAAAAATCCACTCATTTTCCTAGATTTTACTGCCAAATTCAAACACCCAACACAATATTTTTAAAATTTATATTTCAGATCTTGTGTCTTATTTTAGATACCTTGGTATCATTCATGATTACAATCCATTGCACACATTGCGTGAGTGATTTTGTTTACATTGTGAGTTGCTATTGTGTTTCATTTTTGGATTGAGTTTTGACACACCTTGCTTGGGTGTATTTTGTCACCAATTCACATAGTAAACATATGTATATTGAAAGTCAACTCACACCATTTTGTTTGTAAATCCATAGATTTCAGATTAATTTTGAATGGTTTTGCTTTGCGCAGAAGCACTTCTTTGCTGTGTTGATCCATTTTGCCCATTAACGCCAAAAATCCCTGTTAACAGAGTGTATATTTTAACCTGATAATTGGATTTGTTTAAATCTGAAATCATTTTATTTAAATCTGAGGTATTTTTAGTTGTTGCCATAGCTTTTAAAACTACTGTATTTTTGATTCTTACACTCTACATAGTGTTTCAATTTTTGCACTTTTTGGGGGTCCCATTTTCAATTTTTGCACTTTTAACCTTAGGAACTTTCCCCTAGAAACAGATTCATCTCTAAATAACAACAATAAAACTGATCACAAAACAAAGCTACCAAGTGTATATGGTGTTTGAGAGAAAGATGAACTCAGTCACTGAAGGGAAAATCTTGATCCACAGTGAACTCTTATAGCTTGGAACCAAACAACAATGATTTCTAATATCATAAAAATCAATGGATCTATAACAATGCTACCAGTCCATCCTAATTAGTATATACAGGATATAGATGAAAATGGAAACATATATTCTGAGTGTCTATTTTTAGAAAGTAATTATCAAATAAATCATTTAATTAATACATAAGGTTAAAAGCACAAATTTACACCAAAAAAAATAAATATAGTGGCATAGCTGTACTATTTTAGAAGATTTACAAGAGGGAAAATGATTAGAAACTAGATAATAATCTTTATTGAGATATGGGTATTATGTTTTTGGGGGTGAATCATGATAGCAGGAATATGATTGTGATGATCACTCAGTTGGACTGAACAGGGGGTAGTGTGATACTCCTAATGAGTGGAGCTCCAAATCAAGCTGCCCACCATACAGTAGTTTTAAAAGCTATGGTGGCAAGCAAAAATTCTTCAGATTTAAACAAAATGATTTCAGATTTAAACAAAATCCAACTCTCAGGTTAAAATATATACTCTGTTGACAGGGTTTATTGGCGTTAATGGGCAAAATGGGTCAACACAGCAACAAAAGGCTCACACGCAAAGCAAAACCATTCAAAATATAATCTGAAATACATCAATTCACAAACAAAATGGTGTGAGCTGACTTTTGGTGTACATATGTTTACTATGTGAATTGGTGACAAAATACACCCAAGCAAGGTGTGTCAAAACTCAATCCAAAAACAAAACACAATAGCAACTCACAATGTAAACAAAATCACTCACACAATGTGTGCAATGGATTATAATCATGAATGATACCAAGGTATCTAAAATAAGACACAAGATCTGAAATATAAATTTTAAAAATATTGTGTTGGGTGTTTGAATTTGGCAGTAAAATCTAGGAAAATGAGTGGATTTTTTTTGAGTATTCTAAAATGGGCATTGTAAAACCAAAAACAACTAACTAAGAAATAAAAAATCTATAATTGGGATACTGGGTGGAAAAAAATATTAATTGAATATCCATAAACAGATAAAAGCAAAAATTAAAATTAGAGAGTAACTTAATTAAGTTTTATTTAATATTTTATTAAATTCTAAAAATGGAAGGAACATAACAACATACTACCATTGCACCCGTTGTGTGCCACAGTTGCAGTTGCCCCCGCGGGTCAAAGAATAGACTTAGTACAACACAAGTGCCTACTCAGGAGGGAGGCAGGAGAGGAGAGTTCCATAGTGATGCTGCACTGACACAGCCGGTTCAAGGAGCACAAGCTGCTAGGGTGCGGAGCATAAACCCTTGGGTCCCAAAGCTGAACCGGAAGCTCACCAAGGTTACCTTCACCAAGAAAGTTAGAGACAAGGAGGTGGAGCTTACTTCATATGTGTTTGATGTTGTATACTGGCAAGAGTTGGTCCTGTCAGCCATGCTAGAGAAGATGAGGTCTGTACTTGATACTAGCTATGAGCCCTACGTAAGTGATGGCAATCAGGAGGATGACAAGGAGCCCCAGTTTTATCAAACCAATGAGGGACAGCTAGTGCTCAAAAAGGTTGCAGCCTTCTACAACAAGGTGCCCATGCCTTGCAAGCCTGTCATCAATCAGGATCCTGGCTTGTCTGAACCCACAAAGCTGGCCCAGAAGCGCATCCCCGATATCAAATGCATCATCCTGCTTAAACTAATGCAGGTATCAGGTGACTACAAGATGGCTGCAGCCATTGTTGGAGTGGATCCCAAATATGCCTCAAAGGCCTTCAACAAGTTCATTGATACTGGTTGTGTCCTTGCCACAGAGAAGTCCTTGTGTATGTCAACCATGCTCACCAAAGAGCGCAAATGGGCAATCTGCCAGTGAATCACCCGGGACTGCCATCTTGAACTGGCAAATATACAGGCTATGGTCAAGTCTGCTTTTGGGATTGAGGCCTCAATTTCCTTTTACTACCATCTGGTCAAGGGAATGCAATTTTCCTGGAAAAAACTCAGGGTATCCACATACAATTGGAACAGCCCAGCCAATATTGAGACCCGGAAAAACTACGCAGAGGCGTACACTGCCCTCAAAGCCAAGGGGATAGTCAAATTTTACTATATTGACAAATCAGCATTTGCCTTGTTGATGTGCAATGCATATGGCTATGTCTCCAGAGGCTCCAATGACAGGGTGGCTTGGCGTGCTGCAGTCCATGCCACAGCCTATTCAATGGTGGCTGTCCTTGGTCCAAAGGGGGTCAAGCTTTATCAAATGATACTAGGTTCCTACAATAGCCGGACCTTCCTGTCATTTCTCCGATTGGTCCAGGAGCACCTGAGGTGCACAAGCCTGGGCTTCACCAACGTAATTGTGTTGGACAACGTTGGTCTCCATAAGGTGGCTGATATTCTTGAAGAATTTCCATCAATCAACATGAGCATTGCAGTGGGCCCCAGCAATTGGCCACAGCAAAAATGTGCCTTCTCTTTCTCCCTGCCTATTTGGCCTCCCTAAATCACATTGAGGAAGTCTTTGGTTGGCTCAAGCAAGTTGTCAAGCAAGGAACCCCAACAGGGACCAAGGACCTGTTTGATCTGCTGCAGGCCAGGATCTATACCCTCCCAGCTGAGACCGTGGCCAAATTTTATGGCCACGCTGATTTGTTCATCCCTGAGTGCCTAGCCAAACAGCCAATCAATTAAAGGCTTTGTGTCCATTTTTTTATATTCTCTAATTTATTATTCAACATTTATTAATTATCATTTTATATTTAGATGTTTCTACGCCCACAATCACATTCAGAAGATCCATCAATAGATGTAAGTACTTTATTTATTTTATTGTATATTATTTTATTATGCCATCTGAGGTAATCCCAAACGCTCAGTATTGGATTACGCAAAAATATTTAAATCACTTTGGTCAAATAAATGTAAAAATTAATTTTTAAAAAATAAACATAAAATGTACAAGTTATAATTTATTTTATTAATGTATAATTTTATACTTTTCTGAAACCCATTTTTGCAATATATTTTGCAAATCTTGTTTGATAAAATATTATTTGAAAAATTAATTATAATAAAAATATTGTAGAGTATAAAGATGTTTATTAGAAGAGAATTTATTAAGAACGCCTGTAGTGAGTTTGGTGGTATTACCCTCCCCACAATGGAGGTGGCGCACAACCTCCACCGCCACACCGTGGACGGTGGATACACCCTGGTTAAAATATTCACGGCGGCTGGTAAAAGGGAGTATTGTTAGGTGGGAATGGAGTAGCAGCTTTTCTGGTGGGGCTGCAAACCCAAAGATGCCAGCCAGGACCAAGGCGTCCTGGATGACGTGATCCACCAAGTTGTACCCGGGGGGACCTTCTTCCCATCCAGGGAGAGCCTGGCCTTGTTGATCCCCAGAAGGACCCCGTCCAGGTCCTCAACCAACACGCCCATCCCAAAGAAGAATAAGAACCCCAGGTAAAAATGAGGTGAAGCCTTTGCCTAGCAAAGGCTTCTGGAAACTTTCACAGTTTATTATAAACCATGCTTATCTTCTTGTTGTGCTTTGTCTTGGAGAAGGTCAGCTCCATAGTTGCCGGGACCCCCGTCTTGTTGGCACTCCAGGCCAGCCCAAAGTCCAACAGGAGGATTTTGGTCTTCTTTACGGCTGTTGCATCTGCAATAGCCAATTTTCTCACCGTGCGCCCAAAGTTCTCAAGCAGGTAAGACAGGGTGTGCTCCACTGGGAAGCAGAAGCAAGCAGCTGCATAAGCCTGGCCCATCTCTGTAACATTCTTGAATGGGAGCATCACCAAGACGTCCCAAACAAGCTCAATGGAGTTTGCACAGTAAACTCCACTGAGTGATACCGGGGCCAGGTGGACCAGTTGGGCATCCTTGTAGGCAGTAACTGCCCACTTGGATGCCCCCTTGGCATGTGTAAGCCCAGCCAATGCCTCCCGCGATATCAGAAAAGACGGCAACTGCCAGAATTAACTCATTCTGCAAGTCAACTTACTATATGTTAATAATCAGAATTAAAAATACTTTAATGTCAACAGCATTGAAAAGTCAGAATTAAGTTTTGACTCATGCAGACTACTAAATGTCAACACTTTTTTAACAAGCAGAAACCTGTTTCCTGAACATTTTACTTAAAAAAATTAAGCTTCAAGAAACTTTTTAGGCTAATGTGACAACATAGATTTTAAAAAGTCCTTAAAAAATTATACATGAATATTAAAAAAAATTCATAAAATATACTTTTATTTTATTTTACTATGAAATTAATTATCTTTACTATAATAAATTTTTTCCCACCTATAAAAACAAAATAAATCTAATATACAAAAAGGTACTACATAAAATTTCACGTATTATAGCAAAATATAGCAATCAGAAACAGGAATATAAAGTTTTTTCTATATTAAAAACTACAAAAAACATATAACTTACTAGTAAAATACCAATATAGGCCATGTAATACAGTCTAAAGCATCATACTATCAATAGAAAATCAATGATTTTAAAAAAACAGTATCATAACTTATTAATGAGTTATTTAGAATAACTACTTATTTAAAAATATTATACTTAATATATAAGAACTATATAAAAAAATTAGGCAATACTCAATAAATTTAATTAAAAGCTAGACTGTGATCACCTGGTTGCCATTAAGAACTGTGGCAATCTTATTGATGTATTCCCAATCTCTGAAAGCTTATATTTGGCCTTGACAACGTCCTTGATCTTCTCTTGGTAGTGTTTCTCTTTGGTGGTTCTCTTCTTCTTGGATGGGCGGTTCTCAATATCTCTTATGGATGCAGCAGTCTTCCCCTGTTGGACTTTGAGGTGCTTGTAGAAGGTGTTGTATCTGTACTTGATTCCAAAGGAGGACTTGATATGCTTATGCCAGTCCTCCAAAGATGAAGTATTTTTCATCTCATCCTTAAGAACTGCCTGGTAGCAGTTCCAGTTGGCTTTGGCTCTGGGCTTGCTCCGGCGCTTAGTGACCTTACGTCCAATCCACTGTGGTTCATAATATTCAATGAAAGGGTAGAAGGCACCATCATATTTCTTGACATATGGATCCTGACATAGGAGGTCAAAGGCTTGTCCAGTATGCTCTGGCTTTACAAAGGCTTGTGATACCACTGCTGAATTAAGAAGTTGCACTTTCCTGATGTATCCAGATGGTGGAGCTTGCTGAGCTCAGGTAGACCCTTTATTTGCCTGTTGACAGCCTGTCAATAATGGAAAAACACTCCTGTACCTCTCCATCAAAGGTATTTATAAAAGCGTTATACTGGGCAGTTTCATAGTCCATGATTATAGTTGAGGGGCCAAGTGCTTTATCTTGAGCTTTTTGTTCTGCAGCAAGGGTGGCTTCATCCTTTTCATCATCATCTGGATTGGCTCTAGTGTTATGGCCAGGGGGACTCTTTCTATTATTGGGTAGGGCTTTGATGCCCTTCTGAAGGATTTTTAAGGCCTTTGTGTAGATCTCTTCTTTTGCCCCAGGAAGCAGAAAATAGGCAAATGGTAGCACCTTGCCTTCAATAAGGGAATGTACAACCCATAGTTGGTAAAAAGGCGGGGGCATACTGCAAAGGTACCATCACATAACCAGGTTTCCGAATCTTTTAACTGCTCCAGGCTCTGTTGTATAGCATATAATATTTTTTTGCCTCTGCTGTAGGCCCATCATCATGTAAAAGGAATAACTCATCACCATTGAGCATCTTTAACTCCTCTGTCAATACTAACTCTCCTTGTACCATGGCAGATTTTTTATGGGGGAATAAATCACGGTGTTTGTCACATATGTACTTCACTAACTGGTTGCAGTCAGGGATGAGCTTCAGGCTCTCATTATTTAGGTGTTTTGTGGCCTTAACTGCCAGATAAGAAGCCTTGACATCTTTGGAGACTGGGACCATTTGGTAGAGGTATCACTTTAGAAGCTTTTCAATAAGATTGATTGGACATTGCATGTGTGCTCTCCTTTTTCACTAGTGACTTTATCCCATCCTTCTGTATTGATCCTGGAAGCACATCTTCTATCTTCACACACATAATGCTTTCTTCTTCCTGCTCTATTTTGATTGTTGCAATTAAAATAATAGCCATCACAGACTAAACTTAGACCTCCTTTGACAGACATTAGAGGGGAAAACTGAAGGAACTTCTTTAGGAGCTTAAACTCTCCTTTGATGTTATGTATATTGTGAACTTTTAGGGGATTCCATGGGCCAATTGGTGCTTGATGATAGTCAGAAAGGTAATCATCAGGATCTTCTTTATTGATACTTCATGAGGAGGATGGAGGTGCAGATTTGTTGGGCAGTGGAGGGGAATTATCTGGAGTTAGATTCTTGTGCTTTTTGAACTGGGATGAGCTTGAGTCCTTGGGGCTTGTTTCTTTTGAGCTTGATTCATCTAGGCTTGACTGGGGTTCTGTACTCTTGGGTAATTTCTTTCTTCCTTGCTTGTTTAGTGGAACCTCATCTTCTTCTGATTGGTACCAGCTTGGAGAAGAGGAGGGGGCAGGCGAGGGCTCTTTGCTTTCAGGGTCTGGGGTCTTCTCCTTTGTCTTCTCTTTCTTTGAGGGCTCTTTGGCTAGTATTTTTGTTAGGGTAGGGACTTTGGGCCTTTCCAGAGGCTTTGGGTACTTTCTTGGTTGACTTGGGGTTCTTTTGTGGCTTCTTGGAAGATTTATCCCTCAATAATTAGAGTATAGTTCATAAAGTAAAAAAACAGGTGAAACACAAATAAAGTTAAATAACATTAACTGGTTTATTTTTATTATTAAGTAAATAGTTTATAGAAGTATGGAAAGTAATTTTAGAGCTAGTTTATTGGTAAATAATAGAAAAAAAAACATGTTCAGATAAAAAGTCAATATTCTGGTAGTCACAATAGTCAAAAATATTTAATTTAGTTTGTCAGCATAAAAAAATGCTTTAATTTTGATGTGAACATACTGAAAATCAGCATTAAAGTGGAAAAACACTATGTAAATCACTTATAAAGCTTGGTTAATATTTTCTGGAGTTGGTTTTTTAAGGCCAAAATTGATTATTTTTTAAACTTAAAAAAATTAAAGAGTTGCATATGTAACTTATTAAAACTAAATAATAGGGATTGTAGAGGAAAGTCTGAAGTACAGCGCTGGGTACTTTGGCCTGAAAAATCATACCATTGTATGTGTGCTTTTTGTTAAGCGGCAGTGTTTTACTAATAAACCAGTGAAGGTGTCAACATTCAGGCAGTCAGCGTTCTTTTATAGTAACCCTCCTATTAAATCTTGCTTAAATTATGTCACTTTGTTTGCTTAGCCAAACCCCTTTGTTGCAATTTGGGTGATGTGTCAATTTGACACAAAGTCAACATTATAAATACATATATAAATTCTAGTTTTAATATATGCGTTTTGGCTTAAGTGGACTTCCAGAAATAAGCTATAGTTTATCCAGTGAGTTTAAAATACTACAAATATCTAAAAATAAAAAGAACACTATGAAAGTTGGCATATGTCTTTGTTCAATGCTTATATTATTATTTATTTAATAAAAGCAGCAATATAAAATATAAAAAATAGTTATTTTTAGAATATTGTATAATTTATTAAGAAACTCATGGATTCTTATTTGGGGTCAACATCCAGATATTACTTACTGGAGTAGACCTTAATGTAAAAGTACAAAGAAACTTACATTTTCATAGTAAATTATATTAGTTTTTTGGCTTAAAATTAAGCCTTTGTTTAAATGATGTTGACATTATGCCTGCTCCTTTTTAATTTTGCAATTCTGACTTAATAATTCACTATGAAAAATTAGCTTATTTTTGGAAATTCCCAATTCCAGCAGATAAATACTAAAATAATGTTGACTTACTGAATGTTGAAAAATTGTCAACATTCAGTGAGTTGACTTGAAGAATGTGTTAATTCTGGTGGTTGCCTACGTCAGTGATGGCAATCAGGAGGAGGACAAGGAGCCTGAGTTCTATCAAAGCAATGAGGGACAGTTAGCGCTCAAAAAGGTTGTAGCCTTCTACAACAAATGCCCATGCCTTACAAGCCTGTCATCAATCAGGATCCCAGTTCATCTGAGCCTACTAAGCCCACTCAGGAGCTACATGACATCAAACATATCATCCTGCTTAAGCTAATGCATGAATCTGGTGATTGAAAGGCGGCCGCGGCCATTGTTGGAGTGGATCCCAAGTACACCATCAAGACCTTCCACAAATTCATCAATACTGACCGTGTCCTTGCTGCGGAGAAATCCTTGCGTGTTTTTACCATGCTCACTAAGGGGCACAAATGGGCAATCTGCCAGTGGATAACCTGGGACTGCCATCTTGAACTGGAAAATATTCAGGCCATGGTCAAATCTACTTTTGGGGTTGAGGCTTCAATTTACTTTTACTACCATCTGGTGAAGGGAATGTGTTTTTCTTGGAAAAAGCTCAGGGTATCTCCCTACAACAGAAACAGCCCAGCCAATGTCAAGACCCGGAAAAAAATACGTAGAGGTGTACACTTCCCTCAAAGCCAAGGGAACAGTCAGATTCTATTACATTGATGAATCAGCATTTGCCTCGTCAATGCACAATGGATATGGGTATGTCCCCAAAGGCTCCAATGACGGGATGGCTTGGCGTGCTGCAGTCCGCACCACAGCATACTCAAGGTGACTCTCTTTGGTCCAAAGGGGGTTGAGCTTTATCAAATGATACTAGGCTCCAACAATAGCCAGACCTTCCTATCATTTCTCCTATTGGTCCAAGAGCACCTGAGGCGCACAAGCCCGGGCTTCACCAACGTAATTGTATTGGACAATGTTGGTCTCCACAAGGTGGCAGATATTCTTGAGGAATTCCCAATGATTGACACTAGCATTGCAGTGGGCCCCCAGTAGTTGGCCATGGCAAATTTGCGCCTTCTCTTCCTCCCCGCCTAATTGCCCTTCCTAAATCCCATTGAGGAAGTCTTTGGGTGGCTCAAGCAAGTTGTCAAGCAAGGAACCCCAACAGGGACCAAGGACCTGTTTGATTTGCTGCAGGCTGGGATCCATACCCTCCCAGCTGAGACTGTGGCCAAATTCTATGGCCATGCCAATTTATTCATCCCTGTGTGCCTAGCCAAACAGCTAATCAATTAAAGGCTTAGTGTGTCCAACTTTTTTTATATTCTATAATTTACTATTCAACATTTATTAATTATCATTTTATATTTAGATGTTTCCACGCCTGCAATCACATTCAGAAGGACCATCAATAGATGTAAGTAATTTATTTATTTTATTTTATATTATTTAATATGTCATCTAAGGTTATCCCAAACGCTTGATACTGGATTATGCAAATTTATTAATATAACTTTTGTTAAATAAATATAAAATAGTCTTATAAAAATTAAACTTAGATTGTAAGGTTGAAATTTATTTTATTACTGTATTATTTTATACTTTTATGAAACCCATTTCCACAATATATTTTGCAAATCTTTTTTGCTAAAATATTATTTAAAAAATTATTTATAATATAAAAGTATAGTAGAGTATAAATATATTTATTGATATAAAGATAAAATTAAGTGTGCCTATAATGGGTTCAGTGGTATGTACCCACCCCCCAATGGAGGTGGCACACAACCTCAACTGCCACACTGTGGACAGTGGATACACCCTTATTAAATTATTTGCGCCTGCTGGTAAAAGGAAGAAAAGTGAGGTGGGAATGGAGGAGCAGCTTATTGTATACTGCGCTTTTTTTCCTTGTGTTTGGTTTTAGCAAAGATCAGCTCTATTGCTTGGGGAAATTCAGTCTTGTTGGCACTCCAGGCCAGCCCAAAGTCTCCCAGGAGGATTTTGGTTTTTTTGACAGCTGTTGCATCTGCAATAGCCAATTTTCTCACCGTGCGCCCAAAGTTCTCAAGCAGGTAAGACAGGGTGTGCTCCACCGGGAAGCAGAAGCAAGCAGCCACATGGGCCCGGCCCATCTCTGGTATATTCTTGAATGGGAGCGTCCCCAGGACGTCCCAATCAAGCTCAATGGAGTTTACACAGTAAATTCCACTGAGGAATACCAGGTCCGGCGGACCAGTTGGGATCCTTGGAGGAAGTAACTGCCCACTTGGATGCCCCCTTGCCATGCGCCATCCTGGCTAGCGCATCCCTTGTCATTGGGAAGGACCTGTGAATTCTGTCTTCAAGCTCCTGCACAATAGGGGGGACAGATAGAGCTGCTTAGCCACGTGAGTGACATAATTAGCATAAAAGGTGGCTGGGACAAAAGGGACCAGGACCCAGCAGACTTCACTGTCTACGTTTTCTTAGAAAAAAAGGAGGTTTTTTTTGAAAATTTATTAACTTTATTTTTTAGGTTACCTTCTTGTGTTTCTTCTTTGCTGGCGGCTTCAGCTGGCTTGGCCATTCTTGGCGCAATCAATTGCTCTAGCAATTCAGTGTCCTTTGCCCTGGTGCGCTTTGCTGGCTTGAGATGTGCATACATCTCCGGGTCATCAACCCAGACAGACGGCGCGGAAAGATTGTAGGCCTTGAATTGAAGTCCTTCCACAACGTGCTTCTGGATATTAAGTAGGCGCTCAATTGTTGTTTCTGATGTGTCATGCATTTTGGTCATTAATGCCTTGGATGTCACCCTGTCAAGTTTCTTGCCTTAAGGACGGCGGACTTCAACTTTGCTTTGACCTTACAGTTAATGTCTTTGATTTTGGCAATTGCCAAGTCAAGGTTCTTTAAAAGCTTTTTGAGTTCTCTCATTTGATTTTTTTACTAACCTTTCCATATGTTTTATAGCTTTTGCCCCAATAAATTCATTATTATTTTGATACTGTTGCCTCTTTGTTTATTCCTTTTTGCTTTCCCATCTACCACATTATCCCATATTTTTACCCATTGTGTATATGTTTTATTCTCATCTCAACATGTGTGTCATTTTTTTTGTGTTGGCATTGTTTCCTTGATTATCATATTATTTTTAGAACTTAAACACACCCCTTGTGAAAACATTAACAACAATTTGATGATCAGCTAAATTTGAATTAGAAAATTATAGTGTTAACTGTTTTTAGATAAAGTTGTTATTGATCTGAATTCAAAACCTTAATGATAAACTTTAAGCCAATCAGGAGCCAAGTGATAAAGTGATTGTTGTGACATAAAGGGTCATTCAATAATTCTTTGATGCATGTGCGCTAATTAATATGATTGGCTTGATGTTTGGCCATTGTACACCATTGCCGCTGTGGCAAGTTGTTGGTGGACTAGTGCTAACCAGCAGCTGATTGGGCACTAGTCCACCAACAACTTGCCACAGCAGCAATGGTGTACAATGGCAAAGCATCAAGCCAATCATATTAATTAGTGCACATGCATCAAATAATTATTGAATGATCCTTTATGTCACAACAATCACTTTATCACTTGGCTCCTGATTGGCTTAAAGTTTATCAATAAGGTTTTGAATTCAGATCAGTAACAACTTTATCTAAAAACAGTTAACACTATAATTTTCTAATTCAAATTTAGCTGATCACAAAATTGTTGTTAATGTTTTCACAAAGGGCTATGGTTGGGTGCTAAAAATAACTGTGTTCAGGATCTAGATACACACCATAGTAAATATTTGATTTTATAGAAATAAGCTGAACATAAAGAATAGAATCAACTATAAACAAATAGAACATGAACAATTGAAATTCAAAATAAAGAGAATATAAATAGAAAATGTTTGGCAACAGGGGGTTTATTGGGGCGGGGAAGAGTGATGCCTAGGAGGCAGAATAGCGCAGGAAGGAAGACTTAGAGGCAGTGCTGGCCTGGGGGTCTGGGATTGGATGGGGTGGGTTTTTGGGTGGGGGTGTTGGTGGCGGGGGTGGAGGCAGGAGGATTGTGTGTGATGGCCGCCATAAACCGCTCATTGTACTTCTTGTCTGCCATTGGCTGGATGGGCTGGTAGGTGGCAGTGGCATGTGGTGGGAGGTGCTTGTCTTTCTGTGATTGGTTACCCATGTTTACATGGAAAACCATTTGCACAAACAAGTCAGCCACCAGTTGATGACCAAAGAGAAAATTGTGATCAAGGACCCCATGATAGAGGTTGTTGAAAGCCTGAGGGCAGCGCTCCTGTAGTGTATCTCCAATGTTGAAGAAGACAACACAAGCCAGATGGATGTCAGCGTGACCAGCTGGGTACACAGAGGCCAGGTGCCCGTGTTCCTGGATGGCCTTGAGGGCAGTAAAGCTACCCTCCATCTGGTGGCTCAAGAAAACCTGGTACTTGGAATTTGAACCATCCCAGGAGTCAAGTAATCCACCAAGGATGTGGCTGTACAAGTAGCCATTGATGAAATTTGGGTTTGTCAGATAGTAGACAAAACTCTTGGCTGAAACAGCCAGAAACGCAGCAATGAAAGTCCCCTTCTTGACCGCCTTCCTTCCTTTTTGAGTGGTGGCTCTTCCTTGCTTGCCCAAATCATCAAAAGCTATTGATAGCTTGTAATAGGAGATGAACATGACATCATCAGTTAGACTAGTCAGGCATTGGACTAGGGTTGATTTGATGGCAGTGTCATACGGGGAATCCTTAGCGCCATCCCATTGGTCGCCGGCAAAATTGGTAAGAACCTGTATTGAAGCCACCTTCTCATACATCCAGAGCTGCACCATGCGCTCAGACACCCAAATGCCATGGTGTACAAGTAGCTTCCAGACCTGGGTCAAGGGAAGCTTGGGGTCCTGATGCAGGAGGTCAAGCATAATTGGGTATGCCTCATTGATTTGGGACTTGGGGGCCTTCTTGGCTGTCCCAATCAGATTCCCCCTATTCATCAGGTTGTTGAATTCCTGCATGACAGTAGCCTGGGTAAATTGCAACTGGGCGGCAATCTGGTCCCATGACATACCCTGTAGGTTTAGTGCCACAATTTCCTGGAGAATTTTAGTGGTATTGATTCATTGTTTGGGGTGCTGGGCCATGGGAGCTGAAGCCTGATTGGCTGTAGGGGGCAGGGGGGCTAGCGGCAGGATGATGATCTAAATCAAGGTTGCCATCCTGATTGGTTGGTTGACAGGCAGCTTGTGCAGGGGTGGTTATGGGAGCAGGGGCAGAGCTAGACACTGCGTGACTACTGAACAAGTCAAAGCCATAGGGGTCAGTGATCAGGTACAGGTCGGCTTCCTTGTTACCCGCCTCAAAGGCTTGGGTATAAACAGGTGTCTCCACGCCCTGAACCTTGCCTCTATTGAATCTGGCTTGGCTACTGCTGGCTTGTTTGCTGGTGTTGTTGAAAATGTTGTTGTTGTTGAAAACCATATTGTTAAAAACCTAGGATAAAATCATAAAAGTATAAGTTTAAAATTTTATGATATGGTTTTATTTCAATCTCAAGTCCATGTTTGGAAAGTTCTCAAACCCATTCCATACAAATCAGGAGCTGTGAAAATGAATAGAATGCCACTGTTCCTAAATTGGATAGCTGTTGATTGGCTGTTAAACTGTTATTTTTCTGTTTTAGGCTGCTCATACTACACATCTTGTGTGACTTCATTTTGTTTTGTGCTTGTGGAATCTTGCTTCTAGATTGCTCTAATTTTGTTTCATTTTAGTCCTTTTGTTGGTGCCTCATATGAATCCAGCTTGGATTATAATATACTCCAGAATAGCATCCATTCATCTCACTTGTTGAGTCAGTTCATTTTGTTTGTGGTTTACATTACACTGCTTGATATTTGATATAATTTTGTATAATGGGCTAGTGAAATTTTGTTTTTTGTTTGACAGTTCATTTATTAACCAAAAATATTTAAATTAATTGAATCCTGAATCTTGCGCAACTTGGATTCTGTTCAAATCTAAAAATCATTTTGTTTATATCTGAAGGATTTTTGCTTGTCGCCATAGCTTTTGAAACTACTGTATCAAAGATCAAAGTGCAAAAATTGATTTTCCAGAGGTTAACTTTGAAGCAGAAAACAATACAGTTTATAATATACAACTATATTTTTCAAATCTTTAATAGACTAAAAAGACCCCAAGAAATTCATTTCTGCAAAAAAATGCATGCTAGATAATAATAAAATTATTAAATTAGCTGTTTTTAAAAGAAAGTTTATTTTAGTTTTAAAAGCAAAATTAGAATAGAATTTATATGTAACTGTATTTGATTGAATATAAGATATGAAGCTACACAAAAAAACTGCTTTATAAACTATAAGTTTATTAAAAAGGTTAATGTCATTTCCAGCTTATGTAAAGCTATAATAATACTTCAGTATAAGCAAAATAAAGGATTTTTCCTGCAAGATACAAGCATATGATTTTAGGTATTATGGTTTATTAGTGATCTTATTTAAATGATAAAAATTATAGAAGTCTATGATTAAAATAATGTAAAGTACATTACTTTCTTATTAAAGCTATACTATATAATTTTATACTTAATAAAAAATATAGTCTTATATCTTATTTATAAGTCACAATATTCAAAGGTATCAAGAATCTGCCTTTTACATATCATAAAATAAAGACTTGAATATTTTTTATGTTAAAAAGACAGTACTTTCACCAAAAGATGATATAGATAGTTCAAAGTTGTATAGCAAAGAGAAACATTTTATACATCTTATTTTACTCTAATACATATAGTAAAAAGATATAGTAGAAGATAATTGAGGGTAGTAATGGAAAGAGAATAATAGAAGATAATCAAGGGTAGGAATGGAAAGAGGATAGTAGAAGATAATTGAGGGTAAGAAAAGGAGAAGAGAAGAGAAGAAAGAAAAGAAGAGAAGAGAAAAGGAGAAGAGAAGAGAAGAAAAAAGAAAGTTATTCTACTTGGTATCAGATTTTATATAATCCACCCTCTTGACAATGCAGAAATTTTTTAAATTTTTTTGGCCCCGCACAGCCAAGAGGCCAAACAAACTTAAAAAAAATCAAGTAGAGAATGAGAGGTGGAAAGAAGAAACCTTCAAAAAAACAAAGAGCTTATTGAACTTTGATTTAGGCACTTTGATTTCTGCACTTTGTTTTGTGCACTTTGATTTGGGCACTTCAATTTTGTCCCCTGAAATAACATAGGGAAACATAGTACAAAATTATATTAATTTAATATATTTTGAAATTGCCTCCAAAACACACCAATTTATTAATATTACAATAAAATAAAAACCTACCAAAAAAACTTCATTTCTTTTTTTGCTATATTTAAATATCAGGCCTTAAAGAATCTACATGAGGAATTTCAAAAGTTTTTAATAATTATTTAAAATTTTATAAGCTTGTAAAAAGTGTTACTAAATCTAAAAAGTTGATTTTTGATTTCCTTGCTTTTAATTTGAGGAACTTAATAAAACATAATGAATAAAATATTATTTTTTTGCAAAAATTTAATATTAAGTGGACCTAGTTTTTTGGCTCCTTTTTGGATTTTTATTTGACTACTTTTCTATTTCTGCACCCATTAAGAAACTATATGTAAATTTTTAAATAAATTTTTATGAGACAAAATTTTATTTTTTAAAAGAGAGAGCTTATAAGAGTATTGTATATTAAGATTTGAACAAAACAAATAAAAAATTGCTGAAAGTCAAAAAAGCTTTTTTAGCTCTTGATACTTTTTTTACATATAGTGTCAGGAATTTATACTGACTTTGTTCTACCTTGGATACCTTGGCGGCCTGCCAAGCCATCTATTAGAGAAGCTTGCAATATTATTAGCAGGCTTAATTGATCTGAGAAGCCTTTGTGAAGTAGATTTGGATCACTTATTACAAGAACAACTGGGAATACAATAGACTCCAATTACAACTGGTTCCTGATTGGCTAGAGCTATTCCAGAATACTCTAGCAAACTGCTGGGTTATATATTATGTGTTTCCCCAAGGATTAAAAGGAACATGTCCAATTTGCATTAGCAAACTGCCAGTGCCATTGCAAATCAATGCAAGAAAGGTTGCCTAGGAACAAAGTGTTATGCACTAAAAATAGAGTCATAAATTAACACCGCCACTGCTGGCACGCTAATAGATTATGTTTTACTCTACGGCAATTAGTACCCAGCGCAGGGTACTATGATATGGAATCCCATTCCATTGCATGAATGCCTAACTCTGGGGGTTGATGCTGGAAGTCTGGGGGTGAAAAGACTACCAAGCAAGAGTAGATGCGCCAGATGATCTTATCCTGGCAAGAGAGCGCTGGCTCTATAAAAGCCCTTCCATTGGACTAATGAAAGGCAGACAATTATACCAATATCCTACTGTAGAACCTTTTCACAGTAGAAGAAGATATCTGAGTTCAAAGACCATTATCAGTACTCAAAGAACTAGCAAGCTGCCTGTATAGAAAGCCGCTTGGAAGTTGCCTCCCTTGGACATCGCCAGCCGTTGCCTTGCCAAGGAAATACCAGACACCGCAAGTAACGCTTGTTGCCATACAAGCATCTATCAACACAATGACCAAGATATCCCAGTTACTCAATAAAGCAAATTGTGATCAGACCGCCAGGTCTGAGAGCAGAAAAAGTTCTGACATGAAGAAAAAATTTTTAATTTTAAATTTTTTTTAAATTTTGATGTAACAAATATTAAATTGAAGATTTTTTTGCACTTCAATTTTTGCACTTTCAATTTTTCCCCTCTATTCAAAGGGGTAAATAAATTCTATTTTAAAAGCAAAATTAAATTAAGGTGTGTTTTAAATTGCATTAATTTGGGCACTTTGAACTTGGTTTTTTATTTTAGCTACTAGTAAAAACATTTAAAAAAAGTCAAATTTAAGAAAAATATTAAATTTTTTGAGAAAACTTTTTATTGAAAAAAAGTGTGGTTGTTGAGCAACTTGTGATATTGCTGGTATGTTCAAAGCTACAGATAGATGTTAGCCTTGCCAATGTACTCTACCTAATCCTATGCAAGAGCACTACAGACTACAATAGAATAGAACTTAGAAGATAATTACGTTTATTGATACTGGAGTACAATCTAGCCAGCGGCTGCAATCTATCTAGATGTAACTATGAACTTGACCTTGTCCTTTCAGGTGTCTATATCAATATATACTGCAACAACCCTTGTTCTTGTCCTTTCAGAAAGTTCCCAGTGGCTACCTTTGCAATAGGTCTATCTTTGCTGGCTACGCCCATCCTGATTGGCTGTCCTTGGCATGTGATATGCTACTGGCCTTAGCAGGCGTTCATGGCACCTCAGCTACAGCCTACGCTCTTCTTGAGCTAGCCTACT
Source organism: Entomophthora muscae (assembly GCA_014839935.2). Lineage (NCBI taxonomy): Eukaryota > Fungi > Entomophthoromycota > Entomophthoromycetes > Entomophthorales > Entomophthoraceae > Entomophthora > Entomophthora muscae. The sequence continues at coordinate 283,695 of QTSX02006457.1, read as the reverse complement.
GTCATTTATCAATTGGCTGTATCTTACACGCCTATCATTGCGCTGGGAAACTACGCCGTATTTAGTTAGTGCTTAGAAATTGTCCCTGTTCAGCCCTCCTACATTGGAAGGTAGAATTCCGGTATTCCATTTGCAGGGCTTAATCAGTGACCCTTTTCTGGTTGGCAAATCTTCTGCTTATTAATGCAACAAGTCAAATTGAGGATTATATGCTGTATAATAGCAGACTTGATCCATTAGTGACTTAGAGGATTATCTGCCGTGTAATACTGACCCGAACTGATAAGGAACCTGATTATATGCCGTGTAATACTGATCTGGACTCAGTATTTCTTTGCCACTTGTATATCACTTGTTTGATATGGACATATAAGTTCATCAGGCTGTGTTGAGCTGAGTTGATACAACGTCTGGTAGGGTAGAATAGGTGATATACAATTGATGATTTTGTGATTACACACCGTGTAATCAATGATATTCACTATATTGGCTAATGTTTATGTGGCGTATAATAAGTACATCAATTATAATATAGTAAGCAATATACGGCGTACAATCACATCACATTGGGACAATCAGTGATAATACAGCGTATAATTGTTACATCTATTATAATAAACTAGCAATTACACGGTGTATACTAACTGCACTTAATTAAGTGATAATCAAATGATAATACGGCATATAATTGTTACATCTATTATAATAAACTAGCAATTATACGGCATATAACTGCTATATCTATTAATATAATGATGACCAGTGATAATACGGCGTGTAACTGGTTAAGATCTGCGTGCAATGATTAACCTGATCATTTGTGGTCAATCAGCCTAATCTCACAGTGGTGATCAAAAAATCTAATGATTTGGAGATTTCAATCTCCACACTTTGACTTTAGGCACTTGCTTGTTTATAGTCTGCATCTTCTGTTGTGTCTGAAATTTTTTCTCTTTTAAGTGCTCATTTTCCATTAAATAAGCTCTTATTTCTACCAAAAAGGTTGGATTTTGATTTAGTTGGACATATTTTTGTTTATCTCAATAGGTTGTAAAGCTACTGTAAACTTAAATTGAAAAGGTATGCCTGTCTAAGGTTGTGATGAACAAAAAAACATGGTAATTATGGCAACTTTGTCAAAATTGTTGTGTTCTGAGGTGCAGCACAGACACACAACGGGAAATCCTAACCTTAGAATTGGATTTGTACTAAGTCTCAGTTAGATGACAGGGAAGGCTATATGTTTACCTTGCAGCTCTGGAAGAATAATCTCTACTAGTTGTGGCTAGAGAGAGGCGCAGAAGTACAGAAGACACAAAGACAAAAATGTGAATAGAACTTAATTTTTATTGGTAAATGTGAAATAGAAAATATAGTGGTTAGGAATACCATAAAACACTACCAGGACAGTAGGATCACTTGCCACTAGCATTAGTGGGACAAGTGAGTTGCGCAGAGTCAAGAAATTGAACAATTGCATTTCCTGATTCAGTCATCAACTAATTTTGAGAGGCAAAAGCAAAAGCAAGAGATTTGTCTTTGAAATGGCCCACCAAAGGCAAAATTGATACATGGTGAATAGTGGTATCCACGACATTGCCCTCCTCTAGATTGGCCTTAGGGGGGTAGTATTTACAAAGGAACTTTATGTGTACTTGAGCAAAAAGACAGCCACTGGAGAGGAGCTTTACCGTGAATTTGGACCCCCATTTGAAAGTCACTTCTAAAGGGCTGATCCACAGAGAATCCAACTTATGTGTGACCACCCACTTGGTGTTGGTAGTAAAGTACATGGTCACCAACATCAAACTCAGGCAGGGGGAGCGTCCAGCATTATTGGGAGAGAGCTCAAGCATCTTAGCCTTATATGCAGAAGTGTAGGCAGTGGCCTGTATATCAATTATGCAGTTGGCTAGATCCTTGATGTGGCTGTCAGGGTTCATGGCCTTATCAGAGGTAAGCAGGGAGGCCCCCAAGAGCAATGGAGTAGTACCCTCTTGCCCATACATCATAGCAAAAGGGGAGTACCCAGTGACACAATGTTTGCTAAGGTGGTAGGCAAAGAGAGCGGCAGGTAAGTATAGGTCCCAGTTAGCAGCATCAGAGTAGGTAAGCTTCCTCATGATAGAGACCAGAGTTGAATTTGCCCACTCAACGGCCCCATTGGTAGAAGTATTGTAGGGGGCAGAGAAGGACTGGTGTGATCCCAAAGCTTTGACAACAGAGGTCACCAGCTTGGTATTAAAGTTAGTTCCATTATCTGAGAGCAACACTTGAGGACAGCCATGGTAGTAGAAAACATCTTGTAACAGGAAGGCAGCAGTTGTCTTAGCCATGATGTCCTTTGTAGGAAGTGCCTCTACCTACTTGCTGAAGTGATTGACAGCAATCAGAATAAAGCAACACCCAGAACGTGAGCGGGGGAGAGGACCTACCGCGTCAATGCTGACAGTATGAAAGGCATGTTGCGGGGGAACTAATTTGAACTTGTGGGCAGCAGCTCAAGGCCTCTACAGCTGGCAGTTGTGGTAGCTAGCTATGACGTCTGGGATCAGCAGGCAAAGGTTCTCCCAGAAGTATTTCTTCTGAAGCCAGTTAAAGGTCTTGGCAATGCCTCAATGCCCAGTCTCTTTATGAGCTTACAACACCAACAAGAGGCAAAGACTGGGTTGTACATAAGGCAGATACTGGTCTTGTACCTTCTTGAAGAGCTGATTGTCGCATATGAGGGTATCTTTGGATAGCTTGGACAAGGCCAGTTGTACCTCTTTTGTCTCACTTTCCCAAGAAGAAGGGTACTCAATTAGTTTGTATAACCAGTTGGCCTCTGCAGGGTGCAAAGCAAGAATGGGCATTCTGGAGAGCCCACCAGTGTTCTGGTGTTGAATCCCCAGGCAATGGAGCACAGTGAAGTCATAGCCTTGAAGATGTAGGGCCCATCTATCTAGGCGCCCTTCAGGCTCCTTCAGCTGCTGCAACCACTTAAGCAAAGCATTATCAGTGACAACTTTGAAGTGGATTCCATATATGTAGTGACAAAACTGCTTGAATGCATGCAACACAGCAAGACACTCTTTTTCTGTGACACTATAGTTCTTCTCATGCTTGTTTAGCACGTGGGAAGTGTAAGACAAAGGATGGTCTACACCCTTGTTGTCCAGTTGCGCCAGAATGGCTCCAATAACTAGATCACTAGCATCAGTGTACAGGATGAACTCCTTATCATAGTCAGGGTACACTAGGATTGGCGCCTCTTTGAGTTTTTGCTTAAGGGTCTCAAAGGCTTGCTGCTGACTGGCGGTCCGTTCAAAAGGGACATTAAGTAGCAGCTGGACTAGAGGTTCACTAGTATTGGCAAAGTCAGGGATAAATTGTATAAAGTAGCCCATCATCCCTAGGAAGACTTGTACCTCTTGCAGGTTGGTGGGCGGAAGCATTTTGTCAATGGCTTCAACCTTCTTAGTCATTGGGAGAATCCCAGTCTGGGTTACTTCATGGCCCAAGAATTCAAGACATTATTTGAAGAAGGCGCACTTGGAAGGTTTTAGCTTAAGGCCAGCTTCTCAAATCTTTATGAACACCTCCTTGAGATGATCCAGGTGATTGGTAAAGGTAGCGCTGAAAACTGTTATGTCATCCAAGTACACTAGGACGCATGACAACTTCAAGTTGCGGAGGATGGAGTCCATGGCCCTTTGGAAAGTGGCCGGGGCATTGCAGAGTTCCTGCAGCATGCAAGTAGGCTCAAAAAGCCCTTCAGATGTGATGAGCGTGGCTTTTTGGCAATCCTTAGGCAATAGGTCAACTTGCCAGTATCCAGATGCCAGATCTATTGTGGAGAAGAACTTAGAGCCTCCAAGACGTTGGAGGGCATCATCAATACGTGGCAAAGGGTATGAGTCCTTCTTGGTCAAAGAGTTTAATTGGCAATAGTCCATCACAATACAATGACCCACATCCTTCTTTTTTAAGATGAGTAGCAGGGATGCCCAAGGACTTTGGGAAGGCGCCAGCAGTCCAGCGTCTAACAGTTGTTTGAGCTCTTTAGATACCTGGGCGTCCTCTACACAACTGCAGCAATAGAGTTTAGCACAGAAGGGAGGAGCGTCACCATTGTCTATCTGATGGATAATGCCTTTGGCTAACCCATAGTTGGTACTGTCCTTAGCAAAGATATCAGAAAATTAGTCTAGTAAGTCTAAAACCTCTTTCTGTTAAACTGGGGACAACTGTGGAAAGTCTTGCGCAGTGAACAAGGATAGGACTTGGGGCTCATCCTCAGGTAGGTTAAAATCTTGAAATGTGCCAAAGGGATGAAGAGACAAGACATCAGGAGCGCTCAACAACTTGCCATATCCAACAACCTGACCCCTAGACACGGTCATGGGGCGTGCAGTCAGGTTGGCTACCAACAACTGAACAGGGTCCTTATGGGAGACGTCTAGGATCCCGGGACAAAGATAGGGTTTGTTGTGTCCTAACAAGGAGGGAGAGTACAACTCCAAGAAGGTTTTTCAGGTAGCTCATATGATATCTGGGAGTTCAGGATGGTCTGGGAGCCAGGAGGGATGGTGGCAGCAGACGTGGCTAAGAGAGGGATCCCTTCAGACGCAGGACAAGCCATGGGTGGACATTTCATGTTTGAAGAGTGGGTGCTATATTTGAGGTTGAAAACCCCAGTGGGATACTCCAAGGCACATGTTTTGAGCCGTTTCCCAGGAACTTTAACCGGCTCTTCCAAGATCAGAGGGACTTCATACCCCAGAATAGAGAGGTAACCATCTTTTAAGTTGATTATCCCATTATATTCCCTAAGGAACTAGATGCCAACTAAGAGATCATAACTCTCATTTTCCAAGACAACTGCTGGCGCAGCTAGAAGAAGTTTGCCAAACCGCATGGGTAGAGCAGAGTATGCCCCTATGGTGCGGGTCATAGACAGTCCAGCCGTGCCATATGACTGGTGATAATTAAGATCAGGGGCAAGTTTGAGTTTCTTCACAAGCTTGGAGGAGACAACGTTGACCGGCAAGCCAGTGTCTAGAACAGCCTTGATCTTCACCTTTTGAATGGATATCTCTACTCAAGTGATAGTGCAACCAAAGGGTGGAAGGACAGCCAAAATATCTTGAGCCTCTGCTAGTTCCTTGTCCCACTTCTCAATCATGCATCTTAACCCTGGGAACTCCTTATAAACAGTCTGGAGAGGGAGCAAAACAGATACATTCTTGAAGACAGCGTCAGCAACCTCGGCAGCTTCTTCTGACAACTCCACCAGCACAGGGGACCTCTTAGCCTGAGTGAGGTAAGGGTGCAAGACAATTTCTTTGGCTTCAGGCAAAGGTTTAGCGGTAGTTGTAGTCTTTCCTGAGCGCAACTTATAAGGGACTGTAGTGGTCTCAGGAACATCCAGGACAGAGTACCCATATGCATTGGCGTTGTCAGTATCAGAGTCATCCAGGTCAGAGTTGTCAGAGATATTGTGGAACAAGAGGAGGATAGGAGGAGCCTCATTATCAGCAGGCTCAGAGTCAGCTATAGAGGGAGGGACTGAAAGAGACTGGGAAGAGTTGTCAACCAAGAGCGTCTCTGCCTCTAGGTTGACTGCTCTTTTCCTGCCTGCTCTTTTGGATCAGCTCCTTCAACCCGCGGGTTGGTGCAGACTCAAGAATGATGATCTATCTGACCACAGTTGTGGCAACCTTGGCGTTGAGGAGGGTTTTGCAAGTTCATAGTAAGACTGCAAGGACCACAGAAAGATGAACCAGAGTTAGAAGTAGCTCAACCTTCCCTGACAACTGCTCCAGAGTGGGTAAGGTGCATATCCTGAAATAATGTCTTTATGCTCTTCATGGAGGAAAGCATACCCTTATGGGCTTTGTAGTGAAGGCACAGAAGTTGGTTAACCTTTGAGGGCTTGAGCGCAAGCCATGTAGGCTTCATGGGCGGTCAACTGTCTGCTTGTGATTAGTTGCTGTCCTTCCATGTAGTAATCTGTCTACAAACTCGGCTAGTGTCTCTTTAGGCTTGAAAGCAATATGCATGAAGGCGTCCTTCTTTACTTCCAGGCTAAGGTCACCACAAAACTTGTCAATCAGAAGCTGATTTATGTCTTCCCACGTCTCAATGGTGGGTAGTTCAGGCACCACCACCTCCTGGAAAGTCAGATGTAGACAGGTCAGAATATGCTCTTTCTTAACTTTGTCCAAAGCTTGTCTCATGGCAGTTTCATAGATAGTTAGGAAAGCTGCAATGGTTGATGTTTTGGGGTCAAATACTTGCTTAAAGGTAGGCTTGTAGTGTGCTTTGTGAGTTGGGCCACCAGTGTTGCTATTGAGTACATTTATACGTGGGGAAAACTCTGCTTCAGATTCAGAGGGGGGCTGTCTAGCCCATAGCTGCCAAACACTCTCTTTAAGGGTAGTCAGGGTCTCAACAGCGCGGGCACCCATATCAAAAGCTTGAGTGGACTTTTGTGCAGTAGCATCCAAGCATTGACCTTGGGTGGTCACTATTGTGGAGAGTTCAGCCAGTTGGGAAGTAAGGGATTGCCCTACTGAGAGGCAAGGGGCAACTTATCATTCCAGATTCAATAACATTATTCATCTCTTGTACGTCTCTATCCAGCTCAGTATGGTCCCGGATCAATTGATCCACCTTGTTAGCTAGGGCAATTAGTTCCATAGCGCATTGGATTTGAGGGGCTCCTGGTAGGCCAGGACAGCAACCATCTTCATCAACAACCCCAACTGGACTAGCAGCAGTTGCCATCATTTTGCGTAGGGCAGCAAGCTCTTGCTGTAGCTCTGCAACTTGAGCAGTCAATTTGAGCACCTGGGGATCAGGTTGAGGAGCTTCATCAGGGCGTCCTTGACTGCAGGTAGTTATGAGTAGCTCTTGGATAGCGTCTCATATTCTTTGCTCCCAAATCTGCCAAGTCATCAGAAGGGGGAGAGGGCGGAACATCTGGCTTGGGCATAGCTAATTCATTCACTCGACCCTGAAGTTTGGCTATAGCAGCAGCAGTGGCAGCTTGTTCTTGATCAAACGCCGCACTGAGTTCATTAAGGCCATTAACAGCAAAGTCCGCTACCTGCTGTAGTTGCTTGAAGGAATACGTGATGAATGCATTGAGCTGTTGCACGAGCTGTTTGAAGTAGGTGAGATAAGCGTTTAAGGTGGAATCTACTTGAGTTTGCCAGGGTTGTTCTAGCTGGTGAAACTTGTGTAGACATTCTCTCATATATTTGGGGATGAACTGGTGCATTTATTCTATAGAATTAACCAAACAGGTCTGGGAGGTGACAGAGTCACGTTGATTGTCAGATACCAATGAAAACAGGGAATGAATCCACTGTTGGTAGGCAGAAAACTGGTCCCAGTGATGAGTAACCCCTGCTTGCAGAGACAAGACTTCTTGGACGTGGAGCCCCAACACCATTTGATGGTGGGCCAAGGCAGGCTGCACAAAGGATGATAGTCAGTGCTCAGCAGAGCCAGCCGCTGAGAGGAGATGTTGTGGAAATTGAGGAGCCACAATTAATTTGTAGTATTCAGCCCAACTGAACTGCAACTGAAGGCAAGGGATGGCTCCTTCACAGGCTATCCCAAGGGCTACCAACATGACTTGTTCCAAGTCAGGGGTACCCATGGTGTAAGCAACTAGGCATGGACTATTCCCAAGTTTCAGTATAGTGGGGGTAATAGGCTGGTTGGCAATGTCCTCTTCAATAGGAGGACTGGTAATTTCAGGTGAAGTCGACTCTTGTATAGGCGGAGGCAAAGGACCTGAAAATGTGGATGCAAAAGGGATAACCAAGGGGCTTACAACCCCTGTAGTGAGCACCATTTTTGTTGTGTTCTGAGGAGCAGCACAGACGCACAACAGGAAATCCTAACCTTAGGATTGGATTTGTACTAAGTCTCAGTTAGATGAAAGGGAAGGCTATGTGTTTACCTTGCAGCCCTGGAAGAATAATCTCTACTAGTTGTGGCTAGAGAGAGGCGCAGAAGTACAGAAGACACAAAGACAAAAATGTGAATATAACCTAATTTTTATTGGTGAATGTGAAATGGAATATATAGTGGTTAGGAATACCACAAAACACTACCAGGACGGTAGGATCACTTGCCACCAGCATTAGTGGGGCAAGTGAGTTGCGCAGAGTCAAGAAACCAAATAATTGTATTTCTTGATTCAGTCATCAACTCATTTTGAGAGGCAAAAGCAAGAGATTTGTCTTTGAAATGGCCCACCAAAGGCGAAATCAATACATGGTGAATAGTGGTATTCACGACAAAAATCAACTGTATGAATTACAAAGTGAGAATCTAAAAGTGGCCAAGCCAAAAAATTTAAAATTTAAAATTAGATTAAAACAATTTATAAGGAATCAAACATCATTATGGATATATGAAATAATTTTTATACATTCCATCAACTAAAAAAGTCAAGAAAAAGTAGATAGTTTATTATAAAAAGCTATTTTGAAAATTTAAAAGGTACTGACTTGGCCACTTTTAGTTTCTCACTTTGGAATTTTCACTTTGTAGTTCATACAGTTGATTTTGACACAGTTGCTGTAATTATGGAAAATGCTGTAACTGGCATGTTCTAAGTGTCACAAATCCAGAAAGCATATTCCCCTTAGTTAGGAGAATATGAAATTTCCACTAAGGATTCAGAAGAAGATGGTTTTCTTCCTCGGGAATCTAGCACCACCTGCCTGGCATCTAGTGGAAAATTTCAAGCCAAAACTAAAGGGGTGAAGAAGAAAACCAATATAAATTTAAACATTATTTTGGTACAGTAGTTTTCAAACCTGTTGAGATAAATGTATATTATTCAGTTTAGAACACATGAACTCAGTCACAAAACAAATGTCAACTGGAACCAATTGAAGGTCAATTTAATCAATAAAGCTTCCATTTATCTAAGCCAGAAACAAAAATTAGTCAATCACAAAACAAAAATGAAGTTAAATACTGAATTCCAAAAATGAGATATCAAACACATGGAACTCAAATTCCAAATGCACGTTATCCAGACACTTCCTGAAGCATTCTACATCAAGTTTGATAATGAGTGCTAGGCAAATATGATACAAACCAAGAACACATGAGGTTCAGTCACAAAAGTGATGAACTCAAGCATAAAATGAATCATTTTTTTAAAAAAAATTGATTATTTTTGGGACTCAAATTGGAAATAGTGGATTTCAGGAGTGAATCCACCAGACTCTATTCAAGAAACTAAAGCATTATTTTCAAAGTACATGCTTCTAAATTTGGACATTTATGTCTGAGAGTCTGTCTCAAAAAAGAGCACACACTTTAATAAAATTAATTTTCTAGAAATACTTTGCTTTTCTGTTTTTAATAGAGTTTATTGTGTTTTGTTTACAATGAGTCTTTCAAGTGAGAGTAACTTTGAAATTGTTGAGGAGAAGTACCAGGAGCTACTCCAAGCTCAGGCTGCTGAGCTAAGGAGCACAACCACTGTGTTTCTTGTATACACCCAATTCAATGCAAGTACTGAGGAGGGTAAGTTGTATGTGTCACCAGCCCCATCCACAGGTGGCTTTTCTGATAGCTAATTTGGAGCTCCACAAGACCAGGTCCAACCTGAGCCTTTGCTGCATTTTGGAGACTGGGAAACTGTGGCCCCCTCTGATCCAATCCAACCATTGTCTGATAGTTTGGGCCAATCAGAGCAATCCCTTACTAATCTGGGTCCCCTTATTCCTCAAGTCCAAAAAAAAACAGCGAGTTTTCACCAATGAGATCATTGAAGAGATTGTGTGTCACTATAGGTTCCATCATGCTGGGTATTATCCGCCCAAGCAAGAAGGCTCAAAAAGCCGGGAAACCTCTATCAAAATTGACCAAGTTAACGGATTTAAATCAAACAGTCAATCAAAAATGGGTTATGGCTGCTCCAGTCTGTCAGCTGAAACCGGTTCCCCCTTTCAAATTGACATTGATAAATTGGCATAATTTGAGGGTCACCCAATATGAGCTTGTCAATCAGCATGGTTGTCAGAAACTAGTCACACAAGGGTTCTTTGCAACCTGGACCAGATACTTACTTGACAATATGGAAGGAATAGGAGGCCAAGACTCAGGTGGTATTGCTTAGTCAATTTTTCTGATATATATTGAATAATTTTCACTGTTTCAACTCTAAGAGTTGAGTCCTCCCAAAATTTTACTCAATAAAAATCATTTATTCCAAGTTCTAATTTACTTTTTAAAAATACATCCTGTGGTTGGATTGTTACAATATATTCTGTACAATCTGATTCTCAACAGAATCATTTCTGGAAGATGGGGTCCTGCAGTTGGAACTTTGTTGTTGGTACCGCCCATTGTTAATTTTGCACCAAACAATTTTGCAGCTCCTCCCCCATTCTTGAAACTGAAAATTGTGTTGCCTACCAGTGTCCAGAATTTTATTTTGAAGATTTGTTGATGTTGTCTCAGGCCATTTATCTTGGTCTACTTTGGTTAGGATTAATTGTTCTGCTTAATCCTGGTATTACAATTGGAAATTTCACAAAAAGATATTTGAATCCACATTGGTGGTTAATCATTAACTCTATGTAGATTTGGGTGGCAATTCCCCATTACTTATAAACAGCTCCATACTATCCCACAATTTCTGTCACATTACTCAACTCTTCTACATCTGAGTTTTTGGAAGAAGTTTGTCATGAATTTGTGTTTCTTTTCTCCTGCTCTGTTGAGATATCTGCATTTACCATATTTATTTGTATCAGTTCTTTTCTGAGCTTTCAGTTTGGACTTTTCTTTAATTTGTGGTTTCCATCTCCAGTTACAGTTGTTGAGACTGGATCTTCTGTTTCCTATTTCCGCTGTGTCATGTCATTTTGGCGTCCAGATTATTTTCCTGCTCCACCCACTGATGAGATTTTGCGTGAAGTTTTGTCAGCATTATCATTCTATTCTGATTCAAGCCTTAGTCATAAATACCAAGTTTACCATGTGATGACAAAGGTTTCTGAGGATGCTTGTGAATGGTTGTTGTCTGCAGTGGAGCGCAATCCACATGTTTTAACTGAAAGTACATCTATATACCCTTTGTTAAAAAAATTGTGTGTATCTATTGAGGAGCTCAAAATATATTGTAAGCTGTACGTCTTCCATCAGTGTACTACTCTTTTTTCAATGTTCCTTCCTCAGTTTCTTGCCTACTGCCGTACAATTGATATTCCTGAGGTGAATAAACTCTCAGCGTTGTGGTTAGCAGTTGACCAGACTGCCCAGGATTTGGCAGTTTGGGATTCCCTGTTAACCACAACTGAGGCCCTGGTAAGCCAAATTCTTTCTCTGGTCTCAAATCCGTCCACTTCCTAGCAAGGTATGTTGGTAATTGAGGATAAACCCGCTACGCGTTCCTAGTTTTCTGGTCCTTGCTCTGCGGTAGTTCCTTCCAACCAAAGCCAAGATTGTTCTCCCCCTAGCCTGTCTCAGCTACAATTGGCGATGGTGAACAAACCCGCCAATGTAAAGGAGGCCCCTGTAGTGTCCGGTCCTGATAGTTCCTTGGCAATGCTTCAGCATGTCATACCTGCAAAATCTTCCGTGATTACGTCCAAAGAATTTGCCCCTTGTTCCCATTGATTGTTATAACCCCATTCTTCCAGCTGCTTTCCAAGAGATGATTGATCATTACTTCCAGGAGCATCCTGCCTCCTTAGTTGCTTTCTGTACCGTCAATGAAAAACAAGACCCTGCAAAGATTGCCACCTTTGCTGCAAATAAATCTACTTCTGGTTACTTCTTGTTTTATGGTAGCATTGATAACAGTCAGACCATCTATCAGCCAGCCATTTTGTTGGATACAGGTGCTTCCAAAAACTTCATGAGTGTGGAGACTGCCAACTTGCTACAACTCAAGTACCACCCGGGAATGCTTGTTTGGGGTGGGAACTGTCAGATGTTTCCCTCTTTCCAGCTGAAGAAGCCAGTAACCTTTGTAGTTTTGGGTCAGTCTTTTACCACAAGGTTCTCTGTTTGCTCCTCCCTGATGTATCCTATCATTTTGGGTGTGGGTTGGTGACAAGATCATAATGTATTCACCTTACTAAAAGAAAATGAGTTACAGATAGAACACTCTTTGGGTATATCTATTTGTATTCTGCTGTTATATATGTCCAAAATGGAGGAAATCCTCTCAAACTATTCAATCAGTTCCTGTCTCTGTCCCCACAAGTTTGAATTTACCTGCATGTTTACAACCCTGGTTTGCGGCGTTTGACACTACCAGAGGCAAGGTCCTTCCCAAACACACTCAGTTTAAATTTGACTTTAAAGTTACTGTCAATTTTACTCAAATTGCGTCCCCTATTTACCCTTTAACCTTGAAGGAAGACACATGTTTGGAAGAATGGACTCGTGACATGCTGGCAAAGGGCTATATCTTTAAAAAGGCTTTGTCAGTTTGCTCTCCGTTGTTGTTTGTTCAAAAGGCTGATAGATCTCTTTGTCCTTGTGTTGACTACGGGAACTTAAATAACATCACAATCCCTGATCCCTATCCTTTACCTCTCAAAGCACAGATCTCTAGGTGTGTTGAGAAGGCAAAGGTATTTTCAAAACTTGATCTGTTGAATGCTTTCAATCAGATCAGGATTGCAGAAGGAATGGAATAGTTGACAGCATTTAGAACCAAGAAGGGTATCTTTCAGTTCCAGGTAATGCCATTTGGATTGAAGAATGCTCCAGCTTGCTTTCAGCAACTAATTGATTCCGTCTTGGGGGATCTCCTGGGTGTATGTGCCATTGTGTATATGAATAATATCTTGGTATTCTCTCCAGACTAGGAGTCACATAAAGCCCATCTGTCAGCAGTAGTAGAGCGCATCCTCCAGATCAACTTGATTATTAAGAGAAGCAAATGTGAATTCTTCAAATGTAAGGTTATCTTTCTGGGTAATATTATCTTTGAGGATGGCCACACCATTGCCCCTGACAAGGAAGCTGCAGTTTGAGAGTATGCTACACCTGTGACAGTATCCCAACTCCTTAGCTTCTTGGGTACTTGCACGTTCTTGAAGAAATTCACCCCCACTTGTCTGAAGTGGCTGCCCCTTTATATTTGGCTAGTGAAAAGACAACTTTGGTCTGGACGCCTGAATGCGCAAATGTGTTCATGGCAGTCAAGGCTCTTTTGTTGTTGTCATCTGTGTTGAGACATGTAGATCCTGAGCTTCCTTTTGTGGTTTCCACAGATTCATCTAAATACTCTGTGGCTGGTGTGTTGTTGCATACTGCTGGTGATGGGATTGAGAGACCAGTAGGGTATTTCTCCCAGAAGATGGAAGCTCGTGAATTCAATTACATTATTTACAACAAGGAATTATTGGCTGTTGTGGAATTGTTAAAGCATTGGCATCACCATCTCATGTTGGCACGTCATCTATTTGTAGTAAGAACTGACCACAAAGCTCTTCTATATTATTGACAACCCAGGGTTTTGTCAGGTCGTCAATCCAGATGGCATGGTGATCTGACAAGATACAAGTTCCGCTACAAGTTTATTAAGGGATTGGAAAATCACTTGGCTGATGCCCTAAGCAGGAATCCCTCCCATCTCCCAGATGCTAGTATGGACGCCGATTTTAACACACATACTATGATTCCAGACATGGCTGTGGTGCCTTTTGTATTGCCTCCACTGGCTACGTTGGCTACCATGTCTTTAGCTGAGGGCGCAGACCTGGACTTATATTCCAAAGTTAAGTTTCTGCAAATTTTGTCCAAAGGTTATGATAGGCTATTGTAACTAGCATGTGCAAACCCAGTGAGTCAACCTCAGGGTTATCAAAAGATAGGTCCTGTCCTATATCATCAAGGTTGCTTGTGGGTCCCAGAAGGAACTTTTTGGGATGAAATCATGGAGACTCATCACACCTGTCCAACGGCAGGCCACCCAGAAAAACAAAACAGTGGAACTAATCTGCCGCCAGTTTTCCTGGAAAGGTTTGACAGTGCAGGTGGCAGCTTTTGTTTGCAATTGTCTGGTGTGTGTTCAATCTAAGGCAAGCCGGAACAAGACTACAGGTTTATTGGTATCACTGCAGCCTGCTGCAGGACCCTGGACGTCTGTGTTGGTGGATTTCATTGGTGAACTTCCCAATTCCAAGGGGTTTAACGCAATCATGGTGGTTTAGATTGATTCACAAAAATGGTGCAATTTGTACCTTGCTCAACCACAATTACTTTGTTGGAGACGGCTAGGTTGTTTGTAAATAGAATCTTTTCCCTACATGGCATCCCAATGGAGATTGTGAGTGACCGCGGGCCCCAATTCATTGCTCAGTTCTGGGAAGATTTCACTGGGATTCTAGGTATCAAATTGTGTTGTTCCACGGCTTTCCACCCCAAATCTGATGGACAAACGGAGAGGGTAAACCAAAGTTTGGAGGTCTACTTACGTTGCTACACTAATGTGCAACAAGATGACTGGTGTGATAATCTACCCATGGCAGAGTTCACATATAATAACGCCCCTCATACGTCAACTCAAGTATTGCCCTTCTATGCCAATGTGGGTTACAACCCTTCTTTCAATATGGGTCCTTGTTTGGTTAGCAACGTGTAAGCTACAACTGATCAGGCTGCTGCATTGAAACAGGCTCATCAGGAGCTCCAGGTTACTCTTGCCGCCGCCGTGACAACTTACAAGGAATAAGCAGATCTCAAGCGCCAGGAAGGTCCAACTTACAGGCCAGGTGATCTAGTCATGGTTGATGCTCGCAATATGACACTGAAGGTTCCCTGTTGTAAGTTAGGGCCTAAACAAGTTGGCCCCTTCAAAGTTGAACATTAAATTGGTCCCTCTGCCTATCAGCTGGATTTACCTCCTGCCTTCAAGATTTTCCACACCTTTCAGGAATGTCTTCTTACTCCCTTTAAAGGTACAGAGGCTCCTTCTTCCCAACCCATTCTTGTGGAGGGAAAACCTGAGTATGAGTTGGATTGTGTTTTGGCTTCTTGCAAGAATTGACAACGCTTGGAATATTTGGTGTTGTGGAAGGGTTATCCTGATTCTGAAAACTCCTGGGTTTCCCACTACAATTGTTCCAATTCCCCAGATCTGATTCATGAGTTCTACAAGTGCAATCCCACTGCTATGGGTCACCCTGAACTTACCTTGGCCGCAATGAAACTCCCACCTGCCCATAAGAGTTTCTCCTTATTCCATCTCCCAGATGGTGGTATTGTGCCCAGGGCTAAAGCGGAGGGTAATGTCACGGTAGGTTCCATCATGCCGGGTATTATCTGCCCAAGCAAGAAGTCTCAAAAAGCTGGGAAACCTCTATCAAAATTGACCAAGTTAATGGATTTAAATCAAACAGTCAATTGAAAATGGGTTATGGCTGCTCCAGTCTGTCAGCTGAAACCGGTTCCCCCTTTCAAATTGACATTGATAAATTGGCGTAATTTGAGGGTCACCCAATATGAGCTTGTCAATCAGCATGGTTGTCAGAAACTAGTCACACAAGGGTTCTTTGCAACCTGGACCAGATACTTACTTGACAATATGGAAGGAATAGGAGGCCAAGACTCAGGTGGTATTGCTTAGTCAATTTTTCTGACATATATTGAATAATTTTCACTGTTTCAACTCTAAGAGTTGAGTCCTCCCAAAATTTTACTCAATAAAAATCATTTATCCCAAGTTCTAATTTACTTTTTAAAAATGCATCCTGTGGTTGGATTGTTACAATATATTCTGTACAATCTGATTCTCAACAGAATCATTTCTGGAAGATGGGATCCTGCAGTTGGAACTTTGTTGTTGGTACCGCCCAATGTTAATTTTGCACCAACCAATTTTGCAGCTCCTCCCCCCATTCTTGAAACTGAAAATTGTGTTGCCTCCCAATGTCCAGAATTTTATTCTGAAGATTTGTTGATGTTGTCTCAGGCCATTTATCTTGGTCTACTTTGGTTAGGATTAATTGTTCTGCTTAATCCTGGTATTACAATTGGAAATTTCACAAAAAGATATTTGAAGCCACATTGGTGGTTAATCATTAATTCTATGTGGATTCGGGTGGTAATTCCCCATCACTTAGAAACAGCTTCATACTATCCCGCAATTTCTGTCAAATTGTGAGCCTTAAGCAGAGTGGGGGAAATTTTTCCAAAATTGCCACTTGGCTTCAATTCACTGAGGCGGTGATCAAGCAGGAGTTCCAAGCCCTCTTGAAGAGAGGTGGTCCCAAGCTGGGCAAGAAGCCAAAGAAGTAAATTGAATCACATATCAAGGAGGCACATCCCCTAATGCTTGTCTTCCTCCAGCGGGACCCATACCTCCAATTAACTGAGGTCTGCCGCCTACTTGGTCTCAAGGGCATTTTCATTGCCTGCCGCACAGCACAGCTCTGGATGCATGGGCTTGTAAACAGTGTTATGATTCTGACCAATTGGCTGGCTGATAAGTTGGATGATGGCTATGATTTTCCCCGTGACCTGGTGATTAGTGCCACCATCACCCTCTGCCTGTCCTCTATTTGGACAATATCATGTTTATATCCTATTATAAATTGGCATTGTAGTTCCATGATTATGGCACTTTGAGAGAAAAGAACGCTCCCAAGGGAAAAAGAAGGAACCAGAGGGGAGTGTGATTGGTGCATTTCTTGCAGTTTACCCAAAGGGGACTGTATTTTACCAAACCACAACCAGTTACACCAATGGTTACTGGTACGGGAAATTCCTCTCCAACCTGCTTGCCACCTGGAGCTTGGCCAATTACAAATTCCAAATATTACTGAGCCACCAAATGGAGTGCGCTGAAGTGGCCTCCAAGAAGGTCCAAGCAGATGGCCACAACATCTCAATTTCCCTGCTGGGCATGCTGATCTCCACCTTGGTGATGTGTTGTTCTTCAACATTGGGGATACCATCTGTGGGCGCAACCTCACAACCTTCAGACAGGTTGTTAGTGCAGACAATGGCCCCACTGTGCTGTTTTTCTATCAGAAGATAACTGACATGTTTACAAAGATGGCCCTCAATGCTCTCAGCAACAGCCAATCACCAAAGGATTTTCAGCTGCCACCTTGTGATTTCCTGGTGTATAAGCCAACCATCCTCCTCCCTGAGTTTGGATATGATGTCATGTGCAATCAATTCCTCCAAGCCAATGAAGGCTCTCAATTCCCACTGGGTCCTCTAGCTGCCCTAGTCCCAATCTAATCCTCTCAGGTGACCAGCACCAACCCCACCAGCCAATCAAGTCCTCCCCCTTTAACCCAGTCTGCCACCTAATTTGCACCGCCCAATCCCATTCCCCCAATAAAACTTGCCCCCAATAATTTTTATTTTTTAATTTATATTGGTTTAAAGTTTACAAGTTTTTATAGTTATAATAAATAATTTACATTTAAATAAAGTGGGGGTTGATTTTTATCATGCCACAAGTTAAATCTGGCTGCTTTAATATTTATTAATTCTATTGTTTTCTATTATAACTTAAATATATTCAAAGCGCTACACTCAAGTGAATTTTAAAAACTACAAGTGCTACAACCAATTGGAATGGGTGTAGCATTTGTAGTTTTTAAAATTCACTTGAGTGTAGCACTTTGAATATATTAAAGTTAAAATAGAAAACAATATAATTAAATGAAATAATCCATTACAACACATATATATAGAATAAATTATCTACATATAACCCATGAAAGTGGCTATCTTTTAATAAATATGTAATTAGGGTCAAAATTGGCATTCTGATTCAAGAACAAATGATGTTATACTCAGACAAAACATACACATGACAAAGTATGTTGTTCATGATACTAGGAATGAGTTGAATATACAATAAATATACATAATATTAATATCAAATGAATGTTGGTGCTTAAAGCTAATAAAATATCATAAGTAAAATCAATATATATTTATTTAAACTCTATTAGTTACAATATAATAGATATAGTTTATTGGTATAGTTTATTGGTATAAAAAGGGCTGGGATAAGTACAAGGAAAACATGGCAGAATTGGAGGCAATGATAAAGGAATTGGATGTGGCGGTGACTAAAATCAAGGAGGTCAATCAAAAGATGAAGGACATGCTAAAGGGGGTGGTGTTAGAAGGCAACAAACTAGACAAACTTACCGTGAAGGCCGTGAAAAAGAATATTCCCAATACTACCGACAAAATTGCAATCAGGCTCCTAAACATACAAAAAGATGTTCTTGCTGATCTAAAGTTTAAGCCATAGGGGTTTGCAACTGTGGTGGCGTGGTCAAAGGACCCTGAGATGTTTGAGCATCTAAAAAATAAAAAGAAACAAACCCCAACAGAAGATAACCAGGAACCAGCTAGTGAAAAGTCCCGTGAAGCAGCCCCATAAAGGGGGCAACAGGTAATAATATAGAAGAAGGTAAAAAATAAAACATCAAATAAATAAAAAGATCTTGCTAACTTTTTTATTTAGAAGAAACAGAAGAAGAAGTCCACCAGTATTTAAGACCGTACATATCACAAACATTCTACAGCAACTATGTCCCTCACATAGGGCTTCAGCTGGTCCTGACGCCAGCCGCTGCCTCTAAAATAATTAATAAATTAAAAAAAATTATCCAATGAAACAAGAACAATGTACATCACTCCAACCAAAACAATACCACACCAAATGGCAGGTCTCAGCTTTTGCCACGGCCCCTAACCTGCAACCTGACCAGTATGTTCCGCATATTGGCTTCTTCAAGCTCTTTGTCATGCTTGTCTGGGATTTTATCCAAACTATGCCATACCAAAACCTACCCAAGATGGAGAGAGGACAAGAAGAAGTTCATTTCTGTTTCCTTACTGAGCACACACTATCACATATCCTAAAAAAAATTAATGAAAAAATAACAAAACTTAGCTATAGTTCCACTGCCGTCATGCCTGCAGTAGTAGGCGTCCTTGGAGACTTTGGGGCCTCCTGGTGCTCTGAAAAGACTGATATACCAAAAAAATGGGGGAAACCTTTGCCACTATGTCCTTTAAGAATAAAATTAGTACCTTATATAATAAATTTTGTGAGTTCTCCTCCCTGTTTGCAGGGCAGAGAATTCACTTGATTGTTTAGCTAGGTCTTGTTGTACTGATATGGCTTAAAGCAGAAGCCCAGGACTAGTCTTATGTGATAATAAAACTGGATGTAGTACGCCATTTACTAGACAGAAAAAAATTGCCCCTGGATACAAATCAATAGAGCACATTATTCAGGATCCAGTTATTCTTGCTGCCACCTATGGGATGGCTGCTCCACCAGAAAAAATCCTCCTAGCCAATTGTGTCACAATGCTCCTGTATTCTACCCACCACAATTTATTTAGTACAGGTCTAATGTCAACATATGTGTTATCAATAGAAATTACTAGTCTATTTCAACAGAATGTCCTTGAATTCCTCTGCTCCCACCCCCAATAAAGGTCTACAATCAAATACTATTTTGATTTCTATATATATTTTCTTTAAAATTATCTAATCAAGCCATCTATATTCAACAAATAAATACATAATAAAAAATATTTCTGTGTATTTATTCATTCACCCTTATTGCTTTGTTAATTTTTATAAACATGAAGGTATATAATTGGAATCATATAAGAAATGTGAAAAATGCCCTAAATAAAATCATAATAAGAAAAATATAAACATTATTGTGCTTTATTTTCCCATTCAATTGGCTTTGCTTTGTTAATTTTTATTATACCTGACGCAATGTGCGGAATTACAGAAATAAAGTCAAAATAAATTAAACTAAATAAAAAAAACATTAAATAATTAAATGCAAAAAAACAGCAGGAACAGAAAAGCCTTTAATTGATTGGCTGCTGGGCAAGGCATGCAGGGGGAAACAAATCCGCGTGACCATAGAATTTGGCCACAGTTTCAGCTGAGAGGGTATGGACACCAACCTGCAGCAAATTAAATAAATCATCAGGCCCGGGTGGTGCCCCTTTCTTTATAAATCTCTTGAGCCACCCAAAGACCTCCTCAATTGGGTTGATGAATGGGGAATAGGAGGAAAGGAAGAGAAGACACAAAGTAAACGTGGCCAATTGTTGGGAGGCAATTTCAACACCAGGCTCAATCATTGGGAATTCTTCAAGAATATCTGCCACCTTGTGGAGCCCAACATTATCCAATACAATAATATTGGTGAAGCTTAGGCTTGTGCGCCTCAGGTGCTCCTAAATCAATCAAAGAAAATCCAGAAAAGTCCCACTATAGTGGGAACCCTTGATCATTTGATAGAGCTCAATGCCAAGGGGACCAAGAAAGGATACCATTGAGTAGGCAACAAACCAGACAGCTGCACGCCGGGACATGCTGTTCTTTTCACCTTTGGGGACATACCCATACTTGTTGTGCATTGACAACAGAAAGAAGGACCTGTCAATGTAGTAGAACTTGACTGTGCCCTTTTCCTTGATAGCAGTAACTGTCTTGGCGCATTTCTGGTGGTAGACAACACTGTCTGGGATATTCCAATTGTACAGAGATACACCAAGTTTCTTCCAGGAGAATCACAGTTTCTTAACTGCACGGTAGCAAGTGGAAACCAAAGCCTGGATTCCAAAAACAGACTCAATCATTGACTGAATATTTTCCAGTTCAAGATGGCAGTTCCGCTCAATCCACTGTTGGATGGCCCACAGGTGGTGCTTGACTAATAGAGCTGGTTCACAATTAGATTTCTCTGAAATGAGAACGGTACCTGTTTTCAGATAAGTTGCACAGAGCCTATTGACAGATTTTTCTGAGATCCTGACAATGGCTGCGGCCTTCCTGTAGTCAGTTGTCTCCTCCATGAGCCTCATGAAGGTCTCGCGGGTGGAATTGGGGATAACATGATACTTGGCCTTTTTGGTGTTGGGGAGCAACTCCACAGACTCAATCACAACACAGGGCATAGGCACTTGGCTGTAGAATGCACCAATCTTTTTGAGCACCTTCTTCCCTTTTGTGGTTTGGTAATATTGGGGCAGCTTGCCATCATCTCCCTCATCAGAATCACTCACATAAGGCTCATACATGGTGTCAAGGACTGGCTTAATCTTCTCCAGTAGGGCTGCGGGAATAACATTGTGGCGGTATGCAGGGTCATACACCAAGGAAACCCTTCTTGGTGGTGACGTCATTAATCATTTTAGTGGTGACAACCTTGATGTATTTTCTGGTCAGCTTCTGGACCCAGGGGTTGATGCTCTGCCCCCTTGCAAGTTGTGCTCCTCAAACCGGCTGTGTCAGTGAAGTGTCACTATTAAACTATTTTCCCCCATCTCCTTTTTGAGTAGGCACTTGTGTTGCACTAACTCTGTTCTCTGACCCGTGGGGGCAACTGTGACCGCAACGCACAACAGGTCCATTGTCACTCTTTTGTTGTGAAGCTTCCATTTTGGTATAAAAATAAAATAAAATAAAATTAGAACAGTTTATCTATATAATTTATTTATTATAATTTTTATCACTCTGTATATAGTAGTATGAAAGCTAGTAGACACTACCGTTTATTTCAAGCTAGATTTTTAGATTTCTATATAATTATTTTTGGTTGGAAATGTGCACTGTTAATAATGAGTTTAGATAAATTTGATATTTTTATTGATTCTAATCCCAAAACAGACAATCAGAATATTTATTTCCTTTTTTATTCTAGATTGCATTTTTAATTAGGACAAGTTGGTACTGTAAATTCAGAACCTAAAGGTAAAAATGCGGGATTGTAAGATTGTTTTTGCATGAACTCATCAACTTACTTTTTTATATAAAAGGATGAAAAGTATTTCAGTAAGTTGGAGAGTTCACGCAAAAACAATTTGACAATCCCATATTTTTACTTTTAGGTTCTGAATCTACAGTAACAGTTTTATAGATTCATTCATGTGTTTTAATATTTGATATTTACGATGTCTGTTTCAGTTGCTATTGGGGCTTGTTGTTGGATTTAGTTTGTAACTTTTGTGACTGAGTTTCATGTGTTCACCAAAAACATAGTGTCAAGGGTCTGGATGTACAAGTATTCCGGCTATTGCCATCACACCTAACATCCAGTCATTGCCCAATTTGGTGCCTTTCCAATATACCATTTGGCATACCAGAAATGGCAACAAACCAATATCACATGACTGTCCAGGTATCCAGCGACTCAAACCCATCCAGCACATGACCAGCCCCTGGGTTTGATCCAACTAAAATCCCCGCCACAGCTAAAGCTATATAAGTCTAAAGTATTATCCAATAAAATATACTTCTTTTCTTGCTAATTCTATATTTGAAGCTTCCCCAAAAGGCGCTCTTTATCACTGGTAGCACTATGGTTTTTGACCACGCCAATGAAAGAGAAAATGACTGAACAGAACCCGCCCACCTTTGCTCACGTACTCAACCAGGCCACATCCCAAGATACCTGGAAAATGTACTTCCGCAATCACAACATTGATGAAGATATTCCTAGTGGATGCACTGTATTTGAAGGACTGGTCATGCCCAAAGCATGTGCCAAGATAATTCAATACAGTCGCTCTTTACAACCACAAACAAACACACAACCGCCTATTTCAGGCAAAGTTACCAACACCAAGTACATTGATATCAACAAGTTCTTTGGTAAAAACAAAGAAAACATCATCAACTGGCTAGACCACTCAGCTGCAAAACTCTGCACCAGCCGCATTCCTCACAAAAAATGGGTCCAAGAAGCCAGCAAGCACCTATACAAGGCC
The DNA here is from genome assembly GCA_014839935.2 of Entomophthora muscae. Lineage (NCBI taxonomy): Eukaryota > Fungi > Entomophthoromycota > Entomophthoromycetes > Entomophthorales > Entomophthoraceae > Entomophthora > Entomophthora muscae. Next base: position 260,929 of record QTSX02006457.1, on the reverse strand, counting down.
GCAGCTAACTGGTTTGCCACCTGGGTTGGCTCACAAACTGACAACCAGCTTGACAACTGGGAAGAGTTCAAAGCCAACATCACCCACAATTTTTGCTTCACTGAATTTCTCCAAGACATTGCAATACAGCTCAGTGATCTTCCTCAGAAGACCACTATCACAGCTTACACCAATGAACTCAAAGAAATATGTCGCAAGATCCGAAACCCAGCACAAGCTGACAACGTACACACTAGAGCCTCATTCATCAACAGAATGAAACCTTTTGTTGCTGTCCCCATCCTCCCAGAGGCAAATACCTCCATGCCTGCGCTCATTGCAGAAGCCAAACACGCAGAAAAACACGCAAACATGGAATATGCTGCACACAACGGCAACTGCTCCTCAAACAGCAATGGCAGAGACAACTCTAATGGCAACAAGCGCCAGAACACCAATCATAGCAACGGCAACTCCAATTGTAACAATGGCAATTGTAGCCAAAGCGCAAACCGCTCCTGTCCCAAGAAAGAGGACACCACTGAAGTTAATAATGCTGAAGTAGCAACCCGCTATGAATCTGACCCCACATTCTCTGACCTCAAAGGCCTCAAAACAGAGGAACAGGAAAAAGAGGAGGGGGAACAGGCCTAAGTGCCCCTGTCTCCCCCCAACACAACAAGAAGAAGTACCAAGGCACAAACTTTACTGCTCGCATCCCACTTGTCCTGCAATCTTCCATTTTTATGAACTTAAAAATGAAAGATTGCTCACAACTTCTTGTCTTCCCATGCACTTACAAATCACATACTCATAAAATTTTATTTGACTCTGGTGCACAACACACTATGGTTAGCAAACCTTTTGCAACCAAGTACAAAATACCAGTTGTCAAATCCAACTTCAAATACGCCAGAATGGCAGACAAATCAAAAGTTATACTCAAAGGCAAAACAACTCCCTTTAGAATTGACCTCCAAGGCATACAAACGTCCATCAAAGGACTTTTCATGAACAACATAAACTACAAAATTGTAGCAGGTATAGACTGGTTCACCCGAGTGAATCCCAGCGTATGTTGGAAAACAAAAGCCATGACAATAAAACACAATGGAGTCAATTTCAACATTCTCAAAGAACCCAACAACCCCATTCTAAGAGACACAGTATTTTTCCAAGTCATAAATCAAGATGACTCTGAGTATCTAACCAAAGATAGTACCCTCCACATAATGAGGTACACTGAATTCAATAATATAGAAACAACAAAAATCCAATGCCCAGAACTTGCAGCACTCCTAAACAAATACACACATGTATTTAAGGAAGAACTCATAGAGTTACCCCCCAAACAGAAGGTCAAACATGACATTGACCTATGCAAAGCCATGCCTAAGCCTGCACCCCTCTACAGACTCTCCCCCATGGAGACCCAAACCCTCAATACCCACATTGAGGACAACCTAGCCAAAGGATTCATTTGTCTGTCTGAATTCTTGTGGGGGCAGCGGTTTTCTTTGTAAAGAAGAAATAAAAATCTCTTTTCTTAGTTACTGACTACAGAGCACTAAACGCAAGTACAGTAAAAATAAATACCCACTTCCCCTCATAGAAGACCTATTTGCAAGGCTCTCTGGAGCAAAAATTTTCTTGAAAATTGACCTCACATCTGGTTATAATAAAGTTGAAGTTAAAGAGAAAGAAGTACCAAAGACTGTGTTCTGCACACAATTTGGGTTGTTTGAATGTAAAGTAATGAATTTTGGGATGACAAACGCCCCAGCAACATTTGTCACCATGATGAACCAGGCGCTAAACGGACTCTTGACCACATTATGTTACCTTGACGACATTATCATATTTTCAAAAACAAAACAGGAACACCTCACGCATGTCTGCAAGACACTCAATCAACTCGCAAAGCACAAACTATACGCTAAGCCTAGTAAGTGCCAATTAATGGAAAAGGAACTCCTGTTCTTGGGCCACATTGTCTCTGACAGTGGCATCAAAGCAGACCCAGATAAAATAAAAGCCATAAATAACATGCAACGCCCTACCTCTGTGAAACAAGTAAGATGCTTTCTTGGTATCGTAGCTTACCTAAGGAAATACATCAAAGACTGTGGAAAACTAACCGCATCAATCAATGATCTAACCAAAGGTAATGCCAAAAAAATTCATCTGGACTCCAGAATGTGACAAGAATTTACAACTATTAAAACAAGCTTTGATTGAAGCACCAATCTTGCAATACCCTAACAATAACGGGTGCTATGAGCTCAAGTCAGATGCCAGTGACACCGCCATTGGCGCAGTCCTACGTATCTGCCTGTCAGGGCAGCAAGACTTCCTGCCAGTATGTTACAAAAGCATAAAACTGACAAACACTGAGCAAAGGTACCCAATACACAATAAAGAATTGCTAGCAATATATCCCTCATGCAAGAAATGAAGATGTTATCTCAAAGGACACTTAAACGTCTGAGTGCTAACTGACCACAAATCCTTAATCTATTTCAAAACTCAAAACTCACTCGCGCGGTGCCAAACCAAATGGATGTCCTTGCTGGAACAGCTTAACCTGGACATCCAATACAAAAAGGGGGCAAAGCTGGTAACGGCCAATGCTCTCTCTAGGCTATGCCAGCCAAGAGAGGATCACCCTGACCACCTGGACCCTGACTGTCCCAACCTATACAACACTGAGTACAAGATAAAAGGAAAGGATCCCTCCACACACCAACTAACCCATGATACGCTAGTAAGGAATGAAAAACATTTCCACATATCAAATGTCACGGTATACCAAATCATCAAGAATAAACACATTCCATACTTTCCACTTGCACAAAGATTCAACACTATACTAAGACACCACTGTCTGCTAGGACACACAAAGGCTAACAACCTATATCTCACATTAAAAGAGATAGTATGGTGGCCCAACCTGAAGCAATACATAATCAATGTTCTAAAGAAGTGCACAGTGTGTGAAAAACACACCAGCACCAAGGCGCCACAGCCAACAGTCAACCCAGTACCTGACCCCAAACCATTTAAGGTTTGGGGACTGGACATAGTGGGACCCTTCCCAGAAACCAAAAAAAATCAATGTTTCCTAATTGTAGCCATAAACTTTGCCACATGTTGGCCCATCTGCTGGGCAACAAAAGATCACAAGGCGGAAACAATAAATCAATTCATCAATAAAGCAATCATAGCAGACTACGGCACTCCAGACTACATCATAACAGATGGAGCAAAAGAGTTAATAGGCCACGTAGTAAACAACAAACTAAAAACAAAGAACATCAAACACACCACAACCTCGCCCTACAGGCCACAGGCCAACAGCAGAGTTGAACGCCTGAACAACAGCCTTATCAGAACCCTGGAGAAAATAATGGATGGCAAAGCCAAAGACACATGGCCACTCTATGTGAAACATGCATTACTAGTATCCCGGGTTTGTACCAATCAAGGGACAGGCTACTCACTGTTTGAACTAACATACAGGTACAAGTCAGAAATAGTCACCCACAATAATCAACCATATGTGAAGATCCCCTGGGGAAACCTCCCACAGTAGAACAGAAACCAGCTCTACAACACATAAGCCTCAAATCCAAACTGGCAGAAACAAAGAGACTCAAAACCCAAAAGGTAACCTCAACAGAGGACCCACTCCCCATCAACTCCCCCGTCTGGGTTCTAGCTGGGAACAGAAAGAAGCTAGACTCAGTACACAGAGGACCAGGAAGAATCATCAGATACCAACCAGACAGGAACACCTACCTGTTTAAGTTCCAGGGTGCCAAAGAGCTCATCATCAAAAAGTATCACAGATCTTGCCTCCGCCCTAGCAAAGGAGAACACTCGACCCAGTTGGTGCCCACTAGTAAACAACTCCAGGAACATCAGGCGGCAGTTGTCAAGACAAAGCCCCCTCCTTATGTACCTGAGTAACCTCTTAAGGGAGGGGTGTGTCAAGGGTCTGGATGTACGAGTATTCCAGCTATTGCCATCACACCTAACATCCAGTCATTGCCTGATTTGGTGCCTTTCCAATATACCATTTGGCATACCGGAAATGGCAACAAACCAATATCACATGACTGTCCATGTATCCAGCAACTCAAACCCATCCAGCACATGACCAGCTCCTGGGTTTGATCCAACTAAAATCCCCGCCACAGCTAAGGCTATATAAGTCTAAAGTATTATCCAATAAAATATACTTCTTCTCTCCCTAATTCTATATTCAAAGCTTCCCTAAAAGACGCTCCTTATCAATAGTAAACATAGTAGATGCATTCTGTGACTGAAACTCATGTGTTTTATTGTTTGGTACACTCACTGTTGAATTGTTAAGCATTTGTTCCCAGTTTGAATAGGTCATTGTATGACTGGACATTTTTGCCAAATAGCGCTCATTTTCTGTGAAATTGTCAGGATACCAGGAGTACTGTGGAGCTCCAGCAGGTGAGGGAGGAGTCAAAGCAGGTACTGGCATGGCCCACCAGATGATGGGACCTAACTTTACCAGGTAGGAAAGGGCCTTACCAGCCACAGCCCAAGGTCCAGCCGCTGGCAAGGCAGAGTCAATCAATCCCGTGAGCGCAAGGTAAAGCACTCCCAGGAATTGACTACTCTGGCCAGAGGCATCAGAAGTGGGGGGGGTTAAGATGGTTGGTTTGGGTGTCAGGGGCGGTTCCATGGGGACCAAGTAGGTGGCAGGATTGTTGTACTTCCCGTTGAAGATCAAAGGATAGATGGTGATTGCTTTGCTGTCTCAGACAATTTGGTAGGGTTCCTTGGGAGCGTTTGGGCGGGTGTACCACTGCAAGTCTTCCAATGTCCAGGGTTTGTGGTCAGGATTGGCAGGATACTCAGTGAAATGCACAGGGTCAAATGGAGTGTTGGGTGGGCGGTAGTAGTCAAAGGCTTCGGTTTTGTCAACTGGAGTCTGGCTATCTATCCCAGTAGAGGGGTACTGACGCTTGGGTGTATGCAGATGGAAGAGTATCAAAAATAGGTATGGAAACAGATTGATGAACCAAAGGTTCATAACAACTTTATTTGGTAAGGATGACAATACAGAACTTTTTCAAGTGCTTCTGATTTATATACTTACTCACATGCAGGTGCCCCTGGGTATTCTTCTGATGCTATCTGTGTGGCAAGGCTTGGCATTTCAGGTTCTGCTGTTTGGTTGATTGTTTCATGGTTATTTTTGGGGTTTTCATGAACAGTTGTTTGGCTTTTTGATGGTCCATCTTGGCTTGGCTGGTCATTGATTTTGGCAGGTTTGGCTTCTGGGGTTTTGGGGGTTTTCCCAATTAGATCACCATTTTTGGACTGGCTTGACAGGCTCTCTTGAGCCCAAAGAACTTGATTAAAAAAGGGGTCCCCAATTGGGGACCCCAAATTACTTAATGGAGGGTGGGTTTGGGCTGGGTTTACTGAGCAGCTAAAAATAGTCTGCCCAGGCCCAGCCAAACCCACCAAGGCTTGGGCATAGCTTTTGGGGGCCAAAGCGGGCCTCTCAGCTGCCATCAGGGCAGGAATGGTTCCCGCACCTGGATTTGCTTCGAAAAGCAAAAAGCCAGGTGCGGGTGAATCTCCCCGCCTGGTAGCTAGGAGCGGGTTTGATTCCCGCCTGGGGCTTCAAAATTGTTACTTTTGTAACAGAAATTATCTTCTATTTAGATCTATCAAGTTGAAATACGATTTGTGACTGAGTTCATGCATTCTAAACTGAATAATATACATTTATCTCAACAGGTTTGGAAACTACTCTATGAAATTTAATAAATTTTTTGATTTTAAAAATTAAGTCCAAAAGAGCTCACTCAACTCATTTAGGCTTGTGGCAGGATCCAAAACTTATCCTTCACCAGTGGTAAGAGTAAGGCTCTGGTTCCAGAAAAATCTTGGCCAACACAATTTCTTGGGGCAGGAAGATATCCTGTCAATTATTTTTTCTGTCAGCTGATCTCAGTCAAATTTGATCCAGCTATAATTTTCATCATATGTAAAAAGATTTACTCTACAACGATAAGAAATCTAAAATAAAAAAGTATTTCCTATAAAAGGTATTCTTTGAAACTTTTCATGTTCTTGTTTTATTTTCTGGCAGGGAAATTGAATTTGATTGACTTATAAAAGGTAAATATTTAAAATTAAGCTGCCTAACTACAAAAAATATAACAAAAATAATTATGTGTGAAGCATAGCTTTTATTAGTAAATAAATTATATTTAAAAAATTATTTATTGTAAAGGTTTAAAATTTTATAGGCGGATCAAATTTGACTGAAAATCAGTCAACAGATAAATTATTGACAGAATATCTTCCTGCCTCATTTTTTCTAAATTCAGATCCAGATTTGAAATGATACCTGCTCTATTATAAAGCAGCCATCGTTTCAGATCTGCCACAGCCCTATGCCCGTCCCAGCCCTTAGTCAGATGAAAGGGTGCTTACTGAAAGCTGTCATTTCAAGCCAAGGGTTTAAAGTTTAAAATAGGCTTCAGGCAGGTAAATTATTTGGGGGCTGACGTTAACAAATCAGCTTCTGATATAACCAGTATGCATTGGGGCTCAGACGGTCAGGAAAAAAATTAAAAATCAAAAATATTTTTTTAAGCGTTCGCTTCTGATTGGCTAAATAATTTCAACAGCCTGCTCTACGTAAAACTTGATACACCATCAGCCTTACTGTCTGAATGCTTACAAATCCAATTTACATGATTTATACAGGGAATCCATCCAAACAATTGATGTGCATTAATAATTTAAGAGGGGTGGTGTTTGAAATATATGTAAGAGATGGAGCTATTATGTCATATCGTGCATCTGTACCTATATAATCTAATACACTCGTGTGGCAAACTGAGAATAGCTACTTCTATACAATGTCGCTCCTAGCCAAATCCTCTTTAAGATTTCTCAAGCCTTCGTACTCCAGGTTTTCGGTAAGTTTTCATTTCTCAACCTTTCTGGCTTTGTGTACAATCCTCATGTTTCGTTGTAGCTTACGCAATCCCGAGCTTCTTCTTCAGGTTCTAACAAAAGTTTTTCAAACACTCAAAAACTTCTTTTCACAGCTCCTCTCATCGCTGGTGCAGGTAAGTACCAAGTTATATTTTTATCTTATTTTACAGCCTATTTCTACAACTCTTACGCAACAAGCACCATGGATTCTACTTCCAAAGCTCCTCTCATAAGCACTCAGGATTTCACCTCCTTTAAGATCAAAGAAATTGAAGATATCACTCATGATACTAAGCTTTATCGCCTTGCGATTCCCAATAATGAGTCTTTGGATCTCCCTGTAACTTCTTGTCTTGTGACTCGTAAGCCAGCTCAGGAAGGCGAAAAAGATGTTATTCGCCCTTACACTCCTGTTTCTGATGAAGGCACTCTTGGTCACTTTGATCTGTTGATTAAGCACTATCCAAGTAAACTTAGGTATTTTCATAATACTAACTAAGTTTAGCTGGTGCTATGACTAGCTATATGGCTGGTCTGAAGCCAGGAGATTCGCTGGAGGTGAAAGGACCATTTGTCAAGTTCCCTTATAAAGCAAATACCCTGAAGGAGATTACCCTTATTGCTGGAGGCTCAGGGATCACCCCCATGCTCCAGCTTACTCGCAAAATTCTCAAGAACCCTAATGACTCAACCAAAATTACCCTCATCTTTGCCAATCGCACTGAAAAGGATATCATGTTGAAATCAGAATTTGATAAATATGCTCAGACCCATCCTGACCAGTTCAAGGTCCACTATTTGCTTGACACGCCCCCTGCCAACTGGACTGGTGGAAAAGGTTACGTGACTAAAGAGGTTCTTGAAAAACATCTTCCTCCAAAGGACCTGAAAGAATCTATGGTTTTTGTTTGTGGTCCTGACCCCATGGTCAAGGTCATTTCTGGCACTAAAGTCTCTCCCCAGGATCAAGGCGAAGTCGAAGGTCTTTTGAAAGAAATGGGCTACTCAAAGGAGAAAGTCTATAAGTTCTAATATAGGCCATCATTATATTTATGATTTTGGTTTATTTTTAGTTTTATCCACCTTCAGTTTAATTTAATTCACGTTATTCTCTTTTATTTTAGAGGTTTCTAGTCAGATTTCGAGATATTTATTTAATTTTGAACCCTAGAACATATCTTTCAACTTCATTTAATAGGCTATAAACCTGCAATGTTTTAAACAGCATTATGCTTCTAGAGAGAGTTAAGAGCCATTTATGTTTTACTTGTCAACTTTTGCCCCTCAATATGTATTCATCATTAGGAATTTTATAACCTTGTCCTACTGTCAGCCTTCCAATTTGCGGAGATTTTTTCTAATTGAAAATAAATGTATTAGATTTGTGGAAGCGGCTTTTTTCAGCTGTTGGCCGCATTGGTTAAGTACACTATTGATTCTTCTATAAGCATATTAGCTGTTACCTATCTGAACCTTGACATGTAATAGATGTTTAACTTATTATCAAAAGTGAAACTGTACTAAAAGCCCAGCTTTTAGTTGTGAATACATCTTTGTAATTGCTAAGCTATGCTCACACCACGAGATAAACCACATTATCATTCAGTATTTTGTTTCCTGGACTGAAGTTACACAGGGTCCTTTGTATTTTGAGCTAATACGGCTGTAGCTAGAAACTTATAATCGAGCCTTCAATATCCGACAGACTTATCATATTTTTAAGTGAAAACGGGCATATCAGCTGCTTTACAATTTCCCATTCACTTGAGAACTGAAAATTTTGATTCACTTTAAAGCTAAAGATCCTACATTGCCTTCTATTCCAAAACTCAATCATATCACGAAACGCAGCAAAGCTAACATACACATCACAAGCTCTACTTTATCGATTTAATTTTACATGTTGTTTATCAGCTAAGATGCATTTACTATAAGGAGAGCGACAAGCAGACCCGTAAGAATAAGACGTGTTTTGGGGCTTTTCCCAAAATCCATTCTTCTTTTAAAGATATTCTTCCTAGGGATGCTTCGGCTCAGCCCCGGCTAGCTTCCGACGCAGGGCCGCTCTTCCCAGAATGGAAATATCATATATTTAAACATCTTTAAATAAATCTTTGATAGGAGTGACCCAGAGCCAGAAACTGGCCGGAGCAGCCCTAATCCTTCCTGGTTTTTGAAAACCGTTTTCTGAGGCTCAGAACAGCATCGTCACATGTACATCACAACCTAAAGCATCTCATTGAGCCAAAAAAATTGAAGCATTTTTTTAAAAAAATTTAGTAGTTCCATGGCCTACTCTTTCAATTTTATCGAGCTTAAATCGAAAAATGTATTAAAATGGGGGATTATTAGCAGCTCGTTAAAACTATATCCTAGTTTTTAATAACGAGCTGAATTGTAAGCATATATTTGTTAACTTTGATGCGCTTGCTACAGTAGTCTTCAAGCCTGTCGAGATGAACAAAACCAGGAAGATCAAATAAATCAACTCAGACAGGAACAAGATCTGAATGCCAGCTTTTAATCTCTACCCCTTTAAAAAGGATTTAGGTGTTAATGGGTAAAGTAGCTTGGATCTTTAGAAAAATTGATCTATTAAACATATGTGGTTGAGTTTAACTAACGCAAATGGAAAACCACAAGCAAAATGGCTTGAGATGCTCCCAAGATAGATTGCATTTATTATGTTTGTTTTAAAACATCAGAAGATCAGCTGTCATAGCAAGAACTTTGCTCTTACAAGGAGTTAAAAAACATCAAAACATACTATTGATTAATATGCCCCTCTCATAATAAATTATTTAAGCCAAACTTCTTACCAGGCCATCAAAATTAAGCTAAATTACCAGGTAGAACAAAACCCTAAGCTTTTGATGGTCTATTTTGAGCAAAAAGATGAAATATAGCAGAAAGCTTAATTATCAAACAAAAAGAAACATTTAAAAATAAAACAGTATCCTATTAAAATATATTACCCCAAATTGAGGCAGAGACTAATAAAACCAAGCTTTCTAAAAGGGTTGTACTTCCAAAATAAGGAAAATGTAAAGCATTTATATAATCAAAGTAAGTCAATTTTATCTAATATCAGATATAAAACACTTAATAATAATACAGCATCATAGCCACATCTTATATTTATTGAGAATGTCTTCATGAATTCACCAACAGAGTGATCATAGCTTAAGGATAAGATACAGAAAGTAGTTAAAAGACCAATGGTGGCAAAAAGTTATAACAACTCAGCAACTTTCAGGGTCACTCCTGATATAGGTCTAGCTCCTCTCAACACTTCAAAATATTTACATTCTCAAAATTACACTTTTTTAGGCAAAGCGCATGTTAAAGTCTAAAAAATGCATAACATATCTATTAATACATGTATTTTGCCACCAGAAACTCAAATTTTATGAGACAGCAGGAGAAAAAAACAGTGTCAGTGTTTTTCATGGTGTCAGGATTGGCAATTTCCCTACCCTTGAAACCCAGGCCCAGGAACGGGATTCAAACCCTGACCCTGATCACCCGCAGGCTGCTTGCCCTGAGGACTGAGAGGCCAGCTGCCTGTGTTTTTTTGGAATATAGACCCCTCAAGCTGAGGTTAAGTCTAATTCCTGAAATGAGAACACCAGCACTGACTTGGGAGCAATGGCACCCAAGGAGGGACTTGATGACTTGCCTAATGGAGGCAAAGAAATTCCCTCTGTTAACTTCATGAACTTAAAGTCTTCACAAGGGACCAATCAAGGTCCATTGCAGAGAAAAATGTGGGCTTAAAGCCCATCCCCATGGCCAAGACTCAAGAACAGAAGAATTGAGTGACCTTCCCCAAGTTTCCAACCAGTAAGCAAAACCCCAACCTGATGCCACCAGCAGAGTTCCTAAGACTGTCTAGAAGATTTAAAAAGATTCTAAAGAATCTAATAGAATGGTATATAAATGTGTTGCTCACAATGATCCCCTTGTGATCATTCTAAGTTTAGCCCAATAAAATAAAGTTGGATTTAGTTGATTTTGAAAAGTTTATATTAAATCTGTGCAAGTTGTTTCCTATGGAGACCCATCAAGACCTACTGGGCCCTGACATCCTGTTGCAACTGAACTAATTAGAGTTCAGTATTTGATTGGGGAAGACAATAGTCCAATAGAAAGGACAAGAGTGAATAGAATAAGGTATCATTTATTGTAGAATATTGTGATTATTATACTATATGGGGAAAGCCACAAGGCCACAAGGGGGTGGCATGGTGATATGTTCCATGTAAGGTTCAAAGCTGAGGAATAACTTGTGCAGGGATCAGCAGGTTGAATTAGCAGCGCTCCTAATTAGGAGAAAGTGCCCACATTTCAATATTGCCATCAGATTGGTTCATGTTGTTAGACACGTCAAGGGGCGACTCATTGAGTGCCCCCTGTATATTGTAAGATATGTTGGCAGGCAAGTCTGGAAACTTGTTTGTGATACCCTCCTTGCCCCCTGTTTGTCGTCAGACACCTGGATTGGAGTCTGTGGAAGATCATGGAAGGTCCACACAAACAACCTTTGTGTGGGGATGGCACGGCAGGGGCTCAAGCAATTATGGTGAAGCTTCTTGGTGTTCCATTGAGCATCTTCAAGTTGGTAGATGTGGTTGTCATAGACCGCGGCTATCTTGAAGGGCCCCAAGTGGTTGAGTTCTAATTTGGCTGAATTGGGGTTGAGGGCATAGATGGGGTCACCTACAGTGTATCTAGCCTCAAGGTGTTTTGTCCCTCCCTCAATTTGCTTGTGTTCAATATCCTGTGCTTTGACACACCACTGACTCAGGGAAGGATTAGTCAACAAGGGGGTTTCCCGGGAACTGTGGATTGTAATTTCCCTTGTTCTACTCCTGTCAAGCTGTCAGGAGTTCCAAAGGCCAGGGCACTGGGGCTGAATCTGGTACCCCTGTTGATTCTTGCTTGTAAGATGAGTAGGGCAGTGGTCAAGTGTTCAGTCCATGCGGTATTGGGATGCTCCTGTGAGAGCTTGGCAATCAATTGGACCATGGAGCCATTTAATGGCTCTACACGTCCATTGGCTTGCGGATGATAGGGAGTTGTGACTATTTTTTAGAGGGCATTCTTGGTACAGTACGCCTTCATGACATGTCCAACAAGCTTGGATCCACTATCTGTAATGAGACATTTGGGTTGCCCAAAGCAGGCCACAATTTCCTTGCCAATGAAGTGGGTGATGGTGGTGGCAGTGTGATTAGTGGTTGCCCATGCTACTGGCCAACAGGTGAAGTAATCAATGGCTGTTATGATATACTTCTTCCCCAGTCTGTCTTTGTGGAGGGGCCCAACAATATTGAAGGCCCACTGCTTGAAGGGTTCCATGGCTTTAATGGGCAGGACAGACTTGGGGGTTGCAGGTTTAGATTTGTTGTTTTAACACAACACACATGTTTTGAGGAGGTCCAAGATGTCTTGGCGCATACACAGCTACCAAACCTTATGTTTCATGATCTCAAAGAAGTTAAGTCCTCTGATGTGACCCAAGGTGTGGTGGTAATGTAGTATGATGTTGCCTTGTTGTGTGGTGGGAATGTAGGGCGTCTTATCATCTGTCTCTGCCCAGCGGCAGATATTGCCAGCATCAGTGGTGAACTGACTTTTGTTGTCCTTTAGCTTGGAGATGGTTACCAGATTGAGGCCTTCATAATGGGTTGCTTCAGGACAGAGGTAAAGCATTGGCCAATCTGGATCCAAGCCATTGTCCCCGGTGATGGACGCTACCTTGAGCCTTGAGAGGGCGTTAGCTGTGACAAGTTGCTTCCCAGGCTTGTACTCAATGTGCAACTGATAGGGGGATAGCTTGACCCAGCCTGCTTGGCGGTGTGTCAAGTGGGACTGCATGTTGAAGTACTGGAGTGACTTGTGATCTGTCAGGATGCGGGGTGGAAAGGTGGCCCCTTCCAGGTAACAGCACCACTTCTTGACGCAGTGCACAATTGCTGCTAGTTCTTTATCATGAATGGGGTAATGCTGTTCTGAGTTGGTAAGCTTCCTGGACTCATACACCACGGGGAGGAAGGTGCCATCATCAGTTTCTACCCGTAGCACGCCCCCTATGGCCCTGTCAGAGGCATTGGTCTCTAGTTTGTACTGTTGGTTTTGATTGGGGAACTGTAGAACTGGTGCAGTTGTGAGCCTTTGCTTCAACGTCTTGAAGGCTTGATCTCTAGCAGGGGTCCAATGGAAGCACTGTTCAGTGTTTAGGAGCTCAGTGAGAGTTTCAATTAGTTCCCTGCAATTGGGAATGAACTTGCGCACGTAGGCAACCATGCCTAAGAATGTACACACCTGGCCCACATTAATGAGAGGTGGAATGCTTGTGATTGCCTTAATTTTGGCATGGTTGGGCTTTATCCCTTGAGCAGAGATGATATGACCAAGGAAAAGAAGCTCTGACTTGAGGAATTTGCATTTTGAAGGCTTAGCCTTTAACTGGTTTTTCTTAAGGGTGTTGAGGAAAGCACAGAGGTGTTGAAGATGTGTGTTTTGATCTTGACTGAAGACAATAATATTGTCAAGGTACACAATGACACATTTCCCAATAGATTCCTCAAATTCTTTATTCATCAACATGGCAAAGGTAGAAGGAGTGTTGGTCATTCCAAAGTTCATGACCCAGTACTCAAACAGCCCGTAGCGTGTGCAGAAGGTAGTCTTTTCCTTGTCCCCTGGTGCAATGTGGACCTGGTTGTACCCTGCAGTGAGAATGATCTTGCTAAAGACTTTCACACCCACAAGTGTGTCAAAAAGGTTTTCAATCAACAGCAGGGGGTACTTATTCTTAACAATCACCTCATTTAAGGCGCAGTAGTCTGTGACCAAGCAAAGGGACCCATCCTTCTTGGCTACAAAGAAGACAGCAGCCCCATATGACAAAAGCAAGGGGTGGATTAAGCCCTTATTGAGTGTGTCTACGAGTTGCTGGCGGAGGGTCTCATCTTCTTTTTGGTGTCAGGCAATAGATGGGATGTTCTTTAGGGAGTGACCCTTGCAGTTGTACAGCATGCTGGATCTCTTGGGGAGGGGGGTAGCTGGTCCAGTGTTTCACTGAAAATGTCATTATATTCTTTGAGGAGTGCAGCAAGTGCTGGTGGAGGTGAAATGGTCAAGGGAGGGGCCGCAGGTGGTTTAGCGTGGATAACTTTGACTTAGCATTGGTTAAAGTCTGGTTCCCCCCTTGAAATCATATGAACCTGTTTCTGTTATTCTGAAAAACACAGTATCATGGAACAACTTGCTCATTTCAACAGGATATATCTGAAAACCCACCCCATTTCTATTGAGGGTGATTACAGAGGTATCCCAGTCAATGTAGGGGCAGTTGTACCAAAGCCAGTCAAGACCAGCAATAAAATTGTGGCTGAGCCCTGCCATTATTGGCCCCAAGAGCTTAACCTGGATGTTTCCCATCCTCACAGAGAAGGGTACTGTCTCATGGGTAATTGCCACTATACAGGAATCAGCTATTTGCACTACTTTGAATCTGCTTGGCACCCAGTCTAATTTTTGAGAGTCAGCAAACGCCTGGTCAACCATAATGTGATTGGCCCCAGTATCTACCAATAGTTTGTGGGTGTTCACACAAAAACAGAAGGAATAGGCCAAGCAGGTTACTTTATTTGAATAGTGGCTTGCTTGGAGAACGGGGTTGTTGCTGTGGACCTGGAATATGTCAAGGGTTTCATCTTCATGAACGTTGTAATCACAGGGGTTCTTTGCAAGGAGGGATTGAGAGTGAGGGTCAAGTGGGGTTGTAGAACCTCTTTTAGCTACAACCCCCAGGCTTTTCCCTGGTCCTCAATTTGTGCTAGCTGGAGTTCCCCCCTTGCGGTGACACTTAACCCTATTTTCCTGTTGGTGGGACTGGCGGCGGCCTACTTGGTTTAGGCACTGCCAGGTGTGGGACAAGGTTAGGGTGGTGCATCATTGGATCTGCAAAAGCCCATTGAAGCCTGATTATTGAACTCCATGATGGCCTTGTAGCAGTTGTTGATGGAGGTTCAGCAACCTACAGGAACCCACTTGCAGATATGGGGTTTGAGCCTATTAACTATCAAGGTAAGAAGCATGGCATTCCCATTAGTCACGTCTTCTGGGGCGGCGGCAAGAGCTTGTTGCCAGGCGGCAAGATATTCAGGGACTGACCCAGTCTGTTTAATGGCCAGGAGGGGAATTCCCACCAAAATGGGTAAAAAGGTTTCATTGTAGCGGGACTTTGCGGCGTCCCTGAACAATGCTCAAGTGGCATATATCTCTTGGCTGGCCCAGTTGGTGAACCACACTGCAGCAGGCCCCGTGAGGCACCCAGACGTGATAGCAACCCACATGAGCTCAGGTAATTGACAGATACAGAGGCAGGGTTTGGTAAGGTAGAGCCAACTGACAATGTCAGCCACTTTGACACCACCTGCAAAAGATTCAAGCTGAAGGTTGAGCATGCATTGAGAAAGGTCCAATTGGGGAAGGGTGACACTTGTGTTACGCTGCCCAAGGCGGAGTTAATTATAAACGCTTGTAAGTACCAGTTGATCTTGGTAGATGACATACCCTTCAGGAATGTCCCCCTTGGGGATTGGCAGGAAAGTCTCTTGATGGGGAGTAGTCATACAGCCCGTACTCTGTCCTTTCTTGGGGGGATTTTCTTTTAGGTAGGCCATAAATCTACTCTGCTACTACTGATGCAACTGAACTAATTAGAGTTCAGTATTTGATTGGGGAAGACAATAGTCCAATAGAAAGGACAAGAGTGAATAGAATAAGGTATTGTTTATTGTAGAATATTGTGATTATTATACTATATGGGGAAAGCCACAAGGCCACAAGAGGGTGGCATGGTGACATGTTCCATGTAGGTTTCAAAGATGAGGAATAACTTGTGTGGGGATCAGCAGGTTGAATTAGTAGTGCTCCTAGTTAGGAGAAAGTGCCTGCAGTTTGATATTGCCATCATATTAGTCCAAGTTGTTAGAAACATCAAGGGGTGGCTCATCAAGCGCCCTCTGTATAGTAGTTTTAAAAGCTATGGTGACAACCAAAAATACTTCAGATTTAAACAAAATGATTTCAGATTTAAGCAAAATCCAACTTTCAGGTAAAAATATACACTCTGTTAACAGGGTTTATTGATGTTAATGGGCAAAATGAGTCAACACAGCAATAAAGGGCTCACACACAAAGCAAAACTATTCAAAATACAATCCTAAATACATTGATTCACAAACAAGATGGCTTGAGTTGACTTTCAGCATACATATGTTTACTATGTGAATTGGTGATGAAATACACCCAAGCAAGGTGAGTCAAACTCAATCCAAAAACAAAACACAATAGCAACTCATTATGTAAACAAAATTGCTCACTCAGTGTGTGCAATAGATTATAATCATATATGATACCAAGGTATCTAAAATAAGACACAAGATCTGAAACATAAATTTTAAAAATATTGTGTTGGGTGCTTAATTTGGCATAAAATCTGGGAAAATGGGTGGAAATTATTTTGGGTATTCTAAAATGGGCGTTGTAAACCAGAAACAACTAATTAAAAAATAAAAAATCTATAGTTGGGATATTGGGTGGGGAAAACTCTAATTAAATATCCATATTCAGATAAAAGCAAAAATTAAAATTAGGGAGTAATTTAATTGAGTTTTATTTAATATTTTATTAAATTTTAAAATGGAAGGAACACAGCAACAGACTACCATTGCACCTGTTGTGCACCGCGGTTGCAGTTGCCCTCGCAGATCAAAGAACAGAGTTAGTGCAACACAAATGCCTACTCAGGAAGGAACGGGAGAGGAGAGTTTGATAGTGACACTGCACTGACACAGCTGGTTCAAGGAGCACAAGCTGCTAGGGTGCAGAGCATCAACCCTTGGGTCCCCAAGCTGACCTGGAAGCCCACCAAGGTCACCACTACAAATAAAGTTAGAAACAAGGAGGTAGAACTTACTCTGTATGTGTTTGATGTTGTGTACCGGCAAGAGTCAGTCCCATCAGCCATGCTGGAGAAGGTGAAGCCTGTACTTGATACTAGCTATAAGCCCTACGTCAGTGATGGCAATCAAGAAGAGGACAATGAGCCTGAGATCTTCAGAACTGATGAGGGACAGTTGGTGCTAAAGAAAGTTGATGCATTTTACACCAAGGTGCCTATGCCTTGCAAGCCAGTCTCCAATCAGGATCTATATTCACCAACTTGTGCAAAGCCCGCTCAGAAGCGCATCCCTGACATTAAACGCATCATCCTGCTTAAGCTAATGCGTGAATTGGGCAATTACAAGGAGGCCATGGCCCTTGTTGGAGTGGATCCCAAGTACGCCTCCAAGACCTTCAACAAGTTCATTAACACAGGTCAAGTCCTTGCCCGTAGAAATCCATGCATGTTTCCACCATGCTCACCAAGGAGCACAAATGAGCAATCTGCCAGTGGGATCACCCAGGACTGCCATCTTTAACTGGAAAATATACAGACAATGGTCAAGTCCACTTTTGGGGTTGAGGCTTCTTTTTCTTTTACTACCATCTGCTGAAGGGGATGCACTTTTCCTGGAAAAAGCTTGGGGTATCTCTGTACAATTGGAATAGCCCAACTAACATTGAGACCCGGAAAAACTACGCAGAGGCGTACACTGCCCTCAAAGCCAAGGGGACGGTCAAATTCTACTACATTGAAAAATCAGCATTTGCCTTGTAAATGCGCAATGGGTATGGGTATATCCCCAAAGGCTCAAATGATGGGATGGCTTGGCGTGCTGCAGTCCGCGCCGCAGCCTACTTGATGGTGGCTCTCCTCGGTCCAAAGGGGTTGAGCTCTGCCAAATGATATTGGGTTCACATAACAGCAGGACCTTTCTATCATTTCTCTAATTGGTCTAGGAGCACCTGAGGCGCACAAGCCCTGGCTTCACCAATGTCATTGTGTTAGACAACGTTGGTCTCCACAAAGTGGCTGACATTCTTGAGGAATTCCCAATGATTGACACCAGCATCACTGTGGGCCCCCAGCAATTAGCCACGGCAAATTTGCGCCTTCTCTTCCTCCCAGCCTATTTTCTCTTCCTAAATCTCATTGAGGAAGTCTTTGGGTGGCTCAAGCAAGTTGTCAAGCAAGGAAACCCAACAGGGACCAAGGACCTGTTTGATCTGCTGCAGGCCGAGATCCATACCCTCCCAGCTGAGAGCGTGGCCAAATTCTATGGCCACACTGATTTGTACATCCCCACTTGCCTTGCCAAACAGCCAATCAATTAAAGGCTTAGCTTGTCCAACTTTTTTATATTCTCTAATTTACTATTCAAGATTCATTAATTATCATTTTATATTTAGATGTTTCCAAGCCCTCAATCACATTCAGCAGGACCATTAATCAAGGTTAGTAATTCATTTATTTATAATCATTTTTTATTGTGTCATCTAAGGGTATCCCAAACACTTGATACTAGATTATGTGAATGCATTAATATCACTTTTGGTGAATAAATATAAAAATCAATTTAAAAAAGTTAAATGTAAAGTGTACAAATCAGAAGTAGATTTTATTGACATATATTATTATGCTTTTATTAAGATCTTCTCTGGGATATATTTTACAAATCTTGTTTGCTAAAATAAGAATTAGAAATTTTTATCATAATAAAAATAATATGAATTGTAATGAAATTTATTGGAAGAGAGAATTTATTAAGAGCACCTGTAGTGAGTTCTTCTGTATGTACCCATCCTGCAATGGAGGTGGTGCACAACCTCCACCGCCACACTGTGGACAGTGGATACACCCTTATTAAAATATTCACAGTGGCTAGTAAAAGGGAGTAGGGTCAGGTGCAAATGGAGGAGCAGCTTCTCTGGCGGGGCTGCAAACCTGTAGATACCAGCCAGGACCAGGGCGTCCTGGATAACGTGATCCACTGAGTCATACTTGGGGGGACCTTCTTCCCATCCAGGGAGAGCCTGGCCTCCTCAATTCCTAGGAGGACCCCATTAAGATCCTCCACGCTAGCGCCCATTCCAACGTAGAAGAGATACCCCAGGTAAACCACCAGATGAAGCCTTTGCCCAGCAAAGGCTTCTGTAAACTTGCACAATTTATTGAAAACTGCACTGATCTTCTTTTCATGCTTGGTCTTTGCAAAGGTCAGCTCCATGGCTTCAGGGACCCCCGTCTTGTTGGCACTCCATGCCAGCCCAAAGCCCGCCAAGAGGATTTTGGTTTTCTTGAAAGCTGTTGCGTCTGCAACAGCCAATTTTCCCACCGTGCGCCCAAAGTTGTCCAGAAGGTAAGAGATTGTGTGCTCCAAGGGGTAGCAGAAGCAAGCAGCCACATGAGCCTGGCCCATCTCTGGTACATTCTTGAATGGGAGCGTTGCCAGGGCATCCCAAACAAGCTCAATGGAGTTTACACAGTAAACTCCATTGAGGACCACTGGGTCAATGCAGACCAATTGGGCATTCTTGTAGGCAGTAACTGCCCACTTGGATTCCCCCTCAGCATGTGTAAGTTCAGCCAACACCTCTCATGACATTAGAAAGGACCTGTGGACCCTGTCTTTGAGCTCCTGCAAGAAAGGGGGGACAGATAGAGCTGTTTTGCCACATGGGTGGCAAAATTTGAATAGAAGGCGGGTGGGACAAAAGGAACCAGGACCCGGCAGAGTTCATCATCAATGTTCTCTAAAAAAAGGTAAGTATTTTGAAGTTGTTATTAATTTGTTTTTTTAGATTACCTTTGCGGGTTTCCTCCTTGCCGGCGGCTTAAGCAGGCTTTGCCATTATTGGCGCAAGTAATTATGCTGGCAATTCAGTGTCCATAGTTCTTGCGCGCTTTGCAGGTTTGAGATGTTTGTACATCTCAGGGTCGTCAACCTAGATGGACGGTGCAAAGAGGGCAAAGGACTTGAATTGAAGGCCTTTCACAACGTGCTTCTGGATATTAAGTAAGTGTTCAATTGTTGTTTTGGGGGTGTCCGGCATCTTGGCCATTAGTGCCTTGGCGGACACCTTTTCAATTTTGTCCCCTTCAAGGACGCCAGACTTAACTCTTGCTTTTATCTTGCAGTCAATCCTTTTAATTTCAGCAATTGCTGAGTTGAGATCCTTCAAAAGCTTCTCTAATTCTCTCATTAGTTTTTTACTAACCTTTTCATATGTTTTTATAGCTTTTGCCCCAATAAATTCTATATTATTTTGATACTGTTGCCTCTTTGTTTATTCCTTTTTGTTTTCCCATTTACCACATTATCCCATCTTTTTACCCATTGTGTATATGTTTTACGCTCATCTCAATATGTGTTGTTTGCTTTGTGTTGGCATTGTTTCTTTAATTACCATATTATTTTTGGCACTTTGCATAGCCCCTTGTGAAAAAATTAACAACAATCTGTTGATCAGCTAAATTTGAATTAGAAAATTATAGGTTAACTGTTTTTAGATAAAGTTGTTACTGATATGAATTCAAAACCTTAATGATAAACTTTAAGCCAATCAGGAGCTGAGTGATAAAGTGATTGTTGTGACATAAAGGGTCATTCAATAATTCTTTGATGCATGTGCACTAATTAATATGATTGACTTGTTGTTTTGCCATTGTGCATCATTGTTTCTGTGGCAAGTTGTTGGTAGACTAGTGCCCAATCAGCTGCTGGGTTAGCACTAGTCCACCAACAACTTGCCATAGCAGCAATGGCGTAAAATAGCAAAATATCTAGCCAATCATATTAATTAGCGCACTTGCATCAAAGAATTATTGAATGTCCCTTTATGTCACAACAATCACTTTATCACTTGGCTCCTGATTGGCTTAAAGTTTATCATTAAGGTTTTGAATTTGGATCAGTAACAAGTTTATCTATGTCAGGAAACCCTTTCCTGACTCACTGTTATTTATGAATACTTTGTTAATGGAGATCAACACCAAAAAACAAAAAAAACAACATTGTTAACACTCTTGGGCCTTTCAAGCCTTTCAGACCAAGAATTGAACCCAGGACTCTAATCAGGAAGATAATGTTAGTACAAAACCAGCCAATTCATTTAAATTACCTATTTATAATACACCAATTCAATTGGATTTTGAATTCAAAAACCATTTCAAAAGCAAAAATGTTAATAATAAGAAGGTTAACGTCACTTACCGCTCTTGCTTTGATTGGCTGGTTTGAGCCAGATCCACAATTTTGGACCGGCTTCCTATGCTTTTGGACCAGGTTCCGTATACCAAGATAATTGATCTTCTGGGTTCACACCGCTTAATTAGCCTTATTATCATAAGATCTTTGTGGCTTCCATTATTACACCAAATTGTATGTCAGTTATTAAGAAGCAATGCATCCACCATTTGAAACAGGTAATCCTTATGTGATATACACATAAAAATCCTCTTTCATTTCCCAAAGATCCAAGCAAATATTTCAGCCTTGATTATAAGGCTATATAAGTTCCCATTTCTTATTCATTTCAAATTGTTCCAACAATAAAGAATATTTCTTATCCTATCTTGCCACATCTATTTCTTAGTAACTTCATTTGAAACCATGAAGGGAAAATATTTCCTGCTATGGTTTCTAGTCTCCCTTTTACAATGGTAAAAGGTCTTGAGAATCTCACTCCCACCATTGACTGGCAAAACTCCTCTCCCGACAATGCCCATCAGAAGGAGTCTTTGGCCAATGGATGGTTCAAGTATCCTTCTGGTCATTGGGGAAGAAAGTTCCACTATGGCTGCCATTCTACTCCTCCACCTGTCAAACCTTTGTTGGTACGGCCCCACGCTTCATTATATCTTTTGATGTACATGGTAGGATACTATCTTCTGGGTTGTTTCAGCTCCCTGATGGGAAGGTTTGCATATTTGGGTCACTTAGACCATCTTGCCAGGGTCACTGTGCCCATTGGTTGAGCCATTGCAGGGCTTAATTTAGGGGCCTTGGCTCACCAAATTGGGGCTTTGCTCCCTTCAAAGTGGGTCTCTGACAATCTAAAAACAGTTAACCTATAATTTTCTAATTCAAATTTAGCTGATCACCAAATTGTTGTTACTTTTTTAACAAGGGGCTATATTTGAGTACTAAAAATAACTGTGTTCTGGATCTAGATACATGACATAGTAAATATATGATTTTATAGAAATAAGCTGAACATAAAGAATAAAACCAACTATAAACAAAGAGAACATGAACAATTGAAATTCAAAATAAAGATAATATAAATAGAAAATGTTTGGCAACAGGGGGTTTATTGGGGAAGGGAAGAGTGATGCCTGTAGGAAGAATAGTGCAGGAAGAAAGATGTTGAGGAAGTGCTGGCCTGGGGGGTCTGGGATTGAGTGGGTGGGGCTGGAAGGTGGGGGGTGGTGGTGGCGGGAGTAGGAGGATTACACATGATGGCTGCCATATAACGCTTGTCATATTCATTGTCTGTCATTGGCTAGATGGGCTGGTAGGTAGCAGTGGCACAAGGTGGGAGGCGCTTGTCCTTCTGTGATTGGTTGCCCATGTTCACCTGGAAGACAATTTGGGTAAACAAGTCAGCCACCATTTGGCGGCCAAAGAGAAAATTGTAGTCAAGGACCCCAAGATAGAGGTTGTTGAAAGCCTGAGGGTGGCGCTCCTGTAGTGTATCTCCAATGTTGAAGAAGACAACATCAGCCAGATGGACGTCGGCATGGCCAGCGGGGTAGACTGAGACCTGGTGCCCGTGTTCCTGGATAGCCTCAAGAGCGGTGGTGCTATCCTCTATCTGGTGGCTCAAGAAAACCTGATGCTTTGAATTTGAGCCATCCCAGGAGTCAAGTAATCCACCAAGGATGTGGCTGTACTTGTAGCCATTGGTAAAATCTGGGTTTGTCCAATAGTAGACAAAACCTTGACTGAAACAGCTAGAAATGCACAACTATGAATGTCCCCTTCTTGACCTTCTTCCTTCTATTCTTGGCAGAAGCTTTTCCTTGCTTGCCAAAATCATCAAAAGCTATTGATAGCTTGTAATAGGAGATAAAAATGATGTCATCTGATAGACTAGTCAAGAATTGGATCAGGGTTGATTTGATGTCTAGATCATACAGGGAATCCTCAGCACCATCCCATTGGTTGTCAGCAAAATTGGTAAGAACCCGTATGGAAGCCACCTTTCTGTGCATCCAGAGCTGCACCATGCGCTCAGAGACCCATATGTTATGGTGCGCAAGCTGTTTGCGGACCTGAGTTAGGGGAAGCTTGGGTTCCTGCTGGAGGAGGTCAAGCATTATTGGGTATGCCTCATTGATTTGGGACTCAGGGGCCTTCTTTGGCTTCTTGGCTGTCCCGATCAGATTCCCCTTATTCATTAAGTTATTGAATTCCCGCATTATTGTGGCTTGGGTGAATTGTAACTGGGCGGGAATCTGGTCCCATGACAGACCCTGTAGGTTTAGTGCCACAATTTCCTGGAGAATTTGGGTGGTGATGATTTGTTGTTTGGGGCGCTGGACCATGGTAACTGAAGCCTGATTGGCTGTAGGGGGGCAGGTTGGCTAGTGGCAGGAAGTTGTTCTAAATCAAGGTTGCCATCCTGATTGGTTGGTTGACAGGCAGCTTGTGTGGGGATGGGTATGGGAGCAGGGGCAGAGCTAGACGCTAAGTGACTCTCAAACAAGTCAAAGCCATATGGGTTGGGGGTCAGTAACAGGTCAGCTTCCTTGTTACCCGCCTCAAAGGCTTTGGTATAAACGAGTGCTTCAAGCCCTGAGCCTCACCTCCATTGAAGCTGGCTTGGCTGCTGCTGTCTTGGCTGCTGGCGCCGTTGAAGATGTTGCTGTTGAAAACCATATTGAAAAAAACCTAGGATAAAATCACTAAAAGTAGAAATTTTAAAATTTAATGATTTATTTTCATTGTAATCTTGAGTCCATATTTGGAAGGTTCAAAAAACCATTATACACAAATAAGGATCCATGAAAATGAATAAAATGCCTCTGTCTCTAAATTAGATAGCTGTTGATTGGCTGTTAAACTGTTATTTTTATTTTAGGCTGCTCATACTACACATCTTGTGTGAGTTCATTTTGTTTTGTGCTTGTGGAATCTTGCTTCTAGATTGCTCAAGTTTTGTTTTATTTTAGTTCTTCTGTTGGTGCCTCATATGAATCCTGATTGGATTATAATATACTCTGGAACAGCATCCATCCATTTCACTTGTTGTGTCAGTTCATTTTGTTTGTGGTTTGAACTACACCGCTTGATGCTTGATATAATTTTGTATAATGGGCTAGTGAAATTTCTTTTTTTGTTTGACAGTTCATTTATCAAATGAAAATATTTAAATTAATTGAATCCTGAATCTTGCGCAACTTGGATTTTTTTCAAATCTGAAATCATTTTGTTTAAATCTGAAGTATTTTTGGTTGTTGCCATAGCTTTTAAAACTAATTTATATTTTAAGATACATTGGCAGGTGAGTCTGGAAACTTGGTTGCAATAATCCTCTTTATCAAACTACATGACTCAAAAATCAACCATAAAAGGCCTGGTTTTTTCCTAATAAATTTAAAATACTATCAAGTAAAAATATGCTCCACATTTCTTTATTGAGATCCTTTTTAGTAATTGCATTTAAATATTTTATCTTGATAAGTCTAAATCACTATTATTAAAAATTAGTTCACTTTTTTTCTTATTTTTTTATTGTTCTTATATCCTGCTTTCTTTTTCTGCCCCTGCACCAAGCCTTTGTAAGTTACCCACTTTCCTTATCAGGTCTTGTATTTTTACCCCCAGGCTGGGAGCATTTTGAATGCAGCACTTGTTTTTTTACTATAATAACAGTCATTTTGGGATGTGAAACTTTACAACCAGAATAATAGAGAGCTGTCCAGTATTATCTGACCAAAATTTCATATGATTCACTCATGATCATGAAAGATAACACTGGCTATACTACAGCGGCCTTAAACCTGAAAATAATTGTAGAGACAGCAGCAACTCTTTCTCAGTGGTTCCTATCTAACCTTGGCTTTCAGTGATCTTCCCATCTATGTTATTTGTGACCTTATAATCTTTATTTTATCACCTCATCCCTGTATTCTCAGGCCGCTTAGTATCAGTATACTGATGAGGAGCAACTTTTTGGTAAACTTCAAATATAGAATTAAGAAGAAGAGAAGTATATATTATTGGTTAATACTTTAGACTTATATTGCTTGTGTTGTGGTGAGGATTTAAGCCAGGTCAAAGATAAGGATGGTCAAGTGCAGGATGGGTTCAAGTTGCTGGATACTTGGACAAGTCATGTGATATTGGTTTGCTGCATTTCTCAGTATGTAAAACTGTATATTGAATTGGCACCAAACCAGGCAATGACTGGATATAAAGTGAGTTGGTAGTAACCAGAATATCTGTACATCCAGATCCTTGACACACGCCCCCTTAAGGGGTTACTCTGGTACACCAGGAGGGGAATTTGTCTTGACAGCTGCCTCCTGATGTTCCTGGAGTTGTTTGCTAGTCAGTACTAGCCAATTCAAGTGTTTCACTTTGCTGAGGCAAAGATAGGATCTGTGGTACTTTTTGATGATGGGGTCTTTGGCGCCTTGGAACTTAACTAGATAGGTGTTTCTTTCTGGTCAGTATCTGATGACTCTTCCTGGTCCTCTGTGTACTGAGTTCAACTTCTTCCTGTTCCCTGCTAGGACCCAGACAAGGGAGTTGATTGGAAGTGGTTCCTCTTCAGAGATTACCTTTTGTGTTTTGAGCCTTTTTGTTTCTGCTATTTTAGCTTTGAGGCGTATGTGTTGTAGAGTTGGTACTTGTTCTACTGTGGGAGGTTTCCCCGGGGGATCTTTACGTATGGTTGCTTGTTGCAGGTAACTATCTCTGGTTTGTATCTGTATGTTAGTTCAAACAGTGAGTAGCCTGTCCTTTGATTGGTGTGGACCCAGGATACATGTAATGCATGTTTCACGTATAGTGGCTATGTGTCTTTGGCTTTGCCACCCATTATTTTCTCTAGGGTTCTGATAAGGCTGCCATTTAGGTGTTAAACTATACCGTTGGCCTGTAGGGCAAGGTTGTGGAATGTTTAATGTTTTTGGATTTTAAGTTGTTGTTTACTACATGACCTGATAACTTGGTTGCTCCATCAGTTATGATGTAGTCTGGAGTACTGTAGTTGGCTGTTATTGCCTTGTTGATGAAACAATTTATTGTTTCTGCTTTGTGATTCTTTGTTGCCCAGCAAATGGGCCACTGTGTAGCAAAGTTGATGGCTACAATTAGGAAAAATTGTTTTGCTTTAGTTTCTGGGAAGGTTCCCACTACATCCAGCCCACAAACCTTGAATGGTTCAGGGTCAGGTACTGGGTTGACTGTTGGCTGAGGAGCCTTGGTGCTGGCATATTTCTCACACACTGTGCACTTCTTTAGGATGCCAATGATGTTTTGTTTTAGGTTAGGCCACCATAATATTTCCTTTAAGGTGAGGTATAGGTTATTGGCCTTTGTGTGCCCCAGTAGGTGGTGATGTCTTAGTATAGTGCCGACTCTTTGTACAAGTGGGATGTAGGGAACATGTTATCTTTAATGATATAGTAAACTATGTCATTTGATATGTGTAAATGTTTTTTGTTCCTTACTAATGTATTATGGGTTAGTTGATGTGTGGAGGGGTCTTTCCCTTTTGTCTTGTACTCAGTGCTATATAGGTTGGGCCAGTCTGGGTCCAGGTGGTCAGGATGCTCCTCTCTTGGCTGACATAGCCTAGAGAGGGCATCAGGCGTGACCAGCTCTGCCCCCCTTTTATACTGGATGTCTATATTGAGCTGCTCCAGTAGGGACATCTATTTGGCTTTCCGCCTTGCTAGTGTGTTCTGAGTTTTGAAATAGATTAAGGATTTATGGTCAGTTAGTGCTCAATGTTTAAATGTCCTTCTAGATAACATCTCCATTTCTTGTATGCTTGGTATATTGCTAGCATTTCTTGTCGTATATAGGGTACCTCTGCTCAGTGTTGATTATTTTTCTACTTTTGTAACATACTGGCAAGAAGTCTTGCTGCCCTGGCTGGCAGATGTGTAGGACTGCGCCAATGGTGGTGTCACTGGCATCCAACTCAAGCTTGTAGAACCCATTGTTATTAGAGTATTGCAAGATTGGTGCTTTGATCAAAGCTTGTTTTAGTAGTTGTAAATTCTTGTTGCATTCTGGTGTTCAGATGAATTTCTTTTTGGCATTAACCTTTTGTTAGGTCATTGATTAGTGTGGTGAGCTTTCCACAGTCTTTGATGTATTTCCTTAGTTAAGCTACCATTCTGAGAAAGTATCTAACTTGTTTAACAGAGGTGGGGTGTTGCATGTTATTTCTGGCTTTTAATTTATCTGAGTCTTCTTTGATGCCACCGTCAGAGACAATGTGGCCCAAGAACAGGAGTTCCTTTCCATTAATTGGCACTTGCTAGGCTTTGCATAGAGTTTGTGCCTTGCAAGTTGATTGGGTGTCTTGCGGACATGTGTGAGGTGTTTCTCTTTTGTTTTTGAGAATATGATGATATTGTCAAGGTAGCATAATGTATTTGAGAGAGCGTTTAGTGCTTGGTTCATCATAGTGACAAACGTTACAGGAGCATTGGTCATCACAAATTTTATTACCCTACATTCAAAAGATCCAAACTGTGTACAGAACACAGTTTTTGATATATCTTTCTATTTTACTTCAACTTGGTTGTAACATGAGGTGAGGTCAATTTTGGAGAAAAATTTGGCTCCAGAGAGTCTTGCAAACAGATTCTCTATAAGTGGGAGGGGAATTTATTTTTCACTGTGCTTGCATTGAGAGCTCTGTAGTCTGTTACTAGACAGAGCGAGCCTTCCTTTTCTTTACAAAAACACTGCTGCCCCCCACGGGGATTCTGATGGGCAAATGAAGCCTTTAGCTAGGTTATCCTCAATGTGACTTTTGAGGGTTTGTGTCTACATGGGGAGAGCTGAAAAGGGGTGCAGGTCTGGGCATGGCCTTGCATAGATCAATGCCATGTTTGACCTCCCGTTTGGGGGGTAACTCTATGAGTACTTTTTTGAATACATGAGTGTATTCATTTAGGAGTGCCGCAAGTTCTGGGCATTAGATTTTGGTTGTTTGTATGTTATTGAATTTGGTGTACCTCATTATGTGGAGTGTACTGTCTTTGGTTAGACGTTTCCAAGTTGTCCTGATTTATGACTTGGACAGATTCTGTGTCTCTTAGGATGAGATTGTTGGTTTCTTTGAGGATGTTGAAGTTGACTCCATTGCGTTTGATGGTCATGGTTTTTGTTTTCCAGCATATGCTGTGGTTCACTCAGGTGAACCAGTCCATGCCTGCTACAATGCTGTAGTTTATGTTGTTCATGAAAAGTCCTTTGATGGACGTTTGGATGCCTTGGAGGTCAATTCTGAAGGGAGTTGTTTTGCCTTCAAGTAGAATTTTTGATTTGTCTGCCATTCTGGAGTATTTGAAGTTGGATTTGACAACTGGTATTTTGTACTTGGTTACAAATGGTTTGTTTACCATGGTGTGTTGTGCACCAGAGTCAAATAAAATGTTATGTTGTATGTGATTATGTAAGTGCATGGCTAGACAATAAGTTGTGAGTAATCTTTAATTTTTATAGTTCATAAAAATGGAAGATTGCAGAGACACAGTGGGATGCAAGCAGTAAAGTTTGTGCCTAGGTACACTTTCTTGTCTGGTTTGGTGGGAGACAAGGGCACTTAATCCTGTTTCCCTCTTCTCTTTTCCCTGTTCCTCTGTTTTAAGACCTTTGAGGACAGAGAATGTGGGGTCAGATTCATAGTAGGTTGCTATTTCAGCTTTGTTTACTTTGGTGGTGTCCTCTTTCTTGGGTTAGGGGCGTAGTTTGTGTTCTAGCTGCAATTGCCATTGTTTGCGATTAGAGTTTCTGTTGCTATGATTGGTGTTTTGGAGTTTGTTGCCATTAGAGTTTTCTCTGCCATTGCTGTTTGAGGAGCAATTGCTGTTGTGTGCAGCATATTCCATGTTTGTGCGTTTTTCTGCGCGCTTGGCTTCTGCAATGAGCGCGGGCAATGGAGGTGTTGGCCTCTGGGCAGATGAGGGCAGCAACAAAGGGTTTCATTCTGTTGATGAATGAGGCTCTGGTGTGTACATTGTCAGATTGCGCTGGATTTTGGATTTTGTGGTGTATTTCCTCAAATTCATTGGCATAAGCTGTGTCAGTGGTCTTCTGAGGAAGATTGCTGAGCTGTATTGCGATGTCTTGGAGGGATTTGGTGATGCGGAAATTGTGGGTGATGTCTGCTTTGAACTCTTCCCAGTTGTTCAATCTGGCCATCAGTTTGTGAGCCAACCCAAGTGGTGAACCAGTTATCTGCGGCCTTGTACAGGCGCTTACTGGCACCCTGGACCCATTTTTTGTGGGGGATGTGGCTGGCGCAGAGTTTAGCAGCTGGGTGGTCCAGCCAGTTGATGATGTTTTATTTATTTTTACCAAAGTACTTGTTGATACCAATGTACTTGGTGTTGGTAAATTTGCCTGTGATAGGCAGTTGTGTGTTTGTTTGTGGTTGGAGAGAGCAACTGTATTGAATTATCTTGGCACATGCCTTGGGCATGACCGGTCCTTCAAATAGGGTGCATCCACTAGGTATATCTTTTTCAATGTTGTGGGCGTGGAAGTACGTCTTCCAGGTATCCTGGGATGTGGCCTGGTTGAGTATATGGGCAAAGGTGGGCAGGTTCTGTTCAGTCATTTTCTCTTTCATGGGTGTATTCAAAAAAACTGTAGCTGCTATCAGTGATGAGGAGCAACTTTTGGGGAAGCTTTGAATATGGAATTAAGAAGAAGAGAAGTATATTTTATTGGTTAATACTTTAGACTTATATAGCTTGTGCTGTGGCGGGGATTTAAGTCAGATCAAAGATAAGGATGGTCATTTGCAGGATGGTTTCAAGTTGCTGGATACTTGAAAAAGTCATGTGATATTGGTTTGTTGCCATTTCTGGTATGTTGAACTGTACATTGGATTGGCACCAAACCGGGCAATGACTGGATGTTAAGTGTGTTGGTGGCAACCAGAATACCCGTACATCCAGCTCCTCGACAATACCCATTGTTGATGGTAACACTGTTTGACACAGGCAGAGGGACCGCTGGGCCAGAGGATAATGCCCATCATAGAATGATAGCCAACTTGATAACATGGGATAAGGATCAACCAAGCAAGGAAAAAGGGCCAAAATTTGGCATCATGAAGTCCACCAAACCTGTAAGAGTAATGCAGTGTACTCCAAAAAACTGGGTGGAAGTGGCATCAGCAGTGGTAGCAATTTCTTGTGGGCAGTCAGGCTGCAGGGTTAGAGGTGGGGTCATTGGTACCAGGTATGCAGGCAGATAATTGTACTTATTGCGGAATAGTCTGGGCAGAACTGTGTACCACTTTCCTTCACAGCCAATTGTTTCTGTGACTCTAGTTCTTGCCAAGGGATCAGAAAGGAGTATATTTTTTAGGATGAACTTGGAATGGACTGGGTTTGGAGGGTTCTCGGTGAAATGTAAAGGTCCAAAGGGTGCTCCAGGTGAATGGAATAACACAGGCAAGGGGTCCACAGGTTTGTCAGTAGGTGTGACAGGGCCTGTGAGTTTGTGAGGCTGGAGTGGAGATGGTAAAATACTAAAAATAGATGAGGTAGAATTTGCATTAACCAAAGGTTCATTTAAACTTTATTATCAGAATGACAATGCCGTTATTCTCAGCATAGCAGGGTCTTTATATTATTTAAAATTGGGGCAGGAAGATATTCCGTGAATTTTTTCCCGTCGACTGATTTTCAGTCAAATTGGATCCAGCTATAATTTTCTTCGTATGTAAATTATTTACCTTTACAATAAATAAAAGATTTAAATAATTTCTATTTAAAAATAAAAGCTATGATCCTCAAATATAATTGTTTTTATTTTATTTCTTTTGTATTTAAGAGGCTTAATTTTAAATAAATACTTTTTTAAAAGCTAATTAATTGAATGCCACTGCTAAAAAATAAATAAATAATATCAAAAATTTCATAGAATATTTTTTATGGGAAATAATTTTTAATTTTTTTATTGTTACAGAGTTAAATAATTTACATATGGAGAAAATTATAGTTGGATCAAATTTGACTGAAAATCAGTCGACAGGAAAAAATTGCTGGAATATCTTCCTGCCCCCTTGAAATTTGTGTCTTCAAAATTTGCAGGCTTTAGGTCTGAATGCATTCTTCCCAAAGGACTTTAGCACTTGGGGGAGGCTTCAGGGGCAGCTAATTCTGGGTTGGATGGTGTTGGAGAATAGAAGTGGTGACACTCTATTTCTCTGCCTCTATTCCCTGTATCACATGGCCCAGCCAAGTACATTACAGATTTGATGCTGGGGGCTGATGTTGACAGTAACTTATTGGAAGGTGTATTTTTAAGTTCAGTCCTAACCTCCTTTAGGCAAGCAACTACCTCTGCATAGGTCTGGATCTTTGGTGGCACACATTCTACTGGGGTCAATGCTCCTTTTTGGAAGTCTCCTTGGGTTAGCAGGTGGGTTATCAAACAGTCTTTGGAGTTGAGCCCAAAAAAATGTGGGTGGGTGGCCCCTTGGCCCTCTTGGTTTGGGGCCATATTTCTTGGGGTCCAGGGTTCAAAATTTGATTTTGACTTGTGCTTAATACTATAATCAAAATGTCGTTCATGACTCTTAGGCTATTATACAACCCTAGCCAAGTTTATCCAGATGGGCCATTATAGTCCTGCTTAGTGGCCTTCAGCTCATCAGCTTTAACTATCAAAGATAAATGGTCAGCTTGATATCTTATATTCCTCTAGTTAGTGAGCTTTATAGTAAGAAATGTAAAGATGTCTGTGATGGTCCACATGGAAGCAGTTTTGCAGGCAAGGGCTGATTTGGCTTCAAATAAAGACGCTATGATGAAGATTGACAGTGTGTTGTTGGCTTGTTGCAGGTAGAGGCCTAGTAGGGAATAATGGCTACTAGGGAAGGTAAGGCCTGTCTAGTAGGTGGAAAAAGACTACTAGAGGCAAAAGTTGTCCCCACCCAGAAGAAGATATTGGCTGCTATGGGCTAGAGGTCCTCACCCAGCAGGGAACTGTGGCTGCTAGGGCTGAGGAATGAGATAGCTCAGCAGGGAACTTTAGCTGCTTGGGGCGGGGAGTGGTCCAGCCTGGTGGGTAGCGTGTGCTATACATGATGGATGTTGTTTAGACCCTGGCAGGTAATGTGGGCTTCCAGGGTAGGAAAGTGTGCCAGCATGGTAGGCAATTTGGCTACCAGGGCTGTAAGTTTTTGGACCACTGGCGGGTAACAGCAGGCTGCCAGGGAGGGGAGGAGCTTTGAGAGCTCTATGTACCCTGATACACTTACAGAAGGTCTGTGAGCAAGCACTCCTACCTAACGGACTGGTAGGATGTCTCTTGTTTATGTCCCCATGGGAGCTTTGGGGGAGATCCCAAAGTGAGCATTGGAGGGCATAGATTTGCTCAGGGATGTCACCAAGGCGGTTGCTCGGGGAAGCAGCTGCACAACTTGGTGTGATCAGGCCTCTGGGAAGTAAAGCTGATTGCTTTGTGACTGAAAGCTCAGACTTAATCACCTGGGTGAGTAAAGACAACTACATAGACTTTATTGATCTATGGTTGGATGGCCTAAGTGGTTGCCACTTGCGAGGGCCCAGTCAAATGCCAATAACAATGTAGACTCATGCCTGGGTCTACAGGTTTTGGTAACAGGGACTGAGATTTAGGACTGAGGTGGTTCATAGTGTGGGATCAGCAGTGAAGATTAGTAAGAAGGACTGTATGATTACAGTGAAGACTAGATGAGGGACTGTTGGTTCATGTTGAAGTTTGGAAACATGAAGGAATGGCAAAAATACTAGAAGATCATGATGCAGGATCAGTTGGAGGGGGATCATGATGCAGGAGTAGCTGATCATGATGCAGGAATGGCCAAAGGAACAAAAGATCAGGATGCAGGAGTAGCTGAAGGACTGGTTCAAGCTGCTTAGTGACTGAAATGGGCTGTTTGATGGCTGAGATGTATTGATTGCTGGCTAGGCTGAAGGACTAGAAGATGTGGTTTAAAGAACTGGCTGAAGGACTAGAAAATGTTGTTGAAGGACTAGCTATGGAGCTGGAAGATGGCTTAAAAGGACTAGCTAGACTGGATACAGAAGCTAGAATGCTGGTTTTGGTTTCTTAAGAGAGGAAATGTTAGGGAAGAAGCAGTTAAATAGTGATTTAATGCTGCCTATATATGATATAAAAGAATTAAATATCATATGATTGAAAAGAAAGAGAAAATTAAATAATTTACAGGAAGTAAACTGTGTTTTATTAAGGAGCTGATTGAGTAGGAAGAAGCCAGAAAGAGGCCGGAAACAGAACGGAGAAACTGTGAAAGCAAATAAGCAAATTCTTGCCAAGAACAACTAGGAGAGGCAAAAGGCAAGCAACGGGCGAGTTTGAAGCTGTGAAATGATAAAAAAATGCAGGAAAACTCAGAGAAACGTTGAAAAATAAAGGGTTCAAAAATCCCCTAAGTAAAACATAGACAAACAGTGCTCAAGATTTGCTGGAGAAACATGACGGGAATTACAGCGAAACCATTTGAAACACGGAGCAGTTGTTTATCCGGAGCGAGACAGCTTTGGGTTCAAACCAGGGTCAAGAGCAAAACATTTGGGTGAACTGTTTGGAAAAACTGTTGAATTGAGGCGTTTGATTGGCTGCAAGTCAGAGTTTATTTGATCAGTGTTCTGAGGGCTTTAACTTAAGAGTTAAAGCCTAAAAAATGAGGTGCAGAAGCAGAAAATTCAGTGCTTTTATTGGCTGAAGTAAGTAATAAGGCTTAATATATTATAGAGAGAGAAAAACTGGATAGTTTGAGCTTTGGAAAAACAGAGTTCTGAGAGAGAATTTGGTCTAAAACAAGGAGCTATAAAAGGGGAAGCTATATGAGGCTTTTCAGGGACTGATACAAGTGAATTACAAAGGCCACAAGGACTACAGAAGGAGCTGAAGCCCAGGTTAAAGGAGCAGGAGCCCAAGGTAAAGGAGCTGGAGCCTGAGGATAAGGAACCAGAGCTGGAGCGGAGTGCAGCAAAAAAGGGGCAGGAGCCCAAGACCAAGTACAAGGAGTCCAAGAGATTGTTGGAGGACCCCAAGTATTGGCAAACCCATATTGTTTCCCTGACCCCCCAGGCAATATAACAGAAGGTTTCTAAGGGGATCTTCCTTCTGACTGTGAATAAAAGCCTATTACGACCCCTGCCCAAATTTTCCAGTAATCAAAATACAAGCCCTATGAGTGAGCTACCCCATATCTTTTACCCTAGTCAAGGGGAGGAAGATACCTATTGTCAAAGTTGTAGAAGATTTGCCACAAGTAAGTCTTCCCAGGAGGAGTGGGAGAGATTAACTAGGCATCTTGAGATGACAGATAGGGGAAGAGAGTTTATAGGAAATGAGTTTACAAGGTTGTTGAAGGACTGGTACAGGCCCATAGAGGGGTTAGCGCCCGCTGAAGTACAGGTGCATGGTGGGGATGCCCGCCTAGTAATTGGAAAAGTACTGGAAGAGTTTGCAGTCATGCAGGCTAAGTATAAACTTCTAGCAAGCCACCTACCACTGCTAGGAAATGACAACTCCTCCAACCCAGTCCCTGGCTATGACCCAGGACACATTTTGGGGACTGGTGACCAGGAACCCCACAATGTCCTTGATACTAATGTCAATTATATACTTCTTAAAATTATGTAATATGAGATAAGGGAAAGATTTAGAAGAGAATTGATATCTTTATTTAATTAGCATATAGTTATATGGCTTGTTGATATGCCACATGGTGTCTATGTGTCATGTGTGTGGTTTGGGAGAGCTGTATCGCTTGAAAAGTCAAGAGGTTGATCCTAGTGCAATATCTGGATTGAGCTTTAAGGGCATCTTTTACTTGATAGCCAAGTCGTTTCTTGGGGAAACGGTTTCCTGGGAGGGAGTAACCAAAGATGTTATGGCATGCATATTACTTCATATCACTAAATCAACTTACATGCGATAATTTCCCCTATGAGGCGTCACACTGAAGCATCTAGTGTACGGGGTTATGTGCCTTTTGAGTGTAGTATTGATCCTGGCACCATATATATCTATACTGGATTCACAACTTGTTCTGTACATAACATTAAACTGATCATCAGATATGTATTCTTTAAATAGAAATAAAACCCTGTACCAATGATGATTTGTACATGACTTCTGAGAGCTCTTAACTGAGTTTTTTTATCTCGACTGGTGTAAAAGCTGCAGCATCAGAAATGGAACTTAAGTGTTTGATTTTATAAGCAGTCGTCTGCATAGCTAAGCCATGCTCATATTTCACTCATCTTAAATCATATTGTGCATCAAACCTCTATGGCATCCATGTGCTCTTAGAACATGATTTTTGGAGGGTACATTAAACTTTTTGATTTTTTGTGGTGGCTAGAACTTTAAATCTTCATTTGCTGGTCTCACTGACAAGCTCCCGTTTTCTTTTCCTTCTCTTGCTTCCCCACCCATATTACATGGGTGTTACATATACATTTTCCTTGCTAGAGTTTCGCTTTCCTCTGGGCTAGGCCTTAATAAAAGTTCAGTTGAATAAATTGCTTTCTTTAAAGTAATGATGAGCTTTGGATGGCTAGACTAAGCTGTTTCGATGGGATGAAGGAATCCGAGACCGCACAGCAGCATTTCAAGTGAAGCTAGTTACTCGAGATCGATTTCCATTTTAAATCTAGCTTCCCACATAAACTCCGAGATGCAGAATTGATCAGAGCACATTCTTTAAACTCAACGCCTTTGTTAAGCAAAATATAGCATCGTATAACGACATTCCAGTATATTTGCACTTAAGAAGAGTTTACTGAAGACCGAACATTCGCCTCCAGGGCGAAATACCGGCCAAGGGATACTATAAACAAGTAATTGGGTGAGGGGGAAATAACCACAAAAGTGGCTGAAACCAGGCCTAGAAAAACAAACATAATAATCCAAGGGGTATCCAACAGGAAAAGCGGTATATAAGGATTTAAGAAAGAACTTTGCAAACTCTAAACTATAAAAAAGAAAGAATTTTACTTCCCTCCAAAGTCAATGTAGAAATCCGAAAGAGTCTCACGAATAAATATAGAAACTATCCTTAAATGAAAGTCTTCGGGGCTATAGATCAGCAGCAATTAAACCAAAGAAGCCTTGATTGCATTTAAAGAAGACTGATCTGGTAATAGCGAGACTACAGCTTCATCAAAGTGGACATCAAAAACTTGAGGAGTCCACTCCGTGCTTCTTCGGAAGGACTTAAACACCAGTTTTCCTGTGCCTGGCAAGAACTTAGAAAAAATAGGGCTGGTGGAATTACCTTTGGAACCTTTGATAGAATAGCTAAAGTCTATCCTTCCTTTCATGTGGTTGATCTCGCCATGAATCCAGGGCCAAGAAGAAGTGAAATCGATGTCTGAGCCAAGAAGCGCTATAGCTTGTTTATTATACTTGGCAGCAAAAAGAGTTGCCTTGACAATAGACGTGTTTTGTTTCTGGTAGTTAAAAGAAACTGCGAGGACACCTGCCCAAAACATAACCCCACCTAAAGCCAGGAGTACATTTCTTTTCCGATTGTCTTTTATCTCGGGAAGCTCTCTTTCGATCGCGAAATTGGAGGGAAGCTTTGAATCAGTGGTATACAGTTGTTTAAAAGTACACGGTAGAGCTTTGGGATAGAGTACTCGTAAAGTAGGCTGTTTGACCAAAAGGTTTGATATTCTTACAATAGAATGCATTGGAGTTGAGGGGAAATGTTCAGTAATCAAAACTGTGCTAGTCAAAAGTTTGTTCTTTTGAGATGCTTGCTTTATGGTTTATGAACTTGATTCTCTACTGAAAATAATCTTGAATGCGTTGATAAACTGACGATCGACTTCATAGGAAATATATTGAAATCGAATCCACACAACTGTGCTTGGATTTAACTCATTCATTGATCGGAATCGAGACTGGGTAAGAGCTCCACACTAAATGGTCCAAGAATAGAATTTATCTGGCATGGTAAATTGCATTTGATGTAAAAATCTAAGTTATGGCTATTAAGTTTTTTTATATAAATTTTATATCCAAAAAATATATATTTGACATGTGAAATGATGAGGCTTGGGTGAAATCCTTTAAGTAAAAGTTTAACCTGTTGGTCCAACATTAACTCCATGTATTTTTAATAACCATTCTCACATGATTAATTTATAGGGTCAGCATAGTGGAAATCAAATATTAAAAGAACCTAAATAACTGAAGAAACAATTTAACAAAAAGATCAACTTCAATATATAAATTTAAGGAGCACCCTGCAAAATACTGTGTTAGTGCATATGGGCATGCTTGAAAGAGTCTGCCTTGATAGAACTTTAGTTTTCACAGCTGTGAGGATAAACAAAATCAACTCAGCCTAAAACAAAAATGCAATGGGTTGGTTTCTAGAATGTAAACAATACATTGGTTTTCACAGCTGTAAAGGTGAACAAAGCAACTCATCTTCAAACTAAATGAGCTCAACCTTAAGCAACACATAACTGGAGCAAGGTACAGGCTGCAAATAATACTGTAGTTTCTACAGCTATGACACTAAGCAAAAATAACTTGGATTTAAACAAAGTCCAAGTATCAGTGTAAAATAGACACTCTGCTAACAGGGATTTTGGGTGTTAATAGACAAAATGGCTCAACGCAACAACAAACAAACCAAAAAACAAGCAAAGATCATCAAGGTACAGTAAAAAATGTATGGAATTGCAAACAAGATAGTTTGAGCTGTCCTCCAATGTACATATGTTTGCTATGTAAATCAGTGACAAATTATGCTCAGTTGCAGTGAGTCAAAACTCAAACCAAAAACAAAGCACTAAAGCAACTCAACCAGCAAACAAAAATACTAAGTTGTTGTACAAATGAGCTGTACACAAGCATGATACCTAGCTATCTAAACAAAAGCATAGCATCTGAAACATAAATTATAAAAATATTGTTCTGGGTGTTTAAATATGGCATAAAATCTAGGGGAAATGGATGGAAATTATTTCAGTGATTCTAAAGTAGGTGTCAGGATACCAAGAGTACTGTGCTGTCCCTTCCGGTGAGAGAGGGGTGGAAGCAGGTACAGACATGGTCCACCAGATGATGGGACCTAACTTTACCAGATAGAAGAGGGCCTTTCCAGCCACAGCCCATGGTCTAGCTGCTGGCAAGACAGAATCAATCAATCCAGTGAGTGCCAGGTATAGTACTCCCAGGAATTGACTACTTTGGCCAGTGACATCAGAAGTGGGAGGGGTTGAGAAAGTTGTTTTGGGTATCAAAGGCGGTTCCATTGGGACCAGGTAGGCAGAAGAATTGTTGTACTTCCCGTTGAGAATCAAAGGGTATATTGTAATTTCTTTGCTGACATGGACAATTTGGTAGGAATCTTTGGGAGTGTCTGGGTGGGTATACCACTGCAAGTCTTCCAAAGTCCAGGGTTTGTGGTCAGGGTTGTGGGAATACTCTGTGAAATGTACAGGATCAAATGGAGCATCAGGGGGGTGGTAATAATCAGGTGCTTCTAGGTCTCTAGCTGGGGCTTGACGTTCAACTCCTAAGATAGAGTTCTGGTATCTGAGCAATTAAAGGTGGAAGAGTATCAGAAATATTTAGGAAAATAAGTTGGGGAACCAAGGGCTCATAACAAACTTTATTTGGTAAAAATGATAATACAGAACCTCACAGGTGTTCTTGACTTCTATAGTCACTCACCTTTAGGTGCATCTGGGAATTTTTCATGTGCTATATGGTTGGCATGGTTTGGCATCTTAAATTCTGTTATCTGGTTGGCTAGCTTATTATTATTTTTAAGGTCTTCAGGGACAGTTGTCTGTCCTGCTAGTGGCCTATCTTTGCTGGGCTGGTCATTGGTTGTGGCAGAATGTCATGAATGAAATTTCAATACTTGTATTGAAATCCCAGGAATTGAACCCCAGCCCTTAGGAAATGCCTTGCATCAACCAGGGTAGACAGGAGC
The DNA here is from genome assembly GCA_014839935.2 of Entomophthora muscae. NCBI lineage: Eukaryota > Fungi > Entomophthoromycota > Entomophthoromycetes > Entomophthorales > Entomophthoraceae > Entomophthora > Entomophthora muscae. Next base: position 221,800 of record QTSX02006457.1, on the reverse strand, counting down.
CCGCAAGACTGCTAGTTGAGCCAAACCCTGGGCTGCCGGAGATGCCTTGCCCCAACCAGGAGGAACAGGAACCTGTCAGCCTGTCAAGTATCAAGACAGGAAGTTCAAGATCAACATTGGAAACCCCATAATTGAACCCTGACCCTCCAAAGGCAAATTGAGTCACCCAGGATGGACGGGGACCCGCTAACTCATTGAGTCACAAACCCTAGTTGTTGAATTACTCCAAGACCCGCCAGATTCTTAAGGATGATTCCCCAAATGGTCACCAGATTGCTGTTAATTTTGTGCCACCAAAGATCCAGACCTACACAGAAGTTGTAGCTTTACTAAATAAGGTTAAAATAAGGCCTACTGCTAGCCCCACCAATGATCACCATCTTCTGCCAGTCTCCAGTCCAGAATGGGTAATGCAATTGTCCTGCTCAGGTGATATGGTGAACAGCAGCGGCGGAAAAAGGCATCACCACTTCTTTTCACCAGAGCAAGCACAACCAGGATCTGCCGCCCTCTAAACCAGAATCCAAGATCCATGTCCTGCCAGCAAATTTTCCACAGGCCTGAAGCCCACAAAAAGCAAAGTAGCAAAATCACCTGGTATAAGAACCCCAGTGGTATGGGGATAACCTTATTGTAATTTTCAATAATAAAGTTTTATGGACCTTTGGTTTGAACAAATCCTACCTTATCTAGTTTCAGTGATCTTTCATCTCAACTCTGGCCAAGTAGACAACCAGGCAACTGCCCCCTCTAGAGACTAACCTGCCAACCTGCCTCAGGCACTATATCATCTCCCTGGAGCCCCCTTTGGACCTGTGCATTTTACAAAATACCTGCCCAACCCTGCCTACTCAGAGTTTAACTTGGAAAACATCCTCATTGCCAACCCCTCAGCAAGAACTAGAGAAGCTGAATACATAGGATGCAAAGGAAAGTGGTACAAGAGGCCACCAAGATTGTTCAAAGACAAGTACAGTTATCTGCCTGCCTACTTTACCCCCATGACTCTGCCCTTAACCCCACAACCCAACTGCCCAATGGAACCTTCCACTGCTGCCAAGACCATGTCCAATCAACTGTTTGGAGTACTCTACATTACTTTGACAGGATTGGTAGACTCTATGGCTGCCCAACTCTGGGCCCTGGTCTTTGCTTGGGCAATCTGTATCCTATATTATTAAGTTAGCACCCATCCTATGGTGGGCATTACCCACCAGCCCGGCAGTACCCCACCCTGAGTCACCTAATGTCTCTTCCTATGCCTGGCTTCCTGAAATAAAACTGGTTGCAGGTGTCATGAGGTCATCTCTAATTTAATTACTTGATTTGGGCTGTCCTGAAAAGCATTTCTGAGGCTGGGCAACTTGATTAAAAAAGGGGTTCTCAATTGGGAACCCCAAATGACTAAATGAAGGGTGGGCTTGAACTGGGAGCCCTGGACAGCTGAATTTAACCTGCCCAGCCAAACCCACCAAGGCTTGGGTGTAGCTTTTGGGGCCCAGGGCAGGCCCTGCAGCTGCTGGTAGGACATAAATAATTTCTTCACCTGAATATTTGCTTTTCAAAGCAAATCCAGGTGCAGGCAAATCCCTGCCACCCACTCTTCCCACTGGTGGCTGGGTACAGGTTCAATTCCTGCCTGGGAATTTGATTTTGTTACTTTTGTAACTGTAGGCTTTGTAAAATCAAAAACAGCTAATTAAAAAAATAAAAATCTATAAACAGGTAGTTGTGTGGTGTATATTCTAATTACATAACCATATTCAGATAAAGAGCAAAATTTTAAACCAAGGTTGATACTTAATTTAGCTATTTTTAGTATTTTATTACACTATAAAACAGAAAGAAAAAAGCAACAAAGTGGCAATGCAGCCAGTGTGTGCAGTGGTTGAGGGCGTCCCTACAGGCCAAAAATTGTGTTAGTGCAACACAAGTGCTAAATCAGGAAGGAGTCACAAGAGCAATGGATACTGTTGAGGTTGCACAGACACAACAACCAGTTCAAGCCACACAGGTTGAGAGAGAATATAACATAAATCTAAGGGTGCCCAAGCTATCCAGAAAGACCACCAAGGCTGTCACATCTAAAACAGTGAACAACAAGGAAGCTGAGCTCACTTCTTTGGTATTTGACCCCGTTTACTGCCAGTAGTTGGTCCCAACAATCATGATACAAAAGGTTCAGCCAGTGTTTGACACTAGCTATGAGCCCTATGTAAGCAAGGGTGACCAAGAAAATGACAAAGAGCCTGTGTTTTATAGAACTGTGAAGGGACAGCAGCTTCTAAAAAAGGACATGGCCTTCTATAAAAAGGTGCCTAGGCCTTGTGTGCCAGTCACTGCACAGGATTCAAATTCATATGTACCAAAAAAATTCAACTTGTAATGCTGTTCCTGAAATAAAGTGCCATATCCTTATCAAGTTGATACAGGATACTAGTAACCTCAAGAAGGCCATGTGGTATCATTAGAGTGGATCCAAAACTTTCTAATAAACTATAAAACTGTTATCTTAACACCAGTCAAATTCTATAAATGAAAAAACCCAGTCATCTATTAACCCTGCTCACCAAGAAGCACAAATGGGCCATCTGTCAGTGGGTTAACTAAGACTGCTATATTGATCTGGAAAATATACAGTCTATGGTTAAGTTGCCTTTTGGGATTGAGACTTCAGTTTCCCTTTTTTATTGTATATTCAGAGGGCTCATGTTTTCATGGAAGAGAATTAGGGAATCTTCCTATAACCATAACAGCCCTATTAATATGAAGATCCAGCATAAATACACAGAGGCGTATACTGCTCTCAAGGACAGAAGAAAGACCAAATTTCTCTATAGTGAAAAATCAGCTTTTGTTCCATCTATGTGCAATGAATATAGATATTGTCTAAAGATACTGTCATGGCCAGCGGTTGACATGTACCATGGTGAAGAAGGGAGCTTCATCAATATGGGTATCAGGTGACAAGGACCCAGTACAAGGAAGAAGCTGAACAGGTAAGTACAACAAGCCTGCAGCTAAGGGAAAATAGGCACCAAGGTTGGGAACAACAGCTTTGGCAAGACTGAAGATGGTCAAAATGATCATCCCAGCTCTACTTTGCTTGTAGGGCTGAGGTAAGGGGAGTCATAAGGAATGCCAGCCATTCCAGGATTTGGACCTGGCTGATATTCCATGGTTGTGGGTCTAGGGTGATACTCTAGTCTTCTGGTTTGACTTCTGATCAGGTGGTGTATAAATTGTAATTCTGATAAAGAAAACAAAATTGGTAAATTCATTCACTTTATTTGACGTTGTCTGCACTTGACTTGAGTGTGGGGAAGTGGGTTTTATACCATTCATCTGGTCTACCTTGGAATATGCCACTTAAAGCACCTTGTAAGCCTTTAGTGTCCCAACTCTTGGATACTTGCTTCTGGGAAGTAGTGGGATGGGATTTAGGAAGAGGGGATAGGGATCTGTGCAACTTGGTTTGGGAAGGGAAATTCTGTTTACAGCTGGCAGTGGATTGACTGGTTCAAGCACCCTGAAACTTTGCTTGATTGTGGTATTGGACTGGGACAGTGCTGATCAATTCATCAGGATTGTGATCATCAAGTGTTGATTGGGGAGTATTTTTAACAGTTTCAATTAAATATTTGGCTTGGTCATTAATTGCAGGAATTTCTGAATCCCGCAGCTTAACTGAGGTGCTATTCACAGCCAATTCATTGGCTGCATTGTTAGCAATCCAAGCAATTGCAATATAATTTACTAGCACATCTGTGCAGCTAATGCAATTATTAGAGGCAGGGTTAGAAGCAGGAACCAGCATAAGTGCAGAACTGCTGGTTAAAATTTTCAGCAGATCTTTTTGATGAAAGATCTGCTGCAAACTCCAGCAGATATGCTCTACTATGGCATTGGGCGCACCCAGCCCATATATTACATTGAGAATAAGTGCCCTGGACTAGTTTTGAAACTGGCCCCAGGCCAAATATTACCTTTGGGGTAGTTCAAGCTGCCTAAATAGGCCATGTAAGTTAAAACTGCCTCTTTCCTGCCCTGATGAGTTATTGGGGGTTTGAATCCGCCAGCAGGCTTTTGCAGTTGCCCAGGCTTTTGCCTGGTGACCAAGTTTATGTATTTGAATCATGTTCTGGGCTTTACATTATTGGCCCTTACAGATACCAAAGTCAATTTATCTTGACATGTGTCAGTCTGTTCCAACACCAATTTCATGGTGGCTTTCCTCAGTCCAAAAGGGATTTTAATATATCAAATTATCAAGGGATTTCATAATAGCAGGACCTTCTTATCATTTTTCTGATTAATCCAAAGCTTCTTAGGTTCACTTGCTCAGGGCTTACTAATCAAATTATATTGAATAATTTTGGAAATAATGACTGTTGAGGATCTGGATGTACAAGTGTTATGAAAATTACTAACACAAGTAACATCCAGTCATTTCTTAGTTTGGTGCCAATCTAATATAAAGTTTAATATTTTTGAATCAGCAATACACCAATTTCCTGTGACTCCTCCAGATATCCAGCTATTCTTATCTGGCACATATACCTGACCTCCAACCATTGATCTGACTTAAGTTTCCATCACATCAAACATAATATATAAGCCTAAAATATTATATAATAAATAACTCTTTTTCTCTAAACCTATCTTCTAAGCTTTCCCTGAAGTTGTTCCTTGTCATTGGCAGCAGCTAAAGATTTTTACCACACCCATGAAAGAAAAAATGACCAAACAAAACCCACCTACCTTCACCCATGTCTTAAACCAAGCCACATCCCATGACACCTGTAAAACATACTTCTTCTCTAACAACCTTGAAAAAGATATACCAAGTGGATGCATCATGTTCAAAGGACTGTTCATGTCTAAGGCTTGTGCTAAGATAATTCAATACAGTTGCTCACTACAACCACAAACAAACACACAAACGCCTACCAAAGGCAAAACTCCCAACACCAAGTACATTGGTATTGAAAAATTCTTTGGTAAAAACAAGGAAAATTTCATCAACTGGCTGGACCACTCAACAGCCAAACTTTGTGCCAGCCACATTCCCCATGAGAAGTGGGTCCAGGAAGCCAGCAAACGTCTTTAAAGGGTTGCAGACAACTGGTTTGCCACTTGGGTTGGCTCAAGAACTGACAAAAAGCTTGAAAACTGGAAATTTTCAAAGATGACAACACCCAAAACTCCTGTGTCACTGAATATCTCCAAGACATTGTCACACAGCTCAGTGATCTTCTATAGAAGACCACTATTGCAGCTTACGCCAATGAATTCAAGGAAATACATCGTAAAATCCAAAACCCAGCACAAGCTGATAACGTAAATACCAGAGCCTCATTAATCAACAGAATGAAACCCTCTGTTGCTACCCTCATCTGTCCAGAGGCCAACACCTCCATGCCTGCACTCATTGCAGAAGCCAAACACACAGAAAAACATACCAGCATGAAAATTGTTGTACACAACAGCAACCACTCATCCAATTGCAACAGGAGAGAAAATTCCAATGGCAATAAACGCCAGAATACCAATCCATATCAATAACAATGACAATGACATTCAAAGCTTAAATTGCTCCCATCTCAAGAAGAAGGATGCTACCAAAATAAACAATGCTGAAACAGCAACCCACTATGTATCAGACCCCACATTCTCTTACCTCAAAGGTCTTGAAACAGAGGAACATGGAAAAAAGAAAGGGAAACAGGCCTAAGTGCTCCTATCTCCTTCAAACTGACAAGAAAGCTTACCAAGGAGCAAAATTTGCTGCATATATCCCATATGTCACACAAACTGCTATCTTTATGAACTTAAAAATTTCCTACAACTTCTTGTCTACCCAAGCACTTATAAGTCACATAAACAAAAGATTTATTTGACTCTGGTGCCCAAAACGCCATGGTGAGCAACCTATTTGTAACCAGATACAAAATACCAGTTATAAAATCCAACGTCAAATATGCCAGAATGGCAGAAAAATCAAAAAAAATTACTTGAAGACAAGAAAAACTCCTTCAGAATTGACCCTCAAGGCATAAAAACGTCCATCAAAAGACTTGCTATGACCAACATAAATTACAACATTGTAGCAGGCATGAACTGGTTCACCTGGGTGAACCCCAGTGTATGCTGGAAAATAAAGACCATGGTCATCAAACACAATGGAGTCAACTTCAACATCCTTAAAGAAACTAACAATCTCATCATGAAAGATAAATGGTTTGTCTAAGTCATAAACCAGGACAACTTGGAATGTTTATCTAAAGACAGATTCTCTATATAATGAGGTGCACCAATTTTAACAACAAGCAAACAGCAAAGATAAAATACTAAGAGCTTGTAGCACTTCTAAACAAATACACTCATTTATTCAAGGAAGAGCTAACCAGACCTACCTCCTGAACTGGAGGTCAAACACAGCTTTTTCCTATGCAAGGCCATGCTAAACCTGCTTCTCTTTACAGACTCTCTCCCATGGAGACACAAACCCTCAAAACTCATATTGAGGGAAACCTTGCCAGGGGCTTCATACGCTATCTGAATTCTCATGGGGGCAGCAGCTTTCTTTGTAAAGAAAGATGAAGGCCCACTCTGTATGGTAACAGACTATAGAGCCCTTAATGCAAGTACAGTGAGAAATAAATATCCCCTTTCATTCATAGAGGACCTATTTGCAAGACTTTCAGGAGCCAAATTTTTCTCCAAAATTTACCTCACCTCAGATTACAACCAGGTAGAAGTGAAAGAGAAAGACATACCAAAAACTTCATTTTGGACATAGTTTGGATCCTTTGAGTGTAGGGTAATAAGCTTTGGCATGACCAATGCTCCCAAAAAGATTGTAACTATGATGAAACAAGCACTGAATAGTCTTTTAAATAAACAATGATACCTTGATGACATTATCATAGTTTCAAAATCTAAAGAGAAACACCTCACACATGTCTGCAAGACACTTGATTGACTTGCAAAGCACAAGCTCTATGCAAAACCTAACAAGTGCCAATTTATGGAAAAAGAACTCATGTTATTGGGCCACATTGTCTCTGGCAGTGGCATAAAAGAAGATCCAGGTAAAATCAAAGACATAAACAAAATGCAACACTCCACCTCCTTTAAACAAGTAAGATGCTTTCTTGGAATGGTAGCTTACCTAATGAAATACATCAAAGACTGCGTAAAACTAACCACATCAACCTATGACTTAACCAAGGTTAATGCTAAAAAGAAATTAATCTGGACATCTGAATGTGATGAGGATTTCAAGCCAATAAAGCAAGCTCTGATTGAAGCTTCAACTATTGCAATACTTAAATATCAACTGGTGCTACAAGCTTGAGTTGAATGCCAGCAACACTGCCATTGGGGCAGTGCTACGCATCTGCCAGACAGGGCAGCAAGACTTTCTGTCAGTGTGTTATGGGAGTAGAAAACTAACTGATACTGAGCAGAGATACCCAATACACAATAAGAAATTTCTAGCAATATATCACACATACAAGAAATGGAGATTTTACCTATAAGGACACTTAAATGTTATTGTACTAAGTGATCATAAATCCTTACTCTACTTTAAGACTCAGAACGCACTCACACATTGGAAAGCCAAATGAATGTCCTTGCTTGAACAGCACATCCTAGACATCCAGTAAAAAAGAGGGACAGAGCTGGTCACAGCTGATGCTCTTTCTAGGCTGTGCCAACATAGAGAGAATCACCCTGACCACCTGGATCTAGATTGACCCAACCTATGCAACACTGAGTATTATACCAAAGGCAAAGATCCCTCAACCCATCAATTAACTCATGGCACATTAGTAAGGAATGAGAATCACTTCCATTCGTCCAATGGTACAGTATATTTTATCATCAAAGATAAACACATTCCCTAATTCCCCCTGCACAAAGAGTTGATACCATCCTTGGTGTAAGGTCTGAAGGCTTGGGGTAAATTATTGTAGACTAAAGCCTTTAATCTAAGAATGTTTAATTTGTTAAATATAGAAAGGTAGGTAGGGTTTGCAACAATAACTGGACAAAGGCTCCTAAAAGCTTATATGAAGTAAAGTAAGGGCTAAGGCGGTTTATAAATCCTAAGAAAACAAAATAAAGACCAGTCTTAATGACTTAAAATTTAGTTTAAAAGTCAGTTTCTAGGTCTGGGAAGTGATCATCACTAGCTGGTGGATTAAAACTATCCACAATCAAAGTGTGAGTCCCACTATAAAAATTACCTAACTGATATAAATGTAATAAAATGGTATCATGGAACTAAGATGGGAAGATGCAAGAGTTAAGAAAAGAAAACACAAGCCATAAAACCTAACAATTACCTTTTTGGGGTGAAAGTCAAACAGTCTCAACTTAAGTTGAGACTGAATAAAACTCAATCTATTTATTAGCTTGATTTGATTGAGGTGACTGAAAAGGGGAAAAGACATAACCAAGATTGTTTAGTTAGGAATTGTGAGGTGGGAACCTGTTTGGAGATGCATTTAACTTATAAAAGTTAATGTCAAGGTAAAGGGGAAAGACGAGGGTAACAGTGGTTGATTGTTTGGTAAGCCAAAAGAAAAGCAGAGCAGCAGAAGAGCGGGAAAACTAGGTCTGAACTGCTGGCGTAAGCCAGGCAAAAAAACAAAAAGTAATTGCAATTCAGACTTAGTTAAGCTAACCTTGGTGTATAGGTACTGGGTTTGAGAATTGTTAACAGCGTAAAGGTAAGTTTGAATTTAAAAAACTAACTGTTAATAGGTTAATTTTAAACTTTAAAGATGAGGAAGTGAAGGGAAGTAAGGTGAAAGTGGATATGATGTTTGTAGGGATCAAAAGATAAGTATAAACTTGATATTCTAAAAAAATACTAGCAGCATCAAGTAATGAAAGAGGAGAATCCATGACACTTGGACACCACCATCTATTGGGACACACTAAAGCCAATAATTTAAGGAATAGGGGCAGGTGAGTATGGAACAAAACCATGCTCTCAACCACAATAGATTGGGGTTTCAGCAACAGCCAAAAGGTTGCCACTAACAGCTCCTGGGAGACCAAGGGGGAAGGGATCATCTTATGGCCAAAAGCAGCAGACAACCCTAAATGGCCAGTATTACTGGTGAATTTTGAACTCTATCAGGTTATAGCATGACAGAGCAAGGTACTTTATAGCACCTGAATTTATTCAAGGGAGAGGATGGGTTTGAAGAAAGAGGTTGGACTCCAAAACAAGTCAGCCAAATATATTAGGAGATATGGGTGCATTCCTTGAGGCAGGGAAGTCTGGACAAGTTTGCATAGACGGGATCAAATGGAAAACCAACTCCACTAGTGTGATGGTCCACATGTTTGGTGGTTTGCAGGCAGGGCTAATGTTGGCTAAGTAAAAGTTTGGTTGTTTGTTGAAGGTAGAGGCCTAGTAGGGAATAATGGCTACTAGGGAAGGTAAGGCCTAGCTAGTAGGTGTAAAGACTACTAGAGGCAGATGGTGTCTCCACCTGGCAGAAGATATTGGCTGCTGTGGGCTAGAGGTCCTCACCCAGCAGGGAACTGTGGCTGCTTGGGGTGAGGAATGAGATAGCTCAGCAGGGAACTTTAGCTGCCTGGGGTGGGGAGTGATCCAGCCTGATGGGTAGCATTTGCTACTCAGGCTGGAGGATGTTTAGACCCTGGCAGGTAACACAGGCTGCCAGGGTAGAAGTGTATGCCAGCATGGTAATGTAAATTCAGAACCTAAACGTAAAAATGTGGGATTGTCAAATCCTTGGTCCAAATTTTGAATCACTTTTGCGGGATGGCCTTTTTTAATTAAATTTGATTATTTGTGCTTTTATTTGGATTTTTAAAAATGCAGGAACTCATAGACACTTTGCAAAGCTCAAGTCAACCTGCATATTTCCAATGGACAAAATGAATTAACTGGAATCAGATTTGAAGTGTTAAAATCAATCAATCATTTTCATTAAGTTTACTATGTTTTTTGAAATTGCGGGATTGTCAAATCCAAGAACCAAATTTAAAATCACTTTTGAATGCCACTAGTAAATTCAGATATTGATTGCAGGAACTGGAATCTAAATTGAATGTACAGTAAGTAACTAGGACAAATCAACCCTTTCAAGAAGCTCCACTATGGATAAAATCAAATGAAAATCCAATCTCAACAACCATGTTTAGACATGAAATTAACTGAAATGCAAAATTGTCTAAACTGGAAATGATGCAATATTCTGCACTCTAAATCACTAATATAGCAACCACAAACCCATATAATGATATATGAGCTACCCTCCTGATGATGCAGAAATTTTTTAAAAGTTTTTTGGCCCCTAGCGTACGCCAGGGGCCAAACAAACTTCTTTTCAAGGAAGAAAGGAGGGGGAAAGATAAACTATCAGTTTATTAACTATGTATTCATGTATTGCTATTAAAGATACTTGATTACAGTAGATTTTAGAAAATACTAATAATAAAATAGAATTATATATTACAATCTATTTTTATCATGTTGCATTTTCCTTAGTGTGTTGATAGTTCATTTGCTGTTGATAATCTGTTGTATTTAATTAGATAGTTTCACCTCCAGTCACCAAGGCAATAGGAAATCAAGTTGCCTCCGCAACCACAGTTGGTCTTGGGAAGGCAATTTGATTTCCTATTGCCAAGGCAACTGGAGGTGAAACTATCCAATTAAATGCAACACATAATCAACAGCAAATGAACTATCAAAATATCAAGGAAAAAACAATGTGATAAGATAGATTGTAATATATAATTCTACTTTATTATTAGCATTTTTTAAAATCAACTGTAATCAAGCATCTAAATTTTAGCCATCCTAAAATGGAATAGGGTGCTTTTTGAGAATGCCTATGATTCCTAAAAGAATTAGCACAAATCCACTCTAGATCCTTTATCATCCTTTTTGAGACACCCATAAATTATATTTATTTCAAATTAACCTCATTTTTGATTTGAAATTTGGTTCTTGTGTCAAAACCGCAGGCTTGATCCGCCAGCAAGGTTCCAACCAAGCGGGTTTGTGACCCGCAATCCAATTATCTAGTCACTCAAAGCCAGACTAGGAAGTCAACTCAAATTACCAAATCCAACAACATGAACAGATGATGATCCTCTATGGTGGATACCTTGTTTTGGCGCTTGACTCTTTATCAGGATTAAGCCACCCCCTTCTTTCATCCAACTGTTTGATCACCAATAATGTTCCTGTTATCCATTGATTCACATGAACTATATAATCACTATCTCCCAATAAAGATTATTATCTATCTCCTAAATATTTTTCCCTGTGTAACTCTGCTAAAACAGCACAGTTACAACATTGATAGCACAGGTAGGTTCTCCATCCTACCTTATCTTGAAAAGTTCCACCTGTTGCCTGCACACGCTATGGCCAACAAATCCTTGACAGAATTATGTCCAGCCTCCCGCCCGACTGGACTCTGTACACCTCTGGTACTGTGATTCCCAATGGTTTTGTCCTATACCAAAACACGGTGATCCTGCTACCCGCCTTCAACGCCATATCTGCACAAGGTTTCTTCCAAGCTCCTGCCAGCAATGCTGCAACCAGCCAACAAAACCACCATGCCTGCCTATGTAGCCCAAAGACTATGAAGCGCCGCCTTGGAACCTTTTGCCAGGGCCAACAACAACAACTCTGCCACATGGATCCAGTCCGCCCAGAGCAAGCTAGCTCAGATGAAATGCCCATAGCAATTTTGGATCACAGAGATTTCCATTTGCCTGACCCATGATGCTGGCACCTGGTGCAACAAGTGGCATGAAGAGCACACAGACAAGAACTGGGATACCTTTAAGCAAGACTTCCTGACAAGATTTGTGCTAAAAGACACAGTGCTCATGATCATTTGCCAAGTAAAGAACCTGACCCAGACAGGCACTGTAAAAGAACTCACCCGCGCCTAAAAGGAACTCTGCCTTTGTGCACCATCCAATGTGGCCTTTGACACCCCAGCCCCACACCTCATGTACTACAACGCTCTCAAGTTGCACAGGTTGAGACATGTAAACCTGGATCAGGTGACCAACCTGCAAAGCCTATACCGTGAAGAAAAAAAAGCGGAACAGACATCCAACGCTCTGCACAAAGCACAAACTGGGAAATGAGAATGGCCCAAGGATTCCCATCCAAGCAGGCGCTCCTCTTGACCACCTCCTGGAGGCAACAGGAGCAATGCCAACCACAAGCCCACGGGTTCTAACAGACATGGAAATGGAAACAATGGCCAGTCAAACCATACTCATTTCTGCATCACTGCCACGCAGGGCAACCAAGATGAGGGAAAAGCCTGGGGAGAGCACTAAGCAAGCCAAGCTCTCCCCACGCAACTCCTGACTTGCCCAACAATGAATACTGACTCAAGGATGTGGACCAATGCCCAATGATCCAGGTGCCCTCAGAAGACCCAGTACTGTACACCATTGCCAGACATCCCAATAAATTGATGTCCTATCCTTTCCGCTTTTGCAGTTACACAGGCTCAGCACTCTTGGACTCAGGTGCAGACCAAACCTTAGTCAACAGTAGCTTTGTGGATAAGTTCAAGATGGCCACTAATCCTTTGCGGATTAAAAATGTGGTCCTGGCTGATAAACACCACATTGCCGTGATAAGGGAAACTGCCCCCTTCTCTGTCATGCTCAAGAACCTTCACTCTACCATCCAAGGTCCTGTCATTGACTTTCCTAAGTTTGACATTGTAATGGGACTAGACTGGTTACAAAAGAACAATCCTCACATAGACTGGGCAACCTCAGTGTTGACCATCAAACGTGAAGGTGTCAATCATCAAATATATCCTGACTCTGTGGACCAACTGCTCTGGAACCACGTCTTTGTGCGCATCACAGAGACCCAGGATAAGAAGAAAGATTTAAAGTCAATTGACTGTGACTCCTGCCAGTACAAGATCATACACTTCAAAGACCACCAGGATACCTCCACGCCTCAGGACTGCAACATTGTGGCCTGCCACCCAGAAATCTTTAAGGAAGTGTTACCTGGGCTACCCCCTGAGAAGCATATTCAGCACTCTATCCAACTCAAGGGGGCTGTACCCAAGGCGCGCCCTATCTACAGGCTGACCCCAAATGAAGATGTTGCCTTACGCGCCTACCTCAAGGAGGCATTGGAAAAAGGACTTATCTGCCCCTCACAATCTTCCTTTGGGGCCACCGTATTCTTTGTGGCTAAGAAAGACGGTACCTTACGCCTGGTCACAGACTACCGCGCCCTAAACAAAGTTACCATTAAGAATTGTTACCCTCTACCACTGATTGACAACCTCTTTGATGCCTTAGGAGGAGCCACTGTCTTCTCCAAGATTGATCTAACTGCAGGCTACAATCCAGATTTGTATCAAGGAGGAAGACATTCCCAAAACGGCCTTCTGTACTAAATACAGCTCCTACAAATGTGTGGTGCTCAACTTTGGAATGACCAATGCCCTGTCCACCTTTGTGACCTTCATGAACAAAGTATTTGCTCCCCACATAGGCAAACACAGCCCTAGTGTACCTGGACAACATTGTTTTCTACAAGCCCCTTGGTGGAACAGCACCACAAAGATCTAGAGGCAGTCTTTGCTACCTTGGAACAACAAAAACTGTTGGCCAAACCCAGCCAAGTGCCAGTTCTTCTGCATGAGCAATTACCCTTCCTGGGGCACATAGTCTCAAAGGACGGTATCAAACCCGGCAAGTCAAAAGATACATGCCATATTCAAGATGCTACCACCCAAAGATAAGTTAGAACTCTGCACCTTCTTGGGGATGGTGGCCTATGTACACCGCTTCATACCCAACTGTGGCATTTTGACTGCCCCCTTATCTGCCATAACAGGCGCCAAGTCTAAGTTTGTGTGGACCCCCCAACGTGACATCTGTTTTAGGCGCCTCAAGGAGAAGCTCACAACAGCTCCCATCCTGCAATACCCCAAACGTGACGGGGAATATCAGATGGAAGCCAATGCCTCAGATGCATCCATTGGGGGAGTACTACAAATTAAAAATAGTGACAGCAACTTCCTGCCTGTAGCCTATATATTGCAGAAGTTGACAGATTGCAAGTTTCAATACCCTATCCATGACAAGGAACTGCTGGCTATTGTGCACTGCCTAGTCAAATGCCATTTCTACCTAGAACGCCAGGAAGAATTCACAGCATTAACTAATCACAAGTCACTCATCTATTTCAAGGCTCAAGTGAATCTGTCACGCCGCCAAGTATGGTGGATGGAACTATTTGAGAGATTTAACATGCTAATCCAGTACAAGCCTGGGGCTGAGCTTGCCATGGCAGACGCCCTATCCTGTCTGTATGTCTGTGCTTCAAGAGGAGAGAATGGGCTCAACCCAGACTGGCCTCTCCTGGTGTTATAAACAAAAGACAAAGGGTTCCCCCCTGGCACCACTGACATAACCAAAGAAACAGTCATCAAGAATGAGCATCTCTTTGCTGATTTATGTGGGACTCTTCACAGAAAAATGACTGACAGCACAACCATTCTCTACATCCCCACACATCAGCAAGTTGACACTATCCTTTGCTATCACAGAGACCTTGGACATACCAAGAGCAGAAACCTATATGAGTTCCTAAAACATAAAGCCTGGTGGCCAATCTTATACTGCAATGTCCAGGAAGTTCTAGACCAATGTGAGGTGTGCAAAAAGTTTGCCAAAAGCAAAACCCCGCCAAAGTCAGTACTTCCCATCCACACACAACTACTTTTCAAAGTATGGGCCCTTGATATTGTTGGCCCCATGCCAGGGAAACACAATGACAAGAAATGCATCATCACCATCATTGACTTTGCAACAAGATGGCCAGTAGCCCAAGCAGTAAAGGCACACACTGGCAATGATGTTCGACGATTTATTGGCAAAGAAATAATCAGCAAGTTTGGAAAGCCAGAACTCCTGATAACCAATGGAGGCAAAGAGTTGACCTCTAAAAACACCAACGTATACCTCACCAAGAATGGGGTCAAACACACTGTAACAACACCATACCACCCACAGGCCAATGGACAAGTAGAGCGGCTTAATGGTAGCCCTGTGCAGGCCTTAGCCAAACTCACTGCCAGGAGACCTGAAGACTGGTATAAGCAGCTACAGACTGCATTACTTGTGTGTCAAACCCGAGTGAACAGATCCACTGGAAAAAGCCCGTTTGAACTGGTATACAGCACACAGCCAAATATCATTCAAGCATTGATAGGACCCAAACTGTAAATTCCAAGTAAAGTCCCCCCTTGCTCAGACCCTCAAGTAATGGAGGCTAAATGCAAGCAAACAGCCAAAGAGAATGAACATCTGCAAAAGACATTTTCCCCATCTGCAATTGACATGAAGTTGGGGACAAATTATGGGTCATGAATGTTGACAAGAGCAAGTTACAACCTGAAAAAGTGGGGCCAGAAATCATTCTAAAGGTAAACAACAATAACACTTACCTTGTGCAAGGGCTTGGCAAATGTAAACAAGACAAAACCCTACACCATGATTGCCTATGGCCCTGCAAAGCAAGACAGAAACAATAAGAGACCGCCCTACCAGCTACAGAACAACAACTAGTTCAATACGGCGCCTGGGCTCCTGACAACCTGCCTCCAGAGGAGGCCAACCTTCAGTTGGGGGGGGGCAAAACCGCAGGCTCAACCTGCCAGCAAGGTTCCAACCAAGCAGGTTTGTGACCTGCAATCCAATTATACTGGTCACTCAAAGACAGACTAGGAAGTCAACTTGAATTACCAAATCCAACAACATGAACAGATGATGATCCTCTACGGTGGATACCTTGTTTTGGCGCTTGACTCATTATCAGGATCAAGCCACCCCCTTCTTCCATCCAACTGTGTAATCACCAATCATGTTCCTGTTATCCATTGATTCACATGAACTATATAATCACTATCTCCTAATAAAGATTATTATCTATCTCCTAAATATTTTTCCCTGTGTAACTCTGCTAAAACAGCACAGTTACAACACTTGGATTTGACAATCCCGCAATTTCAGATTTTTTAAGTTTTACATGATGTCTATGATTTGTTTGAAATTCAGGAAACCTCAAATTGTACATTAGAATCCTGTATTTCTGATTCATGTATCCCACATTTGTTTGCTGAGTTTTGTCTTTTGTTGGTTGAGTTATCTGCTCAAGAGATTTGAAATTTGCCAATTTCAATAAATAAATAAAAATCAAATTAAATGTTTGATTTTATTAAATATTTTATTTTTCACTCAGCTGAGTTGCCTGCAAAAGTGATTCAAAATTTGGACCAAGGATTTGACAATCCCACATTTTTACGTTTAGGTTCTGAATTTACAGTAGGGGACGCCTACCAGGGCTGTGAGTTTTAGACCCCTGGCAGGTAGCGCGGGCTGCCAGGGAGGGGATGAGCTTTGAGAGCTCTACATACCCTGATACGCTTACAGGAGGTCTGTGAGCAAGCATCCTACCTAACGGACTGGTAGGGTGTCCTTGTTTATGTCCCTATGGGTGCTTTGGGGAGATCCTAAAGTGAGCATTGGAGGGCATAGATTTTCTCAGAGGTGTCACCAAGGCGGTCTGCTTGGGGAAACAAGCTGAAGAACTTGGTGTGATCAGGCCTCTGGGAAGTAAAGCTGATTACTTTGTGGCTGAAAGCCCAGATTTAATCACCTGGGTGAGTAAAAACAACACATAGACATTGATCTATGGTTGAATGGCCTAAGTTGATTGCCACTTGCAAGGGCCCAGTCAAACTCCAGTTTAATGTAGACTCATGCCTGGGTATACAGGTTCTGGTAATGGGGACTGAGATAAAGAACCAAGGTGGTTCACAGAATCAACAGAGAAGACTAGTTAGAAGGGCTGTTTGATCACAGTGAAGACTAGTTGAGGGACTGTTGGTTCATATTGAAGTTTGGAACTAAAAAGGGTTCTTTGTGCAGGTGGAACCAAGGTGGTTTCTAGTGAGGATAATTTGAAGGACTGAAAGATCATGATGCAGGAGTAGCTGATCATGATTAAGAAGCTGTTTGAGGACTAAAAAGAGCTGTTTGTTGACCGAGATGGACTGATTGCTTGTTAAGCTAAAGAGCTGGAAGATGTGGTTGAAGGTCATGATGCAGGATTAGCTGATCATGATACAGGAGCTGGCTGAAGGACCAGGAGATGATGATGATAAAGAACTGGTGGTCTGGAGAAATGAGCTGAGATCTTGCCAAATTGATTTGCCAAGGATAGATGAAGTGGGATGTTTTCCTTGGATTTTACAATATTTTTAAATATATGGGGGAAAAGTTGAAGAGGTCCAAAGAGAACAGTTTAAATAGTATTCCACTATTTTAATTGGTTTAGGTTGAATGCAGGGAAGACTGGTGCTGGAATAGTGGACCAGGTTAACGCTTTGGTGCACGAAGAGTTGTCAATTTGAGAAGTTTGAACGATGGAAATTGATTTCTTAGTTGGATCCCAGTGGAACTTCAGAAATGGTCCAGATGTGCGCTCTGCATTCATTGATTGAGTTCTGGCATGTTTCCTGATGAATATGATTGGTTTGAAGCCAAAAGCTTATAGTATAAGCAAGGAAATAGTGAATTAATACTTTAAGCTTTTGATAAAGTAAGTATGTAAGCTTAAGTTATTATAGGAAAAAGTGAGTGGCAATGGTTTAAGCTTTTTAAGAAAGCCATTTTGAAGGCAGAACCGTTGGGAAAAGAACACTATAAGAAGGTGGCTTGCTGGAAAGTTACATGGATCTTTCTGAGTCTTTTCAAGGTCTTTGGAAGCTTTAGAGGTCCTTCCCAGGTCTTCTGAGTTTCTGCCAAAAGGTTTTTGAAGCCTTTTGATCGCCAGCAGGAGCTTGGTTGGACTTATACAAGTGGAATAAAAAGGCAAATAGAGATATAAATAGAGCTGAAGCCCAAGATAACAGAGCAGGAGCCCAAGAATAATGAGCTAGATCCTAAGTGCGGTGCAGAGTCAGTTTGAGTGAGAGTCCAAGTTTAAGGCGCAGGAGTCCAAGTCTAAGGAGCAGAAGTCCAAGACTAAGATGCAGGAGTCCAAGACCAAGTACAAGGAGTCCAAGAGATTGTTGGAGGACTCCAAGTATTGGCAAACCCATATTGTTTCCTTGACCCCCTGGGCCATATATCAGAAGGTTTCTAAGGGAATCTTCCTTCTGAGAGTGAATAAAGGCCCATTTTGACCCCTATACATATTTCTGAGATACATTTTCCCTTACTAGAGAATAACATCCCCTTCCAGATGGTCCCTGGCTATGACCCAGGACATACTTTGGGGACTGGTAGACAGGAACCCCACAGCTAGAATCTAGTATAGACTGCTTTTGTCCCAGAGGAGGCTTTTTACTATGTTTTTGGTTAGAAAATCAGTCCAATTTTTACATCTGAACTGGGCCAACAATGATAACAATTGTGCCTAAATGATAGTAAAATTTTGGTAGTAGATGTTGCTGCAGGAATAGTTTTGGGACACTTGGCAGTGTCTCACAGCATCCCTACCTGTGGCAGTGTCAATCAAAGTAAAGATAATAGGAAGCAGATGTAAATTAGTCTAGTTTGACTAAGAGGTAAGACATTCAAAAATGTTTATAGAAACTTACTAATAATGATTGGAAGAAGCAATGCCATCATCCAGTATGATTGGCCAATTTAAAGCCTAGAAGATAAGATTAGAAGTACTAAGCCATGGTAAGCCTTCACTAAACACAATACTAACTTTTCAACTCAAATTTAAACAATTCACTTCAAATCAAGGGTAAGTTTCAAAATATATACATATACATAGTACTAACTGTTTTAAGCATAGTGGATCAAGGATATTAAAGGTAAGCTTATTTTTAAAAGTTTCAAAGCTAACTTTGGTTTGAAAAGGTAATAATTTTTTAAAAAAACTAATTCAATTCAGAATTCAATTTGATTCTGCATTTCAGGTAAGCTTTTCCTTAAAAATACTAACCTTAATTTTCTTTTAGATGGGCTTGGTCCACAGTAGATATTGGGGTGGGTAAGTCATTTTAACAGATCAAATTTACTAATATATTTTTAAAAACCAGATTTTTTCCCTGAAGTAGATCAAGGTTTGGCAAGTATTGCTTTGATTCACTAACCTTTTTAAACAAAGATGCATTGCAGCAGGTAATCATTTCCAATCAACTAATAACCTTCAATCCTCTTAGATAGGCTAAGTCTACAGCAGATCTTGGGGTGGGTAAGTTTTTTTCACTAAATTACCAACCTAAATTTAAAAAGCCAGATTTTTCCCTGGAGCCAACCTTGTGCTGGGTAAGTCATTTTTCTGATACCAACCTTTTTTTAGAAAACACATTTTTACCTGTAGCAGAACATGTTTTAGGTAAGTCATCTTTTCCAAATATACTAACCTTAATTGCAAGCCCCAGATTTCTGCCTACAGCAGATCCAGGCTTGGGTAAGTTTTTTTAGAGTAAACAGATATTTTAACAAAAAAACTGTTTCTCCAATTTATTTTTTTGATCCAACTAGCTCTTTTTTACCCAAATTCAAAATTTTAATATTAAGGTAATCTCTTTGGCTTCCTTTAAACTTGTATTACCTATATCTTTGAATATCAAGTTTTATCTTATTTTATATGATCAATAAATATCAAAAAGTATATTTTAAAGTTACTTAGTTTTAAGTTCTCAACCAAGCAATTATAATTTGCTTATTAAACTTTTAATTAGTCTTCATGTTTTAATGATTATAGTCAAGTTTTGGCTAACTGTGATAAAAAATTCATGTCTCTCCTTAAAATCTTTTTTACCCAAATAGAACATTTATAATAATTTTACTTACCCCCATCTGCAAAACTCCAGCACCACATAAACTAATTAATATGTCATATATAATAGCTACTATAGATTTTTTAACTTTCTTCTGCTCATAAAATTAGAGGGTTCCTTTTTTAAAAGACCACTATAATTAATTAATTTTCTGAGATAACAAAAATCTATTAGAAATTCATAAACAATCAAGTTTAGACCATATTACAGTAGTTTCATTTTATAATGTTTTTACTAAAATCAAAAGCAATATAACTTACCAGAAGGTACTGAACTCACAAAAATAAAATAAGATGCAATCAAATCAAATGCTATGAAGCTGAAATAACATCATATTAGATGACTAAAAAGGTCTACAAAATAAGACACTATCTTATCAAAAATAGGAAATAATGATATCAAAAATCAGAGTACCACATAGAATTAACATATATTTAAAAAGAAATTGATATAAATATGTTAATAATTAAAATATGCAGTCACCAACAAATAAAGACTGTGTCTTAGTAAAAAAGTGTGCTGAAAAAAGAATATTACAATCCTATAAACTACAAAATAATGGTTCAGGAACCGAAGAGATTTTTATAACATGCACTTGATCTTTATTAATATGGGGAATTGTAATTTCCATTGGAGCTCAAAATATATACTGAAAATAAAGAATTTAAAAGGGCTTCAGTTTCATTATGTAGATAAAAATTCAGTACTTTTTAGTGTTGTTGAGATAGATAACCAAAACCAAGTGCTGAGCACACAAAATTTATGCACAAAAAAATCTTAAGTGGGCTAATTTTATTGTTAACATGTATAAATTATTGATTTTTTATGTGAGAAAACTTGGTGTTATATGTTTGGATTTGTCTGTGTATCTCAACAGGTCTTAAAAGTACTTTAATTAATCTCCAGTCTCTTAAATGTCAAAATATAATGCATAATAAAAGGTACAAACATCTAATAAAGCCTTGATAATAGTATAATATAGTATTTACAAACCATACACCCATACTTCTCTAATTAAAAGTAGCAATCATAATAAAGCTATCATTTTTATATTAAAAATTACTTTAGATATCATTAAATTATCTTTTAACAACCAGAATAGTAAATAAATTTAAAAAAGACATACTGAACTACCAAAAAGGTATTTCTGCTAAAGAAAAAGAAAAATATAACAGTGTGAAGCTTTGAATAATAGGGCTGAGTTAGCATAGCTTTTTTCTTTTGGTAGCCTGCACACTGCTCAACTTTATATACTCATTAGGTTTCTGATATATTTCATTAACAAATCTAAATAATTTTTACTAAGAAACCATAAGGAGGCTGCATCTTTAAACAGGTTTTTACTAGTTATGAGACCAGGAATGCATAATAGCAGGCTGCCATCAACCCTGGGGTTCACTAAAAAGATTTGTGATAAAGATCATTAAAAAGCCAAAAAAATTTAAAATTTAAAATCCAAAAAATATAACTGCACACCCCTCTTTGATAATAGTTTTTACCAGCTATAACTGGAAACACATATCAGCAAGCTGCTGTAAAAGAGTGAAGCTGAGCATAGCACAGATTTGCTCTTTTGGCAGTCTGCCTGATATGTCTTTTTTTACCAACTATAGACTAGAATCACATACTAGCAGGCAGCCATCATTAAATGCTTTTTACCAGCTATAAGTGGAAACACATACCAGTGGGCTGCTGTAAAAGAGTGAAGCTGAGCGTAGCACAGCTTTGCTCTTTTGGCAGCCTACCTGAAACATCTTTCCTTTTACCAGATATAGTATAAGATAAAGATTTTAAAAGTTAGCTAATCTAAAAAAACAAAAAAAAAATCAGCTAGGATACCTGGAGGCGTACCCAGGCAGGATGCTGTAAAAGGGCAAAGTGGGTGTAGCTCAGCTTTGTTCTTTTGGCATCCTGCCTGCCACACTACGCTTGTTGGGGGACCTGGCTTGGATCCAAGTATCACTGCCCTGCCCCTCTTGCACCCAGTATTTAACCTGGGTGCCTCTTGGGTGGGTTGGGTGGGGCGTCTCCAGAACAATCCCACAGGTAATAATCTGAGGGCTTTCCCTGGGCCTGGTCAGCAAATTTCTGGATAACATCCAAGCACGGTTTGGTAGAGATCCCAGAGCATTTGGCGGAGAGCAGAGCAACGGTCTGAGGGGCGGCGTAACTTTGCACCCACATGCTGCAGGACCCAAAGATCAACACCATGTGCAGAATTGGGCCCTGGCTATATCATGAAAGGGTGGGCCGTACAGTTGGTTGAGAGGTTGTACACTTGGGCGATTGTTCCCTTGCAGGCTCTATAAATAGTTGTGGCCTGTTGGCCGGTAGCAGCCAAACATACCACCACGAAGAAGCGACCAATACACCATCCTTTCTATGCCTCAGCATGCAGGGTTCTAAACAGATTGACAATGCCACTGAAGACAATGTCGCCAGGCATCTGGTGGCACTAGAGACTAAGGGTTTCTTAGTAAGTATAAGTGACAAGGGAGAGAAGCCTTCCTCACTGTTGACAGCATCTGAATAAACAAGTTTATGCCAAGGATCCATTACCTGATTGCAGGACTATTCTATGTTTGCTCCAATATAAGAATTCTGTTGGCAGCTTTACATGGATTGCAACAACAATACTCCCACACCTTGCCTTACCTGCCTGGCTCTACTCCAACTCCTTGGGTCACGCCTGCTTGCATCCCTGACTTAGAGTTTTACCTTCCTCACCACCTGGATCTCCCTCCTGGTTATTCTAGAGGCCAGGCTCTACCAAACATGAAGGAGATTCCAACCACTCTCCCTTGCCAGATGCCCTTCCTGTTTGTGGCTTCAGTAAGCTGGGTTTTATCCATATTGTGGTGTTGGGGCTAGCCAATCAGGTTGTGCCCCACACTGGAGGTTGGTATCCCTGGGCCACTGCAGTCAATTATCTTGTAAGGATTGTCCCTATTGTGTACATGGCCTTTCAGGCCTGGCCTGCCTCTCCTGTGGGAGTCCAGCTAGGCACCAGTATGGGCTGTGATAAACCCAATAGGGGTTCTAGTACCCTGCTACACTGTTTGAATGATCGATCCTAATTTAATCCCTTCATTTGATACTTTGAAAAGGAGCCTGAAATGCAGTGCCCTATTTCCATGAAGCTCCACACTAACATTTGCCGAATCTGTTGTGACTTATAAGCTGGTCTGGACCCGTGGTTTGCATCCACTTGGCTTAGATCCGATGTGGATCCACCGGTAGGTATGAGGGCTCACATGGATCCAGCCTAGGGTTGCAGCAGACGAAATCTGGGCCAAATCCAGAGTTTACCATGGTTTGGACGATGTAGGATCTGATCCCGCCTATCTACAGAAAGCTGGGATCCAAAACAGATTCTCCACCAGCGGCAAAAGTAAGGATCTGATTTCACCAGGATCAGGGCCAGACTTACTCCAGGTATCTGCTTTATTGTAAAGCAGCCATAAGAGCAGATCTTCTGCAACCCTGATCGAGTCTGGGCTGATATAGCCCTTACTGTGATCAACCCTACAAGGGAAGATCTTGGATCGCTACATCGTAGGATACCAAGGTTTTCAAGTGTTCCCCTATAAGCCCCCTCCTTGAAAGTAGCAAGCACTCGTTTTAGGGGTGTTAATAGGCATCAAAGGTTAGATCATCTGGTTGCATACCATGGGATTTCTTTGGCCTTAAACTGCATCCATCTAGTAATTGATATCTGTAAAGGTGTACCGTGCTCTTTAGTGGCAGTTTGTTGTATAAAATAAAGCCTTGCTTGAAATCAGAGGCTCGAAGTGCAGTGTTGGAAGTGAATTTTGTTTGCTGGACAATATATAATAAGCATCTGGTTATTGCTCTGAGGGCTAATAATCAACTTAGTGAGTTGGCATGTGATAGACAATACTGTATATGGGTAAACAGTATAAGCTGGACCGATATTGACAACCATTGCTTCTCGATAGAGCTGGGTGGTATAGAATGTGGCAACCAGTAGTATTGCTACAACAAAAATGGTATGTTTATAATTAACTGCATGCAATAAACATTCAGCACCGTAGTTATTTTCAGCAATAGATTGAAGGTATCAAGATGAAAGGATATAGGAATTCTTTCGGATGTAAAATATGAACTTTCCTTCAAATTAAAAGCCGTAATGCTAAAACCTTGACCTTGATTAAGAGTCTGTAAATGGGCTTTTACAAACCCTAACACTTTATTCATGCGAAACGTAAAAAGGTGGTGTCTGTGAAGAATAAATTACATTAGGCTGCCGAACCAGGCAAAATAGGTGATAATGAATCAGCAATATGCTGTATACAACGTATCGCAACATATTTCAAAACACCATTATATTTTAAAGTAAAAGTGCTTTGAAAATAGCATGCCTCTAACAACAATCTAGTTCAAAATAAAATCCAGCAGTCCTTTCTTACTCCGAGGCAGTGACGAGGTTCTTGGATTCCCATGGCAGACAAGACTCTCCAAACCGCTCTGGAAAATAGATTCACTTGGGCTATTGGATCCCCTTGGCGTGGAGGGGTTTGTGTTTCGACCAGCTGCTTTACGGGAATAATGGATCGGGCTTCGACCACGAACAAGGATTGGAGCGGACTGCGTTTCAGCAATGACAACAGTTTGGTTATTAATTAAGTCTGCCAATATTTGAATCCTCACAAGGTAGCTTCCTTTTTCTCTCATGTAGCTGCAATTATTGGGTGTGGCTTGACAGAACTGGAGCCTCTTAAAAGCAGCTTTTGCTGGGCATTTTACTAAGCGATAACGTAACAGGTGGAGGGGAGGATTTCTTATCTTTTTGACGCTGCGTAGTGAACTGAACAAGCCCTACGTCTCGTCCATCACAATAGTTGGCAGATATAGCCACACGAAAGCCAAGCACTTCATATTGGTCGTCAAGGTAGAGCTTAGAGCTATTATAGCCTGAAGAAAAGGTCAGCGAAACGAGGCAGTCTATTTCAAAGTAGTTTCTGCGATAGTTGATCCAAACCCCCTTTTCTAGCAAAAACCCCTTTTTGGGATAAACAACCATTTGAAGCCTTGCACATTGGCCCCGGTCTCCTTGGAGGGTATGCTGCTGCTTGGCTTTTTCAAAAAAATTGGTTTCAAAATCCATTTTGGCCTGAGCTTCCACACATTGGTTTTTAATCTTTCTGATTGTCTTAATATCCAAGTATAATTGCTTGGAGGTTGCATGGGCAATTAGGTAGTGCAGGCTTCCAGAACAAAATGTCACAGCAGCAATCACAAATCAGATTCCAGCATCAAGTCTCTTGAAGTGCTCCCTGACCATCCATTCGAATCAGGCGTTGGATCAATCACTTCTGTAAGTTGAACTTGAATCAATAGCAGCGAACACTTCGACTAAGGAAGTATCAAACTAGTAAAGTCGAGTGATAGAATCACAGCAGTGTACTTCAAAATAGAAGTGCAAAGTAATGTAAAATGTTTTTTATCAAGGGAAAGTGATTAAGTAGATTTGATTGCAGTTAAAACTTTACGGGGCGCTGAGTTAGGTCATGGATTGGGTTCCAGTGCATGGCCAATAGGAAGGAAGGATGCGGGACAGCAAGGTTATTTCTCACATGCAGGAAAAGGGAATATAGCAAGCAAGGGGTGGCAGGTGGATTGGGAACTCATAAAGGGTGGAAACGTCAATATCTGGTTAATTCAAAGGTTCGATTAATCAGTATCACAGCAGAACGTACGACAGGAGCATGTATGATATGTTTGGCCGAGCGAATGCGCAAAGCCAGCTCGTTGATCATTGACCAGAAAGAAAGGGAATGTTAACAGATGCGATTGCACAACCATGATTCCAAGACACCGATAATACCTTGCCTCTCACCAGACCTCGCGAATTACATACCAATCTATTTATTCTGATCTCCCAACGTGGCCCGAATCGATCCCTTAATAAATGTTAATCTAAGCAGTTGTCTACCCCATTCTAAATGCAAGTGGCTTTGGCAAGTTGAATAAGATCCAAATTATATCCCAAAGTCATTCGCTTTAAAGCAGCTAGAGTATGCATGTGCCAAATGCAGTTGCTTCATGCCATATCCAATTGCAAGTCCAAACCTACCACCAATTCATTCTCAAGTGCCATGGCCCATACCAGAGACCAGCTGCATTTCTGATATCAGGGCAGGCCGGGCCTGGAAGGCCATGTATACAACAGGTGCTATCTTCACCAGATAGTTAACAGTTGTGCCCAAGGACTCCAGGTACCAGTGTGGGGAATAACCTGGTTGGCTAATACCAACATAGTGATATAGACAAAGCCTATCTTGCTTTAATCTTGGGTGGAGGTGGCCATAGGGAAAAGAGGAGCTTCTGGGATATCCTTCATGTTGAGAGATGGTTCATTACCAGATAGGGCTTGGAAGAGGCCTTGTGATGGGATGCCCAGTTGATGGGGATGATAGAAGACCTGGTCAGGGATGTTGGTGATGAAAACCAGCTGAGGAGGTGAGGTTCCCCTTGATGGTTGTTAATATAGAGAGTGCAGTTGTTGGTACTCTCTCATAAAAGCAAACAGTAAATAAATGTTGGTACACATAGTATGTTCTTGTTACAACAAGGTGTTTAAATTGTATGTGTTTATTGATTAGAATTGATGTGAAAAATGAGGAAGGCTTCCTCATCCTTATACTTAATCTACAACCTTTTGTAGGGTTTGGGGAGAGGGTTGGTTGTCATTTGAGTTCTTAGCCACTTGGTGTTTGATGTCAATCTCCCCAGCTGTGAAATAGGATCTTTGGTATACCATTGTAGTATGTTTACAACCTGTTGAGATAACCAAAATATACCAGATCAAAACAAAAGCAGTCCAGTTCAACCCAGAATCCAGCTTTTTTGGTAGAAATAAGAGCTAATTCCACACTCAATAGAGTACCTATGAGGGGAAATGTCCAGACACACAGTAAAATATATAGGCTAAAACAAGTATATTTTGAATTCCAACAACTCAGCTGATCACAAAAACAAATTATTTTAGTCACGTTGATAAGCTACCATGTGTATCATGGCTTTTGAGAATTAAATGAGCTCGGTCACTGAAGTGAAAACCCTGATCCAGCAACAAACCCCCATAGCAGCTAAAACAAACAACAAAAATATCAAATATCAAATATAAAACAAATCAATGGATCTATCACAATGCTACTAGTGCATCATAATTAAGATATACTATATATATCAGAAAATAGAAATGTAATATTCTGAGTGTCTGTTTTTGGGTGAAAATTATCAAATAAATCAACTATACCTACACATACAGCTAAAGGTGCACATTTACTACCAAAAATAATGGAATAAAACATTTAACCCCTGATGCAGAATAGATGGTAGTGACTACAAGCTTTTATGCCACTAAGTTTATGAAAAACTACATTAAATAAGTTATATAGTTCAAGTGATTTAACTTTGTTTTATTTTTGTACTAAAATGGACGCATCACAACAATAGAGACAAGGAGCCAAAGGAGTACACCCCAGACATGGACGCCTCATGGGTCAAAGAACAGAGTGGTTGTGGTCCAGGAGGTGGAAAGTGCAAGTTGTTCTGAGTTAGGTAGTGAAACCCAAGCTACACAGACGCCACAAAAAACCCAGGGCACCTAGACTGAAGAGTGGCTAGTATTAACCCAAGAGTATCAAAGCTGTCTAGGAAACACACAAAGGTCACCACCACCAGAACGGTAAACAACACCACCACTGAGAGGGATTCATTGGTATATGAACCTGTATACTGCCAATATTGTATTTCCACCAGACTTATAGATAGTGTTAAGCCTGTTTTGGATACCACCTATGAGCCTTATGTGAGTGATGGCAAAGGACAAGACAACAATAAAGAGCCACAGTATTATCACACTATGAAGGGGAAGAAGGTGCTCAAAAAGTTTGATGCATTCTATAGCCAAGTGCCCATGCCCTGTGTCTTGGCAGAGCCCACAGAGCTGATGCCTACCACCAAAAACCAAGACACAAGGTGATCCCAAGATCCACCTGTGAAACCTGTATCAGGTTCATAAAGGAAACTCAGGGCTATAGGAAGGCTGTGGCAACCGTTGGTGTATCAGAAAAATTAGCATATAGACTATATAGTAAGTTCTGGAAAGCTGGTAAAGTTCTCTGTGCTAAGAGATCCAAGCCCAAGTTGGCCATCCTTAAAAGGGAGCCCATCTGGGCTGTTAAGCAGTGGATCAACTGGAATTGCCATTGTGAACCGGCAAGTATACAGCCAAGGTCAAAAATATTTTCTGGATTGAGGCTCCAATTAAATTTCCCTGTTGTGTGATCAAGGGATCAAGGGTCCCCTGGAAAACCTTGGGGTATCTCTGTACATCCAAAATGGCCAGATAAACATTTAGGCCCACTGCAAATATGTCAAGACATTTACTATACTAAAAGATATGGGCGCAGTGAAATTAGGTTACATTGATGGATTACTGCTTTGTCCCCAATGTGTAATGTATACAGATATGTGCCTAATGATGCTAAGCATAATGTATCCAAGCATGCATCTGTTTAAGCTGTGGACTAATCAATGATAGCCCTCCTTGGTCCCTTGGAGGTTGAAATACACTAGATGATCAAGGGCTCCCACAATAGCAGGATCTTATTTTCATTTATCTGGTTGGTCCAGGAGCACCTCAGGTGCACACACTTAGGGTTATCAACATTATTGTTCTAAATAATGTTGCAACTGAGCCAATAATAGCTCATTATTTGATCAAGAAAAGATAACAGTCCAATACAAAGGTTAAGAGAAAGAATGCAATATCATTTGTTGAGGAATATTGTAACTAATATACCATATAAAGAGAAGCCACAAGTCCACAGGAGGTGGCACAGTGGCAGGTTCAATATAAGGTTTGGGATGTGAAATAACTTGCGCAGGGATCAGCATGTTGAATTGGCAGCTCTCCTAAAAAGGTGATAGTGCCCACAATGTGACATTGTCATCAGATTGACCCATGCTGTTAGACATGACATGGGGTGAGTCATCAATAACCCTTTGTGTATTGTGAGATATGCTAGTGGGCAAGGATGGAATCTCAGTTGCAACAATGATGTTAGGCTCTACTAGGTGGCACATATTCTTGAGGAATTCTCAATGGCAAAGACAGGGGTGACAATTGGCCAGCAGCAATTGGCTAAAGAATCTATTGGCCTATTTTTTCTTCCTGTGTATCCCCTCTTTCTAACGCTGACTGAAGAGGTCTTCAGTAGATAAAGAAAATTGTCAAGTAAGGCGCCCTAACTGGGCTTAAGTCCCTATTTAACTTTCTGCAGGTTATGCCTCATAGCCGTTATGCAGAAACAGTGGAAAATTCCTATGCCCATTCTGATTCATTTATCCCTGCCTGTCATGCCAAACAGCTAATTAATTAAATATATGACTTATTTTTTTGAATTTTAGTTTCTTTAGCATCTATATAGCTATGTGTTTTGTAAATTAGTTTTCAAACCTGTTGAGATAAACAAGTATTAGTCAGCTTAGGGCCCATAGGTTCAGTCACATAAAAAATTTCAACTGGAACCAGTTGAAGGTTAATTTGATCAACAAAGCTTCCATTTATTTATAGCCAGAAAACAAAAATAGTCAATCACACAACAAAAATAAAGTCAAATACCGAATTCCAAAAACAATACAGTAAACACATGCAATTAAGTGACTTTCTGAAGCATTCTATATCAAATTTGATTATGAGCGTGTGGCAAATATGATACAAACAGAGAACACACAAGGTTAGTCACAAAAGTGATGAGCTCAAACACAAACAACTCATTTTTTTTGAAATATTGATTATTTTTGGGACTCAAAATATAAATAGTGGATTTCAGGAGTGAATCCACCAAATTAAAATCAGGTAATCACAGCATTATTTTCAATGTATGTGCTTCTAAATTTGGGCATTTAAGTCTGAGAGAATGTCACAAATAGGACCAAATACTGAAATAAAAAAGGTACTCTAGAAATTCTTTGCTTTTCTTTTTAAATAGAACTTTTATTACCTTTTTTGTTTTCAGTGAGTTATACAAGTGAAGATAACTTTGATATTGTTGAGATGCAGTACCAGGAGCAGCTGCAAGTCCATTCTACAGAACAAGGGAGAGTAACTGCCATGGCCCTATCTATACCCAACCAAACTTAAGTTGTGAGGAGGCCAAGTTGTATGTGTCACCAGGCCCATCCATTTGTGGCTTTTTCAACATCCAGTATGTTGACCCCCCTGGACCAGGCCTAACCCAAGCCTGTGCCACACTTTAGAGACTGGTCAACTGTGGCCCCATCAAACCCAACAGGCACTCCCTGATGGATACCCCCCAACCTCTCCCCAATAAAGCAACTTGATTGGTTAAAAAAAGTGACCCATCAAACCCAATCCAACCATTGCTTGACAATTTGGGCCAATAAAATCAAACCCTTCTTAATCTAGGTCCCATATGACCAGTGGGCCCTATAACTAACAACTAGTAATCAGCAAGATTTTCAAGGAGATAATGAGCCTAAAAAAGTGACATGGCATTTGCAGAAATTGCCAATTGCCTACAATTCACCAAGGCAGTGGTAAGATGTGAATTCTGAGCCAATTGAAGAGAGGCAATGCAAAGCTGTCCAAGAATCTAAAGAATCAGGTCAAGCCCCAGATCAAGGATGTATATCCTATCATGCTTGACCTTCTGCAATGTGACTTATGCCTCCAAATGACTGAGGTCTGTTGCCTACTTGGGCTTTACATCATATTCACTGCCTGCCACACTCCACAGCTCTGGATTCATGAGCTTGTTTTTGGAGTTCTTGTTTTGACCAATTGACCGGGGGATGAATGGGATGGTGACTCTGATTTTCCACAAAACCCAGTGATTGGTGCCGTCATTAACCACTGTGTGTCCAGTATTTTGGACAATGTCATATTTATATCCTATTATAAATTGTCATTACATGTCCAGGATTAAAGAATTATGGGGGAAAACAATCCTGATGATAAAAATAAGCAGAAGTAGAAGCAGGGCACATCCATTGGTGCATTCCTGGAAGCTTCCCCAAAAGGGACTGTATTTTACAAAGCCACCTCCAGTTACACCAATAGATAATGGCACAGAAACTTCATTTCCAACTTTCTCTCTATCTGAAGCTCAGAAAATTCCAAATTTAGAATTTTCCTGATTAATCAAATGGAATGCACTGGAGTGGCCTCCAAGAAGATCTGAGCAGGCAGCTACAATCTCTCAGTTTTCCCTGCTGGTCATGACAAAGTACAATTAGGAGACATATTGTTATTTAACATTGGGACACAATCAGAGAGTGCAAACTCACAACTCTCAACCAAGTTGTTCTTGCGGGTCACAACTACAATGTTCTTTTCCCCTGTCAGAAGGCTACTGACATGTTCACCAAGATAGCCCTGAACTCCCAAAGCAGTAGCCAATTATCAAAGAATGCACAGCTTCCCTCTTGCAAGTTGCTGATATACAAGCCAATCAACATATTCCCCAAGTGTGAGTATGATGTCATGTGCCATCAATTTCTCTAAGCCGCTCAAGGTAAAAACTTGCCCCTTAGACCTCCAGCTTCCACGGCCCTCAGCCAACCCTCCCAGTTGACCAAAGCCCAACCCCCAATTAAGTTCTCCTCCCACAACTCAATCTGCCAACTAGTTTGCCCCCACTCCCACATTTTGTTAATTAAACCTTGCCCCCTTCAAACATTTTAGTTTGATTATACAATATAAATTACTTTAATAACTAAGATTTTTAATTTTGTATTAATATTTTACATTTAAATACAGTCATTATTGATTTTAAAATAAAACACAATTTTACTACAATTATTTAAAAGTTATTCATGCTATTTATTTCTATTATAGATCTAATCTTTTTTTAGCACTAAAACCAAGTGAATTTAAGAAACTAAACATGCAAAGATTCAACCAATAAGAATTTGCGTTGATTTTGGTTT
This sequence comes from Entomophthora muscae, assembly GCA_014839935.2. NCBI lineage: Eukaryota > Fungi > Entomophthoromycota > Entomophthoromycetes > Entomophthorales > Entomophthoraceae > Entomophthora > Entomophthora muscae. The sequence goes on along the minus strand of QTSX02006457.1, from coordinate 189,938 downwards.
TTTTGATGATTGTCTTTAACAAGACACATATCTGATACCTGCCCAGTTTATCATAGCAAACTAAGCCTTTTGGCAAAAAATCTGTTTGTTTTTGCCAATTGGCATGCCTCCTTGTGATCAATCTAGCACCCAAATATTGGCTTCTATGGTGCTAGATTGACCACAGTTTGGCATGCCAGCTGGCAAACACAGACAGTTTTTTGCCAAAAGGCTTAATTTGCTAAGATAAACTGGGCAGGTATCAGATATGTGTCTTGTTAAAGACAATCATCAAAAAAAACCAAAATCAACGCAAATTCTTATTGGTTGAATCTTTGCATGTTTAGTTTCTTAAATTCACTTGGTTTTAGTGCTAAAAAAAGATTAGATCTATAATAGAAATAAATAGCATGAATAACTTTTAAATAATTGTAGTAAAATTGTGTTTTATTTTAAAATCAATAATGACTGTATTTAAATGTAAAATATTAATACAAAATTAAAAATCTTAGTTATTAAAGTAATTTATATTGTATAATCAAACTAAAATGTTTGAAGGGGGCAAGGTTTAATTAACAAAATGTGGGAGTGGGGGCAAACTAGTTGGCAGATTGAGTTGTGGGAGGAGAACTTAATTGGGGGTTGGGCTTTGGTCAACTGGGAGGGTTGGCTGAGGGCCGTGGAAGCTGGAAGTCTAAGGGGCAAGTTTTTACCTTGAGCGGCTTAGAGAAATTGATGGCACATGACATCATACTCACACTTGGGGAATATGTTGATTGGCTTGTATGTCAGCAACTTGCAAGAGGGAAGCTGTGCATTCTTTGATAATTGGCTACTGCTTTGGGAGTTCAGGGCTATCTTGGTGAACATGTCAGTAGCCTTCTGACAGGGGGAAAGAACATTGTAGTTGTGACCCGCAAGAACAACTTGGTTGAGAGTTGTGAGTTTGCACTCTCTGATTGTGTCCCAATGTTAAATAACAATATGTCTCCTAATTGTACTTTGTCATGACCAGCAGGGAAAACTGAGAGATTGTAGCTGCCTGCTCAGATCTTCTTGGAGGCCACTCCAGTGCATTCCATTTGATTAATCAGGAAAATTCTAAATTTGGAATTTTCTGAGCTTCAGATAGAGAGAAAGTTGGAAATGAAGTTTCTGTGCCATTATCTATTGGTGTAACTGGAGGTGGCTTTGTAAAATACAGTCCCTTTTGGGGAAGCTTCCAGGAATGCACCAATGGATGTGCCCTGCTTCTACTTCTGCTTATTTTTATCATCAGGATTGTTTTCCCCCATAATTCTTTAATCCTGGACATGTAATGACAATTTATAATAGGATATAAATATGACATTGTCCAAAATACTGGACACACAGTGGTTAATGACGGCACCAATCACTGGGTTTTGTGGAAAATCAGAGTCACCATCCCATTCATCCCCCGGTCAATTGGTCAAAACAAGAACTCCAAAAACAAGCTCATGAATCCAGAGCTGTGGAGTGTGGCAGGCAGTGAATATGATGTAAAGCCCAAGTAGGCAACAGACCTCAGTCATTTGGAGGCATAAGTCACATTGCAGAAGGTCAAGCATGATAGGATATACATCCTTGATCTGGGGCTTGACCTGATTCTTTAGATTCTTGGACAGCTTTGCATTGCCTCTCTTCAATTGGCTCAGAATTCACATCTTACCACTGCCTTGGTGAATTGTAGGCAATTGGCAATTTCTGCAAATGCCATGTCACTTTTTTAGGCTCATTATCTCCTTGAAAATCTTGCTGATTACTAGTTGTTAGTTATAGGGCCCACTGGTCATATGGGACCCAGATTAGGAAGGGTTTGATTTTATTGGCCCAAATTGTCAAGCAATGGTTGGATTGGGTTTGATGGGTCACTTTTTTTAACCAATCAAGTTGCTTTATTGGGGAGAGGTTGGGGGGTATCCATCAGGGAGTGCCTGTTGGGTTTGATGGGGCCACAGTTGACCAGTCTCTAAAGTGTGGCACAGGCTTGGGTTAGGCCTGGTCCAGGGGGGTCAACATACTGGATGTTGAAAAAGCCACAAATGGATGGGCCTGGTGACACATACAACTTGGCCTCCTCACAACTTAAGTTTGGTTGGGTATAGATAGGGCCATGGCAGTTACTCTCCCTTGTTCTGTAGAATGGGCTTGCAGCTGCTCCTGGTACTGCATCTCAACAATATCAAAGTTATCTTCACTTGTATAACTCACTGAGAACAAAAAACAATATTTTTTATTAAAAACAGAAAAGAAAAATATTGACCAAGAATCCATTTATTTTAAATGTCTTCTCCTATTTGAGATATTGTCTCAGACATAAATAGCCAAATATAGAAGCACAGTAATTAAAAGTAATGCTGTTGTTTCCTGAATATATTTTGATGTGTTTACTCTTCAAAGACAACATTTCAATTTTAAGTCACAAAAAATAATCCACATTTTCAAAAAATGTGTTGTTTTATGTCTGAAAAGATCACTTTTGCAACTGTCAGGGATCCACTCATTGGGAAGTCTCTCTCCAATTGAATGGAGGAGAGCTCCCAAGTTGAATTTGACTAGAGTGGACCCTAATAGAATCCCTATCATTAACATGTGTAGGAGGTGGCCAAATAAGCAGAATCTTCCCAGGAAGGGAGTGAGGTGGTTTAGAAGGTAATAGACGCTGGTGTACCCCAAGACCAACCAGGGGGCCTTGGGGTGGATAATAGGTGGGAACCATGATGTTTCTACGTAAGGGGCATGGCAATGACGTGGTCTGAAGCAATAACAAATAGAGTCTTCTGATTTGTCAGTAGTAGTTGGTTTGGGGGTTTTGAAGTTCACATTGGCTTGCCCATAACTGATTAACACACAAAAAGTCCATACAGAAAGATGAACTTAATGCTGTTGAAGGGGGAACCTTTAGAATCTACTAATCAAGTGTTTTAGAGGTTGAAAATATAGATTTATTGGTTTGATAGGAATGCAAAAATTGTTGGAGCAATTAGATCAAGAGAAAATATTCAGTTTAAATACTAAAGTCAATTGGGGAAGGGATCATAGAGTTTACCAGGCAATCCTGCAAGTGTAGGGTAGAAAGTATTGCTTTGCAGGCCTGCAGCAGGCTGCAGCCTGCGATGCTGGAAGAAGAAGCACTTTGACTTATTACATTACAGTATTCTTCTGCACTGTGGTTCTGATGATCATTTGGGGTCAGATGAATATTACTTCTTAGGCTTGGTTGTTTTGGCTTGACTGATTGGCTTGTTGGTTCCCCTGGATATTGTTGGTGCAGGTTGGAGAATTTGTTTTGGGTATGATTGGCTAGTTTGATATTTTTGGAGATAAATTTGAATGCAATTTCAGTGCCATTGTTGTTTTCATCATTGGTTGCCTGAGTTTTTGAAATTGGTACAGAATCTATATTAATCTTTGGATTTGAGCTTTTGCTCTTGCTTTTGCCCTGGGATTTGTTTTCTGTTTTGTTCTTAATAGTACATTTATTAATTGTTTTTGAATGTGTTTTCAAACCAATTTGATTAATAAGACAACTATCACTCTAAAATTTATTTTCTGCATTTAATCATGCTCTTTTGGTCTTCTTGATTGTGTCCATTTTTCCAGGGCTTGATGTTGATTTTGTGTAAGGGATAGAATCCCTTACAGCAACTGAACCAATTTTTTTCTGATTGTATTGTTTTAGTTACAGAATTGATATCAAAGTTGATGTGCATTGCTTCATAATGTGACTCATTATTTTTTTTTGAATATGGACAGCTTTTGTTTGCTGTCTCATTTTTGGATTTATGATTTTAGTTTTATTTATTTTTGACTATTTTTTTAATACAGACCTAGATAAATAGAACTTTAATTGATTAGGTTGACTTCCAATTGGAACCAGTTGACTTTATTTTTGTGAATGAACCAATTTTCTCTGAGCTGAAGTTTTTTATCTCATCATATTGTAAAGCTAATGTAATATATTAGTTGAGGTCAAATAACAGGATATTATGTTGGATTTTCTGAGAGATCCAAGAAGCCATTGCTAGTGTGTTTCTGGCTTCTTGTGTAAGAGAGGGGGGCTAAACTAACTAAGTTTGGCTCCCATACTTATCAGATAAACCATCAGGATGCCGCCCAGTGGAGTAATGGGACAGCTGCTCTGAGGGGGGACCAAAGTGAGAACACATGGGACATCTGGGGAAAGTACAATTTCAATCCCATCAGCACTAGGCCGGTGAGCAACCAAGGTGTACAAGTGGGAACAGGGACTGACACCACAGGCACTTGGAGAGGTACCAAGACATTACTCCAGATTGAGGAGAGAAGAAACAGGTATTTACTAATGTACAGAAGAGAGCAAAGTGTGCTCAGTAGCGTGCAAGTCCAAGGTGTTGCAGGTCAAGCTCTTGAATATAGCCTCTCCAAAGATTAGAAGGCCATTGGGGAGGTGTAGGAGACTAGAGGGATTGCCATCCACAAGGAGTGCTGAAGAGGAGATATAGGCCCACAAATGAGTAGAGGTGCCCCAGAGAAGCAACAAAAAGGGGGCCAAAGAAAACACTACAAATTTCAAATCTGGGAGGATCATAGTTATAATCACCAGAAAATTCCAAATATTTGAGTGTAATTTTTAGGACTGAAATTAATAGAGGTTGGTAGATTTTGGGTATCCACAGGAAGAAATCAAGTAGAAACGTACCAGGGGATCAAGAGGGACTCAGAAGTAGTCTCAGATTTATTGGATAATGGCAGGAGCAAAAGCAGGTTCAAAATCAATGAAAATCAAAGTAAAAGTAGAACTTATATTGAATTTTAAATTGGTTTTTATATTTGAACACTTTTTTCAAAAGTGTAAGAGTAATTAAGCAACAACTATATGCTAAATCCTCTTCTAGGAGTATCAGAGAAGATGTCAGATTTAAAGCAGGATGACAAAAGGTAAGGTTCAATAAAACAACAGCTAACACTTTACTATAGATTATAAGGAGCTCCAAGACATAGTTTCTAAGATTAATTAAAATAAATGAAATAGAAACAAGTTCTAGAACTTTTAATGATATCAAAAACAGAAAAGCAGGGGACTGAAAGTCCCCTTGCTTTGTTAAAAGGGGTGAGTTGCTAAGGAAATGTCACATGACCATCTGACTTGTATCCAATTGGCTGGAAGAGAAATTTTGCTGACCAAGACCAGGGGTACTGGAAGATTTTAGACTTATTTCTGTGGCTCTACCTGATTGGCTAAAGGCCATCCCAGGCATTTGGAATTCATTTGGTTTTCTGAGCATCAATGTGGTGTTGGTTGATTAGTTGTTTCTGACTGTTTTCAAATGTGGGTGATACCATGCCAACAAATAATCTAAATTGATCAGTGTTTCTTCCTAGGGCAGGAAAACCAGAGCCAGGTGATCTGTGGGGTAGGCTAGGAAAAATATCTCATCTACAGTGTGCACTAAATCCCCTAAGGAGATAAGCGGCTTGGCTGTAGTTTTGTGACTTTTCTTGGTGCAGCAAGGAAAAATGGTGCAGTCCAAGGCCAAAAGGAGAAGTGAATTTACACCTTGGTCCCAGGCTACCCTTCTATTTGATAAAGGGAGGCACATGTACCAACTTACCAGAAATAGCTTCTTGGGTGGCACCCAAAACCTGTAGATCTTATCCAGTATAATAGCATACTGGATGGGTTGCTCAGCTGAGCAGTACCCATCTTGGACCTTTTCCCTGTCAAGTAGGTGTCTTATCTTGTCAATGAATAGTATGAAACCCTCCACATCCTTGATGATCTTCTTGATTCTCACATAAAACAACCAACCCAAGTAAGCTACCAGATGAAAATTTCTGGCCATGGTAAACTTCCCAATATTTTCATATCTTGCTGTGAACTGCCCTAATTTTGTCTTTATAGGAGTTTGTCTTAAAATGGATTCAATTCTAGAAGGTAGCACTACCTCATTATGGGCTCATCCAGACCAAAAAGAAAACAACAGCCCCTTAAATTTCATATAAAACAAGGCCCAAACTCTTGCAGATTTTGAACTGTCATTCCTAGACTCCCAATACTGTAAATTCAGAACCTAAACGTAAAAATGTGGGATTTTCAAATCCTTGGTCCAAATTTTGGATCACTTTTGTGGGATAGCCTTTTTTAATTAAATTGAATTCTTTGTATTTTTATTTGGATTTTTAAAAACGCGGGAACTCATAGACACTTTGCAAAGTTCAAGTCAAGCTGCACATTTCCAATGGATGAAATGAATTAACTGGAATCAGATTTGAAGTTTTCAAATCCATCAACCATTTTCATTAAGTTTACTGTGTTTTTTTGGAATTGCAGGATTGTCAAATCTAAGAACCAAATTTCAAATCACTTTTTGAATGCCACTAGTAAATTCAGATATTAATTGCGGGAATTGTAATCCAAATTTAATGTACAGTAAGCACACTAGGAAACATCAATCCAAATTGAGAAGCTCTACCACAACTAAAATCAAAGGAAGAATTTAATATCAATAACCATGTTTAGACATAAAAAGTTATTAAACTTTAAAATTATCCAAACCCAGAAAGTATACAATATTATACACTTCAAATCAAGGGTATAGAAATTCTGTTACTATTCAAGGCTAAATCAAGAGAAAACAACTACCCACAACTAAATCAATAAATCCAAATAAATACATACAGTAGTTTTAAAAGCTATGGCAACAACTGAAAATACCTCAGATTTAAACAAAATGATTTCAGATTTGAACAAAATCCAACTCTCAGGTTAAAATATACACTCTGTTAACAGAGTTTATTGGTGTTAATGGGCAAAATGAGTCAACACAGCAACAAACAGCTCACACACAAAGAAAAACCATTCAAAATACAACACAAAATACATTGATTCACAAACAAAATAGTGTGAGTTGACTTTCAGTGTACATATGTTTACTATGTGAATCAGTGACAAAATACACCCAAGCAAGGTGAGTTAAAACTCAATCCATAAACAAAACACAATAGCAACTCACTATGTAAACAAAATCACTCATGCAATGTTTGCAATGGATTGTAATCATGAATAATACCAAGGTATCTAAAATAAGACGCAAGATCTGAAACATAAATTTTAAAAATATTGTGTTGGGTGTTTGAATTTGGCATAAAATCTAGGGAAATGGGTGGATTTTTTTGAGTATTCTAAAATGGGCATTGTAAAACCAAAACAACTAATTAAGAAATAAAAAATCTATAATTGGGATATTGGGTGGGAAAAAGTCTAATTAAATATCCATATTCAGATAAAAGCAAAAAATAAAATTAGGGAGTAACTTAATTGAAATTTATTTAATATTTTATTAAATTTTAAAAATGGAAGAAACACAACAACAGAGTACCAATACACCTGTTGTGCGCCGCAGTTGCGGTTGCCCCCACAGGTCAAAGAATAGAGTTAGTGCAACCCAAGTGCCTACTCAAGGAGGAGACGGGAGAGGAGAGTTTCATAGTGACACTGTACTGACACAGCTGGTTCAAGGAGTACAAGCTTCTAGGGTGCAGAGCATCAACCCTCAGGTCCCAAAGCTTGACCTGGAAGCCCACCAAGGTCACCACTACAAAGAAAGTTAGAAACAAGGAGGTAGAACTTACTTTGTATGTGTTTGAAGTTGTGTACCAGCAAGAGTCAGTCCTGTCAGCCATGCTGGAGAAGGCAAAGCCTGTACTTGATACTAGCTACAAGCCCTACATCAGTGATGGCAATCAGGAGGATGACAAGGAGCCCAAGTTCTATCAAACCAATGAGGGACAGTTGGTGCTCAAAAAGATTGCTGCGTTTTACACCAAGGTGCCCATGGCCTGTGTTGTGCCCAATGCCAATGAGTCAATCCCCACCACTAGAAAGCCTGCCCAGAAGCGCATCCCCAATATCAAATGCATAATCCTGCTTAAGCTAATGCTTGAATCAGGCAATTACAAGGAGGCCACAGCCATTTTTGGGGTGGATTCCAAGTACGCTTCCAAGACATTCAACAAGTTTATCAATACTGGCCGAGTCCTTGCTGAGGAGAAATCCTTGTGTGTGTCAACCATGCTCACCAAGGAGCACAAACGTGCAATCTGCCAGTAGATAACCCAGGATTGCCATCTTGAACGGGCAAATATACAGGTCATGGTCAAATCTACTTTTGGGGTTGAGGCTTTCATTTCCTTTTACTAGCATCTGCTGAAGAAGATGCACTTTTTCTGGAAAAAGCTTGGGGTATCTCTGTACAATCAGAATAGCCCAACCAACATTGAGATCCAGAAAAGCTACGCAGAAGCGTACACTTCCCTCAAAGCCAAGGGGATAGTCAAATTTTACTATATTGACAAATCAGCATGTGCCTTGTCTATGCGCAATGCATATGGCTATGCCCCCAAAAGCTCTAATGACGGGATGGCTTGGCGTGCTGCAGTATGCACCACAGCCTACTCAATGGTGGCTCTCCTTGGTCCAAAGGAAGTCAAGCTATATCAAATGATACTGGGCTCCTACAACAGCCATACATTTCTATCATTTCTCCAATTGGTCCAGGAGCACCTGAGACACACAAGCCCTGGCTTTACCAATGTCATTGTGTTAGACAAAGTTAGTCTCCACAAAGTGGCTGACATTCTTGAGGAATTCCCAATGATTGACACCAACAGTGAAGTGGGCCCCCAGCAATTTGCCATGGCAAATTTGCGCCTTCTCTTCCTCCCTGCTTACTTGCCCTTCCTAAATACCATTGAGGAAGTCTTTGGGTGGCTCAAGCAAGTTGTCAAGCAAGGAACCCCAACAGGGACCAAGGACCTCTTTAATTTGCTGCAGGCTGGGATCCACACCCTCCCAGCTGAGACCATGGCCAAATTCTATGGCCATACTGATTTGTTCATCCCTGCGTGCCTAGCCAAACAGCCAATCAATTAAAGGCTTAATGTGTCCAATTTTTTTATATTCTCTAATTTACTATTCAAGATTTATTAATTATCATTATATATTTAGATTTTTCCAAGCCCACAATCACATTCAGCAGGACAATCAATGAAGGTTAGTAATTTATTTATTTATAATCATTTTTTATTGTTTTGTCTAAGGGTATCCCAAACACTTGATACTGGATTACACAAGCACATTAATATCACTTTCGCAAATAAATATAATAATCAAAAAAAGTTAATTGTAATGTGTAAAAATCAGAAGTAGATTTTATTGAAATATATTATTATGCTTTTATTAACACCTTCTCTGGGATATATTCTTCAAATCCAGTTTGCTAAAATAAGAATTAGAAAATTTTATTATAATAAAAATAATATGAATTATAATGAAATTTATTGGAAGAGAGAATTTATTAGGAGCACCTGTAGTGGGTTCTTTGGTATGTACCCACCCCGCAATGAAGGTGGCGCACAACCTCCACCGCCACACCGTGGACGGTGGATACGCCCTTATTAAAAAACTCCCGCCTGCTAGTGAAGGGGAGTAGGGTTAGGTGCAAATGGAGGAGCAGCTTTTCTGGCAGGGCTGCAAACCTGTAGATACCAGCCAGGACCAGGGTGTCCTGGATGACGTGATCCACTGAGTCATACCTGGTGTTGGGAATTTTGACCAAGCAATGATGCCAATTATGACAGAGCCCACAAATTGGGACTGTTACAACCAAATTCATAAATTAGTAGTACAAAATACAATGATACTAATTATGGCGGAGCTTGCATATATGAATTGCAGCTACCAAACTACGTAAATTGGTAGTATAAACTATATTTATATTGGATCAGCATTAGTCTGCTGACCTGAGCCTTAAACTAGATAATGATAAGCGCCGCTGCGGCAATTAAATGAGACATGATTTGCCGCCACAGCACTTTAAAAATACACAAGCACTGTGGCGTTGCCTAGCATTTGGATTAGGCGTCAAAGCACCAAACTACTTTTACTTCAAGCGCTGCCACACCAACTGAAAATTATTGCAAGCGCTGCAGCGCCACCTGGCAAATATTGCAGGCGCCAAGGCGCTGCTTTACTTTCACATCAAGTGCCGAGGCGCTGGGTTTGATTCCCCATAATCTCAGATTACCATGATTATCACATTAATAAGCATTAAATTTGCAGTATGCCAGAGAAGTAGGAAGTGATCCTGAAGTACTAAATTATTCCATGCCAGCAAGAATCACCTGTGCTGGGTGAAGATGAAAATATTCTATTGGTTGACGTGCAATAAGCGCCAAACCTAGATTGATAATTACCCAAATTTGGGGTGTGTTAGAATGTCCTAGAAGACATTGCTAGCAGCCCAGAGATTACCCTTGTAGAAAGCATAAGAAGAATTAGTCATTTAAAATAAAATCATCTTTTGAGCCATCTTTATTTAATCATTAATCTGGTTGGCCTTTACCTTAATCTTTAAGTGCTTCTGCGCAATTAGAAGCCATTGTTGGGCAATAATCATGGTTTTGTTCAATCTTGGCCCTTCTGATACAATACTACACATATCCTTGTATATGATTGTATTCTGGCAAATGTCCTGTGCCCTATAATCTCAAATAATTGTGGCACTGTAATCCAAAAAGCGTGACAATGGTGCTCACTACAGGGGGCACACATTTGACTATAGAAGAAGGAGTCAACTGGAAAACCACTGGTAATTGCAGGTGGCACATCTGAGCGCAAGGAGACCAGCATCATAGGAAGCAACACATAACGTCAATGGGAAGGCGTCAGTTCAGGTTTTGAGTTCACACTGTGGTACAAGTTTAAAAGGATACACAACTAGTATACAAGAATACATGTGATATCCTTGCAAAAATGCTTAAAAGCGTTACTAAGCAGCAGGTTGTTACATCAACCCTGTTGAATGGGCGCGCTTAAGGCACACATTGTTTTGTTGAAGCACTACCAAGCAACAGGTTGTTACATCAACCCTGTTGTATGGGCGCACTTAAGGCACACATCACTGATTGAAGCACTATCAAACAGCAGGTTGTTACACCAACCCTGTTGTTTGGGCACACTAAGGTCTACATCAATTCATGGAAGTGATTTGAGCAGCAAGTTGTTACACTTACCTTGCTGCATGATTGTGCTCAAAGCACAATTGATATTACAGAAGCAAACAAGAGTGTTCACAGGTTCAAACTGTACCGGCCACCTTTGCTGAATTAAGGGCCTAAGAAGTCAAAGGACTCAAAAGATACCCCACTCTTGCAAAGACTTGAGCAGCGCTGGCCACCTCTACATTGGAAACAAACAACCAGTTGCTTACTCTGGCGCCAACCAAATTCCCACCAAGACAATGAGTCATGCAGGAGTTTTCTAGGCGCAACAAATAGTACTGCTACTTTACGTAAGCCTCCTCTAGGAAGGGGAGCAATATGCTGCTTCAGAAGAATAACACTAAGTCAAATTCCTGGGGACCAGACTTGCAAAGTTGCTGTAAGACCTAAACAGGCACACAATTATAAACAAAAAGACTGGGGACTCAGTTAACTGAATGAGCGCCATATCTCTGAGAAAGATTCAAAAGAAGAGAATGAAAAAATAAGAAATTAAAAGATATATAAGAAGATAACAAAAATAAATAATGAGCAAAAAAGATAAAATTAAAAAGATAATAAAAAATAATGAAGAGCCAAGCAAGTTTATTGCAAAAGGGAGTTCACTGGGGGCAGTCTCTGGGAGCAGGGGCGTCTCTGCGCTGTTAGAGGGGGGCTAAACTAACTAAGTTTGGCTCTCATCCTGGAGGGAGGCTCCACCAGGACACCATCCAGTACAGGACTGGCATGGCCGCTCAAAGGGGCGTCCATAGGGAGGACGTGGCAGATACCCAGGGAAAGTAGGAGTCCAAGCCCATCAAAACCATTCAGCTAAGCAACCAGGATGCCCGTTTGGGGGTGAGCTCTGGGGTGCCCAAGCCTTCCTCTGGAACCAGGACAAGTGGATCCTCAGAGGGGAGGAGCGTAGGGTAGACCAGACTGGGGGGCAGCGGAGGCTGTCTTGACGGCAGGGAGCTCTAGGTCATTGTAGGTTAGACTCCTCACCATGTTCTCACTGGTGGTGTATATGTCCTGAGCGCGTGCAGGGATATCCTCAAAAATATTCAAGAACTGGTCAGGGTTGGTGCCAATATGGAGGAAAGAATCAGAGATACGACCCCAAAGATCTGGGGAGGTAGACCAAATCATTACCAGAGCTGGTGCCAAGGTAAAAACCACAAATTTGACCAGAGGAACTAACATTTTTAGAGTCAGGAAGTGAAGCCTAACAAAATGCAGATAGTTCTGTTGTTTCAAGTCTTAAACTCAGAACAGAAGGCTCAGGGGCAAGCAGAAAGTCTATTAAACACAAGAGAAGGACAGGGAACAGCAACCACAGACCAAATTGGCTTTAAAGTGTATAGGAAAGCTTTATAAAGCATATTTGAAGTCTAATTGTGAGTGAAAGCAGAACAAGTGCAAAATCAAACTTAAAGTAGGTAAATATATTAAATTCACTACTGATTTTTAAAATTAAGTTGTTTTCTTCAAAGCAAAAGAGATAAGCTTTAACCTTGATGTTAACAACGTCTATATAGACTTCAGGAAGCTGCAAGAAAGCCCAAAAGAAAGGGAAATAGGTAAGGATAAAGACAACCAATACTAACACTTTAGATGATCAGAAGGGGCCAAGTAAGGGACCTAAAAGACAACCAAAATTCCTAAGTTTAAAAAGGTTCAAAATTTAACTGTAAGAATGAGCAAGCAGGGGACCAAAAGTCCCCTGTCTTGCTTTAAGGAAATGCCATTGAAATTAAAAGGTCAGGTGACCTCAGCCAGTCATTTGATTGGGTGAGATAGAATTTTTGCCAGTAATTTCAGGGAGTTTGGATGGTTTCTCATCAATTTCCAACCCAACCTCTGATTGGCTAGTGCCTAAAAAACACTTCTGAATACCATTAATTCCAGTTAAGGTGGGATTTAATGATTTGGCAGTAGCGCGACCTGATTGCTTAGACCTAATTAATTTTAAAATGTGGTTGAGCTCAAGCCAGAAAATAGTCCAAATTAATCAGGGATTCCTCCCAAGTGGGGACAGAATCCAAAGCATCATTATTTACCACTTGAGAAGGGTAGGCCAACAAAAATCTCTCATTGATTGTGTGGGCTAAATCTTCGAGGGAATTGAGGGACTTGGCTGGCTTCTGAGCAGATTTTTTTGTGCAGCGCGGGAAGATTGTCCTATCCAGGGCTAAAGGGGGAAGTGACTTTACATGCATGGCTGAGAGGAGGATGCTGCAGGGGGAGTGGTTTGGCAGTCAGCGCGTCAGGGATGCTTTGCAGGGCGTTGGATGGTGACTACAGGGTGCTTGTGGGCGGGGAGGAGGTACCAATCATCATCAAGGCGTTGGCGCACATGCGCCAAGATCACCATCATATAAGCCCAGGTCAACTGAGAGTTCTGCAACATGGAGGTCCAGTTGCAGAGCAGGAGGCAGAGCTGGCTCATGGGCACAAGGCAACCCCAACCACCACAAGCAGAGAACACAGCCCCAATTGACAGGCAGTCCATCAGGGCATCCTCCATGTAGGAGTAGGCCAGTGGCAACAGAACCTGGAGCTGATAAGCCAGAGCACAATAGTGCTCCAGGAAAAAACCAGTGTAACCTGTCTGGCAGCTATTGGGGGTGTACCACATGAAGTGGCATGCAGCTAAGGGAGGATAGAGACTGGCGTCGCCAGTGCTCACCGCCAATAGGAACACCTTGAAGGTAACCAAGAAGCGCCGGCTAGAGTTGGCCTGGATAGGAAGGTCCAGGGTTTGATGAAATGCTGGGTTGGCGGCAAGCTCAAGGGCCCAAATCCAAGCCACCTCATCTATAAAGTCATTACAGATGGCAATGGTATGGGCGTGCTGGGCAGAGATCTAACCAGGCGCCAAGGAAGCAGACTTCAGACCTGGGCACACCTCAGCAGCCAAACAAGAGGCATCATACCAGCTGCGGTAGAGCTCACCAGCACAGATAGGGGACATGGCATCCTCATTGGAGTGCATGGCCTGCACAAAGATGAACATGGTCTCCTTGTGGTGACAAACACCAAACTTGCTTAACAGATTGGGGTAGTTCATGGGGACCTTGTCTGAGTTGCGCCAATTGCAAAGCATTGACAACAGGGTGGCAGGAGGCTCACCAGAGGAAGGCAAGTGATGCAAGAAGGGGCGCAAAGCACCAGAAGGACCACAGAGAGGAGGTGTACTGGGGACGGGAGGAGGCTTGTCAAATAAGGAATCCTCTTTGAAAGGGTCACCAGCATCAGAACTGGGAGCAGAATTAGGGACAGAGCCAGCCACAGTGGTGGCGCAGTCCTGCTTGCAGAATTGGTCCTTGCTGGAGCAAAGACGGTTAAGGAAGACAATCCTCACAGAGCAAGGCATTTTATGGAAGGCATTACGCTCCGCCTCACCCATGGTGGCCATCATAGTGTTGTATGCTTGGTGCATATTTTGGCGTTTGTTGTTGTTGTTACTAGCTGGATTAATCTTGGAAAGAAAGGAAGTAGTGCTTGGTCAAGTGGGGGGATATGTTGGGAATTTTGACCAAGCAATGATGCCAATTATGATGGAGCTTACGGATTGGGACTGTTACAATCAAATCCATAAATTGGTAGTACAAAATACAATGATAATAATTATGACAGATCTCGCGGATATGAATTGCAGCTACAAAACTACATAAATTGGTAGTACAAACTATATGCATATTGGATCAGCATTAGTCTGCTGACCTGAGCCTTAAACTAGATAATGATAAGCGCCGCTGCGGCAATTAAATGAGACATGATTTGCCGCCACAGCACTTTAAAAATACACAAGCGCTGTGGCGTTGCCTAGCAAGTGGATTAGGTACCAAAGCACCAAACTACTTTTACGTCAAGCGCTGCTGCACCAACTGAAAATTATTGCAAGCGCTGCAGCGCCACCTGGCAAATATTGCAGACACCAAGGCACTGCTTTACTTTTACATCAAGCGCTGAGGCACTAGTTTGATTCCCCATAATCTCAAATTACCATAATTATCACATTAATAAGCATTAAGCTTGCAGTATGCCAGAGAAGTAGGAAGTGATCCTGAAGTACTAAATTATTCCATGCCAGCAAGAATCACCTGTGCTGGGTGAAGATGAAAATATTCTATTGGTTGACGTGCAATAAGCGCCAAACCTAGATTGATAATTACCCAAATTTGGGGCATGTTAGAATGTCCTAGAAGACATTGCTAGCAGCCCAGAGATTAACCCATGTAGAAAGCATAAGAAGAATTATTCATTTAAAATAAAATCATCTTTTGAGCCATCTTTATTTAATCATTAATCTGGTTGGCCTTTACCTTAATCTTTAAGTGCTTCTGCGCAATTAGAAGCCATTGCTGGGCAATAATCATGGTTTTGTTCAATCTTGGCCCTTCTGATACAATACTACACATATCCTTGCATATGACTGTATTCTGCAAAATGTCCTGTGCCCTATAATATCAAATAAGTGTGGCGCTGAAATACAAAAAGTGCAATACCTGGGGGGACCTTCTTCCCGTCAAGTGAGAGCCAGGCCTTGTCAATTCCTAGAAGGACCCTGTCAAGATCCTCCATGCTGGCGCCCATTCAGAAGTACAAGAGATACCTGAGGTAAACCGCCAAGTGAAGCCTTTGCCCAGCAAAGGCTTCTTTAAACTCACATAATTTATAAAAAACTGCACTAATCTTCTTATTGTGCTTGGTCTTTGCAAAGGTCAGCTCCATGGCTGAAGGGACCCCTGTCTTGTTGGCACTCCAGGCCAACCCAAAGTTGGCAAGGAGGATCTTTGTCTTCTTGACAGCTGTTGCGTCTGCAACAGCCAATTTGCCCACTGCGCGCCTAAAGTTGTCCATAAGGTAAGATAGGGTGTGCTCCAAGGGGTAGCAGAAGCAAGCAGCTGCATGAGCCTGGCCCATCTCTGGTACATTCTTGAATGGGAGCATTGCCAGGACGTCCCAAACAAGCTCAATGGAGTTTACACAGTAAACTTCACTGAGGTTAACCGGGTCTAGGTGGACCAGTTGGACATCCTTGTAGGCATTAACTGCCCACTCGGATGCCCCCTTGCCATGTGTCAGCCCAGCCAATGCCTCCCGCAACATTGGAAAGGACCCATAGATGCAGTCCTCCAGCTCCTGAAAGACAGGGGGGACAGATACAGCTGCTTGGCCACATGAGTGGTGTAGTTGGCGTAAAATGTGGTAGGGACAAAGGGGACCAGGACTTGGCAGAGTTCATTGTCTATGTTCTCTAAAAAACTGGTAAGTATTTACAAATTTTTATTAATTTTATTTTTATATGTTACCTTCATGTAATTCTTCCTTGCGGGCTGCTTCAGCAGGCTTGACCATTCTTGGCGCAAGCAGTTGTGCAGGCAGTTCTTTATCCTCTGTTCTGGTACGCTTGGCGGGTTTGAGCTGTTCATACATCTCCAGGTCATGAACCAAGACAAACAGTGCAGAAAGATTGTATGCCTTAAATTGCAGGCCCTAGAAAACTGTCTTCTGGATGTTGAGAAGACGCTCAATGGTCTTCTCAGGGATGTCTGGCATTTTTGTCATTAGGGCCTTTGCAGACACCTTGTCTATTTTGTCTCTGTCAAGGACGGCAGACTTCACTTTGGCTTTGACCTTGCAGTCAATGTCTTTGATTTTGGCAATTGTCAAGTCAAGATCCTTCAGAAGCTTCTCCAATTCTCTCATTGATTTTTTACTAACCTTTTCATATGTTTTTATAGCTTTTGTCCCAATAAAATCTGTATTATTTTGATAATGTTGCCTCTTTGTTTATTCCTTTTTGTTTTCCCATTACTACATTATCTCATCTTTTTACCCATTTTGTATATGTTTTACGCTCCTCTCAATATGTGTTGTTTGCTTTGTGTTGGCATTGTTTCCTTGATTACCATATTATTTTTGGTGCTTGGCATAGCCCCTTGTGAAAATATTAACAATAATTTGGTGATCAGCTAAATTTGAATTAGAAAATTATAGGTTAACTGTTTTTAGATAAAGTTGTTACTGATCCAAATTCAAAACCTTAATAATAAACTTTAAGCCAATCAGGAGCCAAGTGATAAAGTGATTGTTGTTACACAAAGGGTCATTCAATAATTCTTTGGTGTATGTGTGCTAATTAAAATGATTGGCTGGATGTTTTGCCATTGTACGCCATTGCTGCTGTGGTGAGTTGTTGATGGACTAGTGCTAACCCAGCAGCTGATTGGGCACTAGTCCATCAACAACTTGCCACAGCGGCAATGACGTACAATGGCAAAACATCCAGCCAATCATATTAATTAGCGCACATACACCAAAGAATTATTGAATGACCCTTTATGTCACAACAATCACTTTATCACTAGGCTCCTGATTGGCTTAAAGTATATCATTAAGGTTTTGAATTTGGATCAGTAACAACTTTATCTAAAAACAGTTAACACATAATTTTATAATTCAAATTTAGCTGATCACCAAATTGTTGTTAATATTATCACAAGGGGCAGTGCAAAGCGCCAAAAATAACTGTTCTGGATCTAGATAAATGGCATAGTAGATATATGATTTTATAGAAATAAGCTGAACATAAAGGATAAAAACAACTATAAACAAAGAGAACATGAACTATTGAGATTCAAAATAAAGATAATATAAATAGAAAATGTTTGGCAACAGGGGATTTATTGGGGCAGGGAAGAGTGATGCCTAGGAGGCAGAATAACGCGGGAAGGAAGACGTAGAGGCGGTGCTGGCCTGGGGGGTCTGGGATTGGGTGGGTTGGGCTTGTGGGTGGGGGGTGTTGGTGGCGGGAGTGGAGGCAGGAGGATTTTGTGTGACAGCTGCCATATAACACTTGTCATATTCCTCATTGGTCATTGGCTGGATGGGCTGGTAGGTGGCAGTGGCCTGAGGTGGAAGGTGCTTATCCTTATGTGATTGGTTGCCCATGTTCACGTGGAAAACCATTTGCGCAAATAAGTCAGCCACCATTTGGCGGCCAAAGAGAAAATTGTGGTCAAGGACCACAAGATAGAGGTTGTTGAAAGCCTGAGGGCGGTGCTCCTGTAGTGTGGATCTCATGTTGAAGAAGACAACATCAGCCAGATGGATGTCTGCATGGCCGGCAGGGTACACAGAGGCCTGATGCCCGCGTTGCTGGATGGCCTCAACAGGGGTGGAGCTACCCTCCATCTGGTGGCTCAAGAAAACCTGGTGCTTGGAATTTGAGCCATCCCAGGAGTCAAGTAATCCACCGAAGATGTGGCTGTATGAGTAGCCATTGATGAAATCTGGGTTTGTCCAATAATAGACAAAACCCTTGGCTGAAACAGCCAGGAATGCACTAATGAACATCCCCTTCTTGACCTTCTTCCTTCCTTTTTGAGTGCTGGCTCTTCCTTGCTTACCAAGATCATCAAAAGCTATCGATAGCTTGTAATAGGAGATGAACATGACATCATCAGTTAGACTAGTCAGGCATCAGACTAGGGTTGATTCAATGGCGGTGTCATACGGGGAATCCTCAGTGCCATCCCATTGGTTGCCAGCAAAATTGGTAAGAATCCAAATTGAAGCCACCTTCCCATACATCCAGAGCTGCACCATGCGCTCAAACACCCAAATGCCATGGTGCACAAGTTGCTTCTGGACCTGGGTCAAGGGAAGCTTGGGATCCTGCTGGAGGAGGTCAAGCATGATTGGGTATGCCTCAGATATTTGTGACTCAGGGGCCTTCTTTGGCTTCTTGGCTGTCCCAATCAGATTTCCCCTGTTCATCAGGTTGTTGAATTCCTGAATGACAGTAGCTTGGGTAAATTGCAACTGGGCGGCAATCTGTTCCCAGGACAGACCCTGTAGATTCAGTGCCACAATTTCCTGAAGAATTTTGGCAGTGATGATTTGTTGCTTGGGGCGCTGGGCTGGGGGAGCTGAAGCCTGATTGGCTGTAGGGGGGCATGTTGGCTGATGGCAGGAAGTTGTTACAAATCAAGGTTGCCATCCTGATTGGTTGGTTGGTGGGCAGCTTGTTGGGGGGTGGGTATGGGAGCAGGGGCAGAGCTAGACACTAAGTGACTCTCAAACAAGTCAAAGCCATAGGGGTCAGTGGTCAGATACAGGACAGCTTCCTCATTACCTGCCTCAAAGGATTGGGTATAAACAGGTACCTCCACGTTCTGAGCTTTGCCTCCATTGAAGCTGGCTTGGCTGCTTGTGCCATTAAAGATGTTGCTGTTGAAAACCATTGTAAAAAACCTGGGATAAAATCACTAAAAGTAGATTTTTAAAATTTTAATGATTTATTTTTATTTTAATCACAAGTCCATATTTGGAAGGTTCTCAAAACCATTCCATACAAATCTAGAGCCCTGAAAATGAATCAAATGCCTCTGTTTCTTAATTGGATAGCTGTTGATTGGCTGTTAAACTGTTATTTTCTATTTTAGGCTGCTCATACTACACATCTTGTGTGAGTTCATTTTGTTTTGTACTTGTGGAATCTTGCTTCTAGATTGCTCAAATTTTGTTTCATTTTAGCCCTTCTGTTGGTGCCTCATATGAATCCTGATTGGATTATAATATACTCTGGAACAGCATTCATCCATTTCACTTGTTGTATCAGTTCATTTTGTTTGAGGTTTGAATTACACTGCTTGATGTTTGATATAATTTTGTATAATGGGCCAATGAAATTTCATTTTTTTGTTTGACAGTTCATCTATTAACCAAAATTATTTAAATTAATTGAATCCTGAATCTCACGCAACTTGGATTTTGTTCAAATCTGAAACATTTTGTCTATATTTGACTTATTTTTGGTTGTTGCAATAGCTTTTAAAACTACTGTAATAAGGATTTCTAATTCTTATTTTAGCAAACAAGATTTGAAGAATATATCCCAGAGAAGGTCTTAATAAAAGCATAATAATATATTTCAATAAAATCTACTTCTGATTTTTACACATTATAATTAACTTTTTTTGATTATTATATTTATTTGCCAAAATTAATATATGTGTTTGTGTAATCCAGTATCAAGCGTTTGGGATACCCTTAGATGATACAATAAAAAATAATTATAAATAAATAAATTACTAACCTTCATTGATTGTCCTGCTGAATGTGATTGCAGGCTTGAAAAAATCTAAATATAAAATGATAATTAATAAATCTTGAATAGTAACTTAGAGAATATAAAAAATTAAACACACTAAGCCTTTAATTGATTGGCTGTTTAGCTAGGCACGCGGGGATGAAAAAATCAGCATGGCCATAGAATTTGGCCACAGTCTCAGCTGGGAGGGTGTGGATCCCAGCCTGCAGCAAATTAAAGAGGTCCTTGGTCCCAGTTGGGATTCCTTGCTTGACAACTTGCTTGAGCCACCCAAAGACTTCCTCAATGGGATTTAGGAAGGGCAAGTAAGCAGGGAGGAAGAGAAGGCACTAATTTGCCATGGCCAATTGCTGGGGGCCCACTGCACTGTTGGTGTCAATCATTGGGAATTCCTCAAGAATGTCAGCCACTTTGTGGAGACTAACTTTGTCCAACACAATGACATTGGTAAAGCCAGGGCTTGTGCGTCTCAGGTGCTCCTGGACCAATTGGAGAAATGATAGAAAGGTATGGCTGTTGTAGGAGCCCAGTATCATTTGGTATAGCTCAACTTCCTTTGGACCAAGGAGAGCCACCATTGAGTAGGCTGTGGTGCAGACTGCAGCACGCCAAGCCATCCCGTCATTAGAGCTTTTGGGGGCATAGCCATATGCATTGCGCATAGACAAGGCAAATGCTGTAAGGTCTCGTGGTCTGGGGAAGATGGTTATAAACTAAAGCTTTTAACCCAGTTATATTTATGTTAGTCAAATACAAAAAGGTAGGTAAGGTCTGCAGTAGCAACTGTACTAAGGCTCCTAAAAGCTTATAAAAGGTAAAATAAGGACTGAGGCGGTTTATTAACCCTAAGAAAATAAAATAGAGTCCAGTCTTAATGACAGAAAATTTGATCAAAAGGTCAATTTCTAAGTCTGGGAATTTCTCAGCACTAGTGGGAGGATTAAAGCTATCAACAATCAAATTGTGTGTATTACTATAAAAACTACCTAGCTGGTGAAGCAGAAAGTTAAAAGGAATCATAAGATCAAAGATTTAAAACTTAAACTAAAATTGGAAAGAAAACACAAGCCACAAAACCTAACAAGTACCTTTTTGGGGTGCAAGTCAAACAATCTCAACTTATTGTTGAGACTAGTAAACTAAGCCTTTTTATTGAGCTTGGAAAAGTGAGGTGCAATTTGGAAGTAAAGGTTTAACCTAAAAAGGTTATCTGATCATTGTGAGGAAGACACCATGGTTTGTGGGCCAACTGCCTGAACTAACTTTAAATAGTTAGACAAGCAGAAAGGAGATTTTGGAAGGAGGAGAAGGGAATGATTACATAAAAGCTCTATAGGTTAGAGCAAGCAAAAAAGTAGGAAAAACCAGTCCAAAACTGAAGGAAAGACGTAAGCAAGCGTATAGTGAAAAATAAGACTTTTGGAGCCAACTTCTAATCTTCCTAGTGTAGGTCCAGGGTTCAAAACTGGGTGGTGAAAGGTAAGGAATGTTCAGAAAGGTATTCATCATCATTTAGATCATAAATAGGCTTTTAACAAAGCAAAATATGAAGTCCAAATTGGAAAATGAAGAGGAAAAATAGGAGTTTAAGAATTAAGTGACAGCAACAATCTTGATAATACTTAGAAGCCAAGGAGGCAAATAAATATATAAAAGTTCTGGAATAGCAGCTAATAAAAAGGTGAATCCTGACAAATGCCAATTTTTCAATATAGTAAAATTTGACCGTCCCCTTGGCTTTGAGGGCAGTGTACGCCTCTGCGTAGTTTTTCCAGGTCTCAATGTTTATTGGGCTATTCTGATTGTACAGAAATACCCCGAGCTTTTTCCAGGAAAAGCACACCTTCTTCAGCAGATGGTAGTAAAAGGAAATGGAAGCCTCAACTCCAAAAGTAGACTTGACCATTGCCTGTATATTTTCCAGTTCAAGATGGCAATCCCAGGTTATCTACTGGTGGATTGCCCATTTGTGCTCCTTGGTGAGCATAGTGGAAACGCACAAGGATTTCTCCGCGGCAAGGACTCGGCAAGTATCAATGAACTTGTTGAAGGTCTTACTGGCGTACTTGGGATCCACCCCAACAAGGGCCGCAGCTGCCTTGTAATTGCCCAATTCATGCATTAGCTTAAGCAGGATGATGCGTTTAATGTCAGGGATGCGCTTCTGAGTGGGCTTTTTATTGGTGGGGATTGACTTGTTGGCATTGGGCACAACACAGGGCATGGGCACCTTGGTGTAAAATGCAGCAACCTTTTTGAGCACCAGCTGTCCCTTGTCAGTTCTGAAGAACTCAGGCTCCTTGTCCTCTTCCTGATTGCCATCACTGACATAGGACTTGTAGCTAGTATCAAGTACAGGCTTCACCTTCTCCAGTATAGCTGATGGGACTGACTCTTGCCGGTACACAACGTCAAACACATATAAAGTAAGTTCTACCTCCTTGTTTCTAACTTTCTTTGTAGTGGTGACCTTGGTGGGCTTCTGGGTCAGCTTTAGGACCAAAGGGTTGATGCTCTGCACCCTAGTAGCTTGTGCTCCTTAAACCGGCTGTGTCAGTGCAGCGTCACTATGGAACTCTCCTCTCCTGTCTCCTTCTTGAGTAGGCACTTGGGTTGCACTAACTATATTCTTTGACCCGCGGGGGCAACTGCAACTGCGGCGCACAATGGGTGTATTGGTACTCTGTTGTTGTGTTCCTTACATCTTTAAAATTTAATAAAATATTAAATAAATTTCAATTAAGTTACTCCCTATTTTTAATTTTTGCTTTTATCTGAATATGGATATTTAATTAATATTTTTTCACACCCAATATCCCAATTATAGATTTTTTTATTTATTAATTAGTTGTTTCTGGTTTACAACACCCATTTTATAATACCTGAAATAATTTCCACCCATTTCCCCATATTTTACGCCAAATTAAGCACCCAACACAATATTTTTAAAATTTATGTTTCAGCTCTTGTGTTTTATTTTAGATACCTTGGTATCATTCATGATACTCAATCCATTGAACACACTGAGTGAGTGATTTTGTTTACATAGTGAGTTGCTATTGTGTTTTGTTTGTGGATTGAGTTTTGACTCACCTTGCTTGGGTGTATTTTGTCACTGATTCACATAGTAAACATATGTACACCAAAAGTCAACTCACACCATTTTGTTTTTGAATCAATGTATTTCAGATTTTATTTTGAATGGTTTTGCTTTGCACGTGAGCCCTTTGTTCCTGTGTTGATTAATTTTGCCCATTAACGCCAATAAACCCTGTTAACAGAGTGTATATTTTGACCTGGGAGTTGGTTTTGTTCAAATCTGAAATCATTTTGTTTAAATATGAGGTTTTTAGTTGTCACCATAGCTTTTAAAACTACTGTATTTAATCTAAAATATATTTTTATTTTATTTTTATGGACCATCAATTGCATTCTCAACCAGCGCCTGCACCAGCTGCGGGGTAGCCTGTCCAAAAGGGCGTCCCAGAGGGTCCAAGAACAGACCCAGAACCCAACTCAAGGGGAGTCATGCTGACACACAGGCCTCCCATAGTGTCATCACCAGTCAACCACCTCCTGCATCCCAGGCCAGATCAACCAGCATAAATCCAAGACAGAAGCCGCTCTCAAGGCCTGCCACCAAAGTCTCCTACACCAGGGTCACTGGGAACACTGAGGTTACTTACACCTCCACTGTGTACTCAGTTGTCACCCAGCCCCTCACTCTTGATCCAAGAGTTGCTACTTCCTGACCCTGTGTCTTTGACACCACCTATGAACTGTTGGCCACAATTGAGGAGCCATCTTCACCTGTGTCATATGCCACCATTGACGGTACCAGTGCAACCAAGTGTGATCCCACCTTTTACACAAAGGTCCCCATCCCCTGTGTTGAGCCTGCCAGCCAGGATGCGCGGTACCTGCCAAGGGCTGGCGTTGGTTGATGGATAATGAGAGTAAAGCTCTCCTCAACTGCTTGAACGGGGGAATGGCAGTTCAGGATATTGCGTCCTAATTTGGTGTCACAACCAGATACATTGGAAATATTAATACCAAATATAGCAACACCGGGCAAATTTCCAAATCCACCAAGGCTAAGCACAGCTCAAACTCCTTTAGCCTGTTCATATTGATGCAATCAAGCAGTGGGTTACCAAAGATTGCCACCTGGACTCACTTTCTGTCTAATCAACAATTGCCACAGAGTTTGGGCTTTCTGTCTCCAAAACCCATGTATACAAATTAATGGACAAATTGAGCTTCTCTTGGAAGGTCCTCAGAGTTTCTCTATACAATAGGAACAGCAAGAAAACAATTGAATATTGATACATTTATGCCAAGACTTATCTGGCCCTTAAGGAGACTGGCAACGTACAGTTCTTCTACATCAACAAATTGTTGTTTTCCTCCTCACTCAGGTCTAGGCATGGGTGGGTTGAGAAAGGGTCCAAGGATAGCGTAGCCCATTGTGCAGCTTTCCCTTCCCAGACCAATTTGATGGTAGCGCTTCTTGGTCCTTGTGGGTTGAACTAATACCAAATGATCAAGGGTTCCCACAATAGTGGGAATTTTCTCAATTTTCTCCAAGCTGTCAAGGAGTACCTTCATATTAAATAACAGGACACAACCAACATTGTTGTGTTGGATAATGTTGGGCTCCACAAAGTGAATCTAATTGTGTCCAAGTTCCTGCCCATCAATAAAAATAGCCATTTGGCCACCCACTGCCTGGTGACTTCCCAATGAGACTCCTCTTCCTTCTTTCCTCCCTATTCTCCATTTCTGAATCCATTTGAGGAGGTCTTTAGGTGGATCAAAAATAAGGTGAAGAAAGGCCTCCCCCAGGACACCAAGGATCTCATCAACATTCTCAAGATCAGCCAATATGCAATGCCACCTGATATGGTGGCAGCTTTTTACAAGCCCTCAGAATCCTTCCTCCCCAAAACCCTTGCCTCCAAGCAAATCAGATAAATGGGAGCTCTGGGTTATTTATTTTTATTAATTTTGTTTTTATTAGGGCTCAAAAATCATTTTTTATATATAATGAAGTGATGTTTGATTTTATTATAGACATATAAGAATTAGTAAAAAATATAATTAAAATTAATTATTCTTGATATAGAGATATGTTTTTTTATTAACATCCACCAAATAGTGTATTGACTGTAGAGTTAACAAATAAAAAATTAAAAAAGATAGAAATAGATTAATTTTATTTAAACAATTGTGAATTCTTGTTGGTACTTTGGATTTTTAAAAGCCACAAATTGGACCTTGCAAGTCAGCATCTGTTCCTTAATATTTCAGTGCCACTATAGCCACACAACACAAAAACTAATTATTTTCATGTATCTCTTACTAATTAGTACCTATGACGCAGGTCAAGCATAGAAAATCTATTCATCAAATCATATTACAAGGGAAAAGTAATTTAAGTTCTAAACAATCACTTGTTTATAACATAAGTGGTGCAGGCCATTTGTTGCAGATAAATTTAGTTCTCAATGTTTGACTATGTAATAAAGGAACCTGTACTCAACAAGCTAGTAAATAAAAACATTTTTAATTCTTTTTTATTATTTGACGTGTTTGCAACTATAACTAATGTCTTATAATATATTTAGATATATTACTATTATTATTTAAATATTGCAATTTAAATATTAAGATTTAAATATTTAAAATTAAATATTTAAAATAAAAAAATTAAAAAAAGTTAAATTGCAAGGGAATACAATTTATTAGGGAGATGCAACTTGCAAATGGAATGCAATTATTCCTAGAAATTATACCCCAAAATCAAATTTTTGGCTAGAGTGTCTAATTGGATCCACATACTCTTCTGTACGTGGTGGACAACCCTGGATGTGATTACTAGAGGGGTGGTGCCCTGCACCCCGGTGGTTGTCAAACACTTAATAAAAGGGAGGCGGGTAAGCAAATTAATCAACAGATTCTTTTTGGGAGGCACATAATACCCGTACAATGATGCCATTGCAAAGGAGTCATACAGGATGTGCTTGACTGTCCTATACCCCTGTGGTGTCTTCTGATGTTCCAGTGCTAATTGGCATATATCAAGTTGTATAGGTACAACCTCCAACTTTTTGACATTAGTTTTTAATATGCAATGTAGTAGGATTCCTAGGTATACTGCAACGTGAATCCTTTGTGAAGTATATTTTCCCAAGAACATGCATAATTTTTTATATATTTGAGCTAATCTGTTTATATAGGACATGTTGCTGAATTCGAAGATGGTTCCAGAGGGCGCCTGACTTGTATCTGCCCCCATGCTTCTGCAAACAAAATGAATAAAGGTTTAAACGTATTCACAAGGACCGTGTCTTCAACTTTATTTGACAATGCCTTGAATACTTCATTAAATATTTCAGTTTTTAGATATTCAGTTCCTATTTGAAAGTTGGTTTTTATTAGTTTTTTCATATTCATTGATGTTTGCAAATGGGAATCATTGAATACTTTCTAAAATATATTCAACGGAGTTTAATTTGATATCCCCTCAAATTTCTTTCATCTTTTTGAAGTTGATATTTTCTCCTATTTTGTATGCTTCCCTAATCCACAGCAATCACCCCGCAAGTGATAAATATTCCTTAGCTTTAGCTTCAATATTTGTAAAATTATTCATATTAAGTTAAATTATTTTATTTATTTGATTTTTATTTATTTGTTTTACAGGGGCTACCAGTGATTGGTAACCCCCGTAGAACCAACTTGGCATAAAAGCAGACACACACAACCTTGTCCCCATTCCTAGTTATAACTAAAGTAAATATAAGTAAAGCATAAAAAAGACTTACTAATTGTTTCCCCTGAGGCCCCCTCAGCCACAGGCGCCCCTTCAGCAAACTTCATGAGCGACAGCTGCTCTCTGTTTTTCTGGGCTTGATCTTCTTTGTTTTTTGTGCTACTTGTGCTTCCTCTTGATTTTTCATTTGATAAATTTTCAGTATTTCTTGAAGCGCTCCTGCTTCTTGCTTGTGTTTTGTTTGGATCTGTTTCCATTTGGTCAGTTTCCTCTTCATTTGTGTTAATTTCCTTTGAGCTTTCATTTCCTTCAATTAGTTTGATTTTTTGAGTATTCTTTCTATTGGGTTTTGCAAATTCCCACAAGTTGTAACTTTCACTTTTGAAATCTAATCACTTGAGTATTTCTTTTTGAAGATTTAAAATTATTTCCTTGTGTTCTTTGTTGACTATTGTTCCCAGACTATTTTTTGCAGTTTTGTTTTGCTGGACCAAGGCCCTTCCCTCATTCTCCCAGTTGATTTACCACAATTTCCCTTATGTTCAATCTCAACAACCTTTTGGAGGGCTGACTCTAATTTGTTGATAAGACTGTAGATATTTGACATTTTGTTTGAATTACATCAAAAAACTGGTTTTACAGTACTACTCTCAACGCATGAATATTTTTCATCATCATTAATAAATTAAAGACCATAAATGTAAATATTGTATTAGAATATTGCAATTAGACGTCAACTCTTGATATTTAGACATTGTGTGCATAACTCAATGTATTTTGTTTAATAAAATTTATTGGAAACAAGGCTTTTTCATTGTACTTTATTGAAATGGACTGTGTTTATATTAGAGAGCCATTAACACTTAGTACAAATATTGATACATAGTGCATTTTACAGTCGTATATTTACCTATTGGTAATAATTCTGTAAACTTTTAAGTCAGATCTTTGCAAGTTAATTATAATGTAATGGATTAATAAATTACTGTTTGTTATCATTAATTGGCTGATTTTCTTTGCTGTGGCAATATTGCATTTTATGATATTTACACACTAGTTTCCAATTGGTTGGTTTCACATCCAATTGCACAGGCAATAGGAAATCAAGTTGCCACCCCAAGACTGGATGCTGTCAGGGTGGCAACTTGATTTCCTATTGCCTGTGCAATTGGGTGTGAAACCAACCAATTGGAAACTAGTGTGTAAATATCAGAAAATGCAATATTACCACAGCAAAGAAAATCAGCCAATTAATGATAATAAACAGTAATTTATTAATCCATTACATTACAATTACCTTGCAAAATATGACTTAAAAGTTTACAGAATTATTACCAATAGATAAATATAAAGACTGTAAAATGCACTATGTATCAATATTTGTACTAAGTGTTAATGGCTCTCTAATATAAACACAGTCCATTTCAATAAAGTACAATGAAAAAGCCTTGTTTACAATAAATTTTATTAAACAAAATACATTGAGTTATGCACACAATGTCTAAATATCAAGAGTTGACGTCTAATTGCAATATTTTAATACAATATTTAAATTTATGGTCTTAAATTTATTATTGATAATGATAAAATTATTATGCAAATCTCATATGTTACCACATCAAATTTACAACATTGCATTGATTATGGGGAATGACAATATTGTAAAAAAGAATATTTTATTAATTATGAATTGGAAGAAATAATATTAATTTTAATAAGTTGTCACAAAGAAAAGACTTATTTTACTGATCAAATGACAAGTAGGGGAGGGAATGGGCAGAATGTGTGTTGCCTTTATCTGTGCCTGTAAAAGAGAAGGCATCAGAGATAGTGGGAGGGAATGTGTGGTTTTTTGATAGTCAGGGTTGAAAGGCAGGTAGCTTGGTCTTGATGGGGGAGTTGAGGAGGAAGGGTTTATTGATTGGGAAGAGGCAGAAAGAGTTGAATGCTTCAATTGCTCAAATTCTTCTTCTGTCACATATGCAGGCTTGAAAAAACAAATGTATGAGCATGAGGAAGGCAGGAGTTCTTTCTGGGCTTATCACTATCACTTGCATAGAATATGACTAGATCTGATAGGTCCTGGACAAACATTGAAGGGAAAAGCTCATAACCCTTATCAATTTGGGTGCACAGTTCATTGTATGTGGCAGGCTTTAAGCGCTTGAGTGCAGAACCAAAATTATAGAGACATACATCTGCAAGATGCATGTTGGCGTGATTGATGGGGTAGGACCAACAGGTATGCCCCTCAGCCCTGATTTCTTGGGTTGCCCATTCCTGCTGCTCCATCTCTGCACTTAGTACAACTGTGTATGCAGAGTTTTGGGTACCCCACTCCTCCAGCATGACCTTGAGCTCCGTCTGGTAGGCATACTCATCTGCAGTGTTTGATATTGCCAAGTAATAATTGACACCCAATGGGGAAACTACCAAAAAAAAACCCCACAAATTGATACAGGATTAGCCTGCACTTGTATACATCAGACTGGATGTGCTTTTCCCCAAAGTCTTGAATAATTGCTGAAATCTTGGTGCATGACAGGAAGATTACGTCATTATGGGCCCTCATTGCCCTCCCTTTGATAAAATTAATGATGGTAGAATAATAGGGGTCAGTGTCTACCAAAATAGGTCACTGAGAGCCTGATTGGATAAGAGTTTGGTGGTAACTACAACTCTGTGCATCCACAAATTCACTGTTCTCTTATTGGTGAAAATGCAGTGGAGTCACAGTTGGAGACAGACCTGGACCAGGGGCATCCGTGGGTCACGCTCCATAATAGCCATCATGAGGGGGTGGGCTTTTTCACCTTCAGTTGAAGAACGGGCACCAGCTGGGGTCTTCTTGGGAGGGGGCCACAGTTGGTGTGGGCTTGCAGGGTTGCAGCCACAGTGGACTTTGCAAACTATCACAGCTGCAATTTCCCTGAGGGACATAAGCATCCCTTGTTTTTTGACCATTTTGAGCACAATCTCTGGAGGGATTAATTTTCTTCTGCATCTTGCAGGTTGATTGGCTGGGGGAGGGATGTATCCATCTTGGGAACTGGTCAATGCCATCTGATTGGCCGTTTCAGGATTTGGGACTCTCTGGGTGACCCCATGGCTCAAATGGCTGGTTCCAGATGCCATTGTTGATACAGGATTTGGGTTTGCAGCTGCCTGTGTGTGATGGGCAAACAGGGCCATGCTGGAAGACACAGGATAAAGAACACACTCCTGAGTAGTGCTTTGGGAGGGGCCTGCAGGTTGGGAGTGGCCATAGATGGAGGATTTACTATTAGAAGACCCAGCGTAGCCCTGCATGATTTTTTCAAGGCCAGGGAACAGCTTGTTGACTTGGTTGGTGTTGGAAGAAGACATAATAAATTTTTATTAAAAAACTTAAACTCAAGAAGAAGAATGTATACTTTAGTCAATTTTATTGTTAAATATGTTAATTTTGTGAATAGTAGGATCTAAATTTTGGCCGTCCTAAACTGGAATAGGGTGATTTTTGAGAATGCTTATGATTACTAAAAAAATTAGCACAAATCCACTCTATATCCTTTAGTATCCTTTTTGAGACACCCATAAATTAAATTTATTTAAAACTCACCTCATTTTTGACTTGAAATTTGGTTCTTGGATTTGACAATCCTGCGATTTCAGATTCATTATTTTTTACATAATGTCTGATTTGTTTGACATACAGAAAACATCAAATTGTACATTAGAATCCCGCATTTATGATCATGCATCCCGCATTTTTTTGCTGAGTTTTGTCTTTTGGTAATTGAGTTATCTGCTCAAGGGATTTGAAATTTGCCAATTTAAATAAATCAAAAAAAGTCAAATTAAATGTTTGATTTTATTAAATGTTTTAATTTCACTAAGCTGAGTTGCCTACAAAAGTGATTTGAAATTTGGAGCAAGGATTTGACAATCCCGCATTTTTATGTTTAGGTTCTGAATTTACAGTAAAGTAAGAAATCACATGTGACTGAGGGTAATTAAAACATTTATGCTTGATCCCCTGTTTTAGGGATGTGATTGCTGTATATGATATGCCCTCAACAATATTCCAGTAAATTGTGTTTATCTTGATTAAAACCTTTCTTGGAATAAAACCAGGCTCATTATGGACCATACATGCTCTTGTGTATGTGTATCAAATCCAAGATGAGGCACTTTTAGGTGCCTCAAATAGGTGGAGATAAGTTATAGGCAGTGGATATCAATTGTCAATTTTATTTCTAGTTTATCATGCTCCCTGTCAGCTATAAACACCTGATCTACAGAAAATTCTGTGAAGCTCCCATAAAATGTGGGATACAAGGCAATCAACATTTTTTCTTCACAAACCCCTACAATTACTAAAGTAAAATTAATCATTATCCCTTGGTTTTAAATAATTTCACCTGTTACTGTTGCTATCCTGATGAAAGCCTGAGATGAAGAAGCTTATGTATTATTGTCTAGTTTGGGAGGCACGTCTTTTATTAGATGGGGGCCTCAAAATAGAGCCCAACAGAGCATGTTTTGAAGGTCATATTTACTGCCTCATATTTCAGTCATAAGAAAATTTGCTGATTGCTTCAAATTGAGGCACATGGCTATCTAATTAAGAAGATTTAGTATCCAGTTAAAAACATTACTTGGTGGGTTGTTCAACCCAGGCCTTAGAGTATGTTTGGTGACCTGTCTCCTCCCCAACTTGGACAATTGTTTGTTGAAGTATGCCATGGACTTTGTTAAACAAGCCCTCAAGCTACAAAAATTTCTCATAAATGTTGTAAAATATTACATTGTACTCTCTGTTGTGATCCATGCTAATAACATTGTTTAATGTTATACCCAATATAAAACCCTTCTTTTTATATTATTTCTAAACTGTTTTTTCCATATGCTAAAGTTACACCCTTTCAACTCTCAAATGAGTTTTCCCTTTGTTGCTGCTATCTATTTGTTATTTTTGTGTTAATTCTCTTAGCTTATCTTTGGACGTCTTTGACATTAGATGTTCCTGATTGTCTTAATTAAATTTTGGTCTAATTTTATGGTAGGCACATTTACTAAACTGTATGTGGGGTATATTGAGCCTACATTGTCTCCAAGTCAAACCAGTATCCCAAAAATGAATTCTACATAAGCAATGCATATGAGGTAAATTTTATCATGATCCATGCTAATCAGTCCCAAATGCCATCAGCTGTCTTGATTCCTTTGATGATGAAAAAGCTAGAGAACCCAGATCCAGAATCAAGATAAATTGTGAGCTAAAAAAGCCATTGTTTGGTTGATTTCTAGATTTTGGTACCATTATTAGTATACCAACAATCCACAAGTTCCACCTACTCTAGTGACAGGATTAATTGGCAAGTTGTGGCTTGTCAGCATACCAAGAATTTCACCAGAAATCTAGAAATCAACCAAACAATGGCCTGTCTTTTAGATCACATTTTGTGTCAGTTCTGGGTTTGGGGTCTATTAGCTTTGTCATCATCAAAGAAATCAAGATGGCTGATGGCGTTTGAGATTGATTGTCATGAATAATTATGAGCTTTAATTCAAATGTATTGTTAATGTAGAATTTTTTTTGGTATGTTGATTTCACTTTTAGACAATGCAAGATCAATATATTCTTAGATAAAAGTAGATAAAATAAAGAAATCTGTGCTTTCATATAATTCTTTTTGTGTGTTTAATTGGCTACAGAAGAAAAAAGAAATCAAAGACAACAGGGAATCTGAAAAGGAAAAATACAATCAGATTCTTAAAATGCCTTTGATGTTAGATGTGGGAGTGTATTTAAATATGGATAGTAAAATAAATCAGGTATGCGGGAAGTGTGTAGGTTGGATATGAGAGAGGATTGGTTATGTAAAAAAGATGATAAACCCATATTTCTGTCAATTTTTGTTACATTATGCAGCACTTCATACTACTCTTATGTCATGTGTGGGGTGAGAGTAAATAGAAAAGAGCAACAAAGGGAAAGATAATAATTATGATGGCTGTTTCCTGAATTCAACATATAAAACATTGGATCCAGAAACATAAGATTTGAATTTTTGGTTAAATAAAAGGTGTTTCTAAATGCGGTTAATAAAATTAAATTAAATTAAATTTATTAATTTATAATGAATACTAGACAAAATATGATTACACAATCAAAAACATCATCAGATAGTGAAAACACATTTAAAAACCAAGTTTTTAATATAAAATTTTTGTAAGTTTGATCTCAGACCAGTATGCACCTGAAAGATTAATACAGCCAGTGAAAATTAATTTCAATTAATTACATAAATATGTACTAAGCCAGCTGCAGCCAATAAAGCACAAGAGAAATTCCAAACAGACCCCCAATTTAAAGATATGCAGCAAACACCCAATCAAATAAAGATCTGTTCCCAAGCCTCCATTATACCATTCATCAAAGCCTGCAAAGCCAACCAAGTACTCCAAACAATGCTTCAGAAGAGCCCAGTATTGCTCAGTCCATAAGTTCTTTTTTTCTTGCAGGCTGCAGCATGCTGCAAGCCTGCAAGGAATTTTTATACCTCTAATTAATACTATAGGATATTAAAGTAACCTTCCCATTCACCCTCAATTTCACTATCAGTATTTAACCTGTTAATTTCACCTAGGAGCAATTTCTCCAACAATTTTTATCCCTTTGATGAGGTGACACTGTAAAAAAGCAAGATAGAGAATGGAAACAAATTTTTTATTAAATATCTGGTGATGGTCTTATAAGGCAACTGTAGAACATAAAGAGAATAATGGTGCTTCCATATGCTTGGGAGAGAATCCAGAAGGAATTCTGGAATTAGGGCAAGTTGGGAATTTTGGAAATCATGCAATAGTCATGTTTGCATCACCATAATTACCAAACTTGACAATTTTTCAATATTCACAATAAAATCTATATTTTCTTATAAGATTAGTAGGATTCAGCGATAATTTCACAGAATGAAACTGCCATCTTTCTGAAGCTTTTCCTGTCCTGCTTGATTTTCCTAAATGCCAGAGCCAATAATGATATCCTGCCTCCAACACCTATCAATAAATCAGAAGATTCAGTCTGGTACTGCTTTGGGCCCAGATACCAATATTTCCTGTATGAAGAGCAAGCCCATTTCCCACCAATTGTACGCTATCACACCTCCTGGTACGTGTTAGGGTATACCAGCATCTAATACCTTCTCAACTACTTCAATCTCTTGTTGAGAATATTCTGGCTAATTGGACACCTCATTCACATGTTGATGATTGCGACTCCTGTAGGATTTACTCTAGTGAATTTCAACTTGGGAGATCTTCTCCATCTAGTTGGAGAAAACCTCCCCAAAAAGTGAATTACTGACACAGTGTCTTTTCACTTAGTTAATATATGAAATAACAACTTGGCAAAAAGACCAGAGACATCACTCTGGGTAAACAGCTCACTATGGTCATTTGAGTCAAGTATTATAGCATCTATGCCTCTTGGATCCCTGGCTCAGATTTTACTGCTAATATTGTAAAACATAATATTAGCAAGATGTAAATCCATGTGGTCTGGTGAAATATGATGCACTGCAATCCGCCTCATGGATAGCATTCTTTGTTGTCTTGTTTTTTCCCATTTGATGGATTAGATATGCTGTATAGTTGGGGCCTGTTGACTCTAATATCTCCAACATTGTCTTCATGGCAGACTTATATCTTTAATCACTAACATAATTGGCCAAAGTCTAATTAGATACACCCCTTCTTGAGAAAAATACCAACAATGCCTCAAGAAAATCATCCTGTGGTTGCTTGTTGCCACTTGTGTCATTGTGGCCTTTTTTGGGGCCATAATTCTGGCAAGCTATGGCCAGTTTGTAGATGGATATAAAAATTGTGACATTACTAGCTGACGTGAGAAAACGTCTAGACAGTGACACCAATTTTGGATTTTATGGTGTATTCTTGGACTCAACCCACTCATCTCCACAATGATTAGAAAATAGTTGTAACAATATTACAACACCATGCATTCCCACCTGGACTATTTTCTTGGATAATTAGATGTCATGGTGGCCCAGTTGATATCTGACCTGATTGAGTTTGATGTAGGGTTGTGTTGTAATAGTGGTAGCATTATAAGATAAGCCACTGTGCACTGGTTTGTCTTTTTAGACCGTAAAGGATTCACTTGAAGAGTATTTCCTTGCTTTTGTATCCAAATGAACTTCTTCATGATGGTTGCTCAGGTGAACCCAAGATGTTCAGCAGTTGCCCAAAAGACCAGCCCTTGTGTTTTCAAGACCATAGTCTCCTGGAAAATCAGGTTGGTTAAAATATTTTAGCCTTCCTTTGATTTCATGATTGAGTCTGCTTCTTGAGAAACAGCATATTCTGATTGGGTGGATTCTTCAGATGAAATGAGGATATCATTGGCCAAAGGCAGATCAGCTCCAACGCCTTCTAGTAAATGGGTTTGATGATGACCCTGGTCAGCATTGGTCTCTGTGTGATCTCCAAATAACAAGATGCCAGTCTCAGTGGAGGGAAAATGCTGTGCTTTGTCTTCCTGGGTGTAGTTAAAGCCCTGGGTGTAAGCACCCACTATATTCTCACCTTGCTCTTGGTTGTTGCCTGCTATAGGCTCTTGGTACTGGATACCAGTACTCAAAAATCACTATCACTTGCAAAAACTGGTTTAAAAATAGATCAAATATTAGAAAGAAGAAGAGTATATTTATGTCTGTGCAATTGATATGAGCTTATTACACTATAAACTTACTGCCTAATAGTTGAATGGTCTAATAAGGGAGTTGGATTATAAATATGTATACCCACAGTTCTTAAATAAAGTTTAGTGGGTTGGCTGTGGATATATCCCTTTTTGGGGGGCCTGATTTCAATTAAAATGTAGTGAAAGTATATTGTTGTTTATCTGGGGGTTTGCTGTGTGCAGGACTTTGTGCAATCTCTACTTGATGAATATATGTTCCAGATATGTCTTTTCCAAAGAAATGATATACCTCTGTGGCGTTTGAGATCTGGAATATCTCTGTGAGAGTTTGATTTGTTCTGTTGCTTGGGTGTGTATCATTGAATTTGAGTGTGACTATGCTTTATTGGTTTGATGTGTTTTGTGTACCACATTTGGATCATTATTAGCCTTTGTCCCCTGTTGTTGTCAGAAAAAAACTTGTTCCAGTTAAGCTTTTTTGAGTGAGAGTTCAGCCCGCTTTGATCTGGCTTTGATGTGTTTATCTCAACATCTGCAAGAATTATGTCATATATTGTTGGAAATTGCGCCATTTGTGCTATTTTGATATGGCCTTTGAATAAGGATATGTGCAAAGATTTGGTTGGATTTGCTTTCAACTTTGTGAATTGTTCACCTTTCTTAAATGGGTTGACATCAATGTTCACCCCTTCTGGATTACCCTACCTGCACCTGACTGATCCCGGTACAAGTTCAGTTTGGAATGACCTCATCAGCCACACTGTCTACCTAGTGAATTATCAACACTCTCAGTCTACTATTTAAGTATAATTATTTCTCCTAATAAAGACAAGTTATCCACTTTTTTGTTGGCTTTTATAATCTTCAAGCCTTTTCCTTCCTTTTTTCCAAAAGGAACTCTTCTTTTGTATTTCAGGAAATTAAGACACATGTCCTTAATTTTGCCCTGAAGGCTAACTAAGGCTAGCTTCAAACCTCAAACCTTTTGTGATAAAGGTTTCCTGCCGTGTCCTCTTGGATGTCATCCCCAAGAGCCAAACACGACATATATCTTGTGTGACTTCTCTTATCTTGGGCTTGTGGAACCCAATTCGGATATTTCACAAATTTTGTTTCTGGTTTGCCCTTGTACTGGTGTTGCATCAATCCCAGCAAAACTATTTAGGATTCTGGACCCACCTGGATCTGTTTTGCTTGCTGTACCCAGTTGTTCTGCTTATAGTTTGGGAGGTGACATCTTGTGTTTGGTTCACTTTCATGATTCATCTGAGGATTATTGTATTTCTTGTTTGGCCTTATGTCAGTTAACCAAAAGCTTTCTGATTATTTGAAATCTGTAGCTCACCCAAGTTGTGTTTTGCTGTTGTCTGAGTTCAATTTTATTTACAGATGACTCAATTTTGTTTATCCTCACAGCTTTGAAAACTGCTATACTTCTGGGAAGTAAAGAAAGAAATGAGAGGGGTCATTTAAGAAGAGAAGGTTATCTTTATTTGATTCTAGTGCAATATCTGGGAAATGTGTTAGGGCCATCCTTACTCATTGATCAAGTCATTTATTGGGGGAATGAATTTCTTAGAGGGAGTGATCAAAGATGTTGCAACAGGCATACACAGTTTGTAGCTAATGACATGCCTATGAGGTGTCACATTTTGCTTTAATTAAATAAAATGCAAAGATGACAATGGAGTAACTTAAATGCCAATCCACATTTCTGATTGCAAACCATGGATGTTGGATTTGACAATCACACCTTTTATCTAACTGGTTATACTTTTACATTATCATACCAACTAAGTATTCTACTTTTGTGAAAATTGATGTCCACATTCCCCTTAAGTTGGATATTTCAACTGGACTTCGTCCATAATATTCATGTTTGTTGGGAGTCAAGGGTGTAACTGATAGGCTCTGTACAGGAACAACAACTTCAAAGCCATATCAACAGCCAGTGTTTGGAGATTGAAAAGAAACAAGTCTTGTCTTAAAATTTTAACAAGAGGAAATAAGCTGATCTTTTATCAACTTAAGCGAATCACAGAACTTGAGTCATATCTAATGCTAAAATAGTGCATAGCTATATATGATGAGCTATCACACATCTAACCAACAGTGAGGGTGAATTTGAGGTACCAAAAGATTTTAAGGGAAACGCTGAGAAAAAGGACGTGCATTATAAGTTTGGTTTGTTTCAAAAGGTTTTGATTTAGCAGATATCGGAGAAAGCTTTAAAAAACGGCAGCCCGTACTACTTGGATTCATTCAAATTTAAGTCTCGATTTTTTGGGAAAAGTTTTGGAAGATTTAATAGATACCTTATTTCTTCTTTCCTTCCTTCTTCTTGATAACTTCGTCACCAACGAAAATACCCTTCTGATTATAAGGTTCAGGTTTACGCCAAGCTCTGATAACAGCAGCAAATTGACCCAGAAGTTGTTTGTCATTGCTACTTAATAAGATTCTAGTTGGCTGAGGAATCACTACTTTAATGCCTTCGGGAATGGGCACAGCAATAGGATGGGAGTACCCAAGCTTAAGACCGATTTTAGTATCGTGATCCTCTAGGTTAGCACGGTAACCTACACCGACCAACTTCAAAGGAAGAGTGAAACCATCGGTAACACCAGTAATAGCATTATTGATGAGTGCACGAGTAGTTCCCCACATAGCCTTTTGAGTTTTAACTCTATTATCTTGAACAGAAACCTCCATAACATGATTACCCGCTTCTGTAAGTTCTTTCAAAATTTCAAGGCGAACAAAAGGGTGAATACCAACTTTCTGCTCTCCCAAGGGACCTTTAACATGAAGAGTGCCTACTGCATCTCCTAGCTGTCCACTACGTTCACGTGATTTTAATCTTCTATCAACAGGTGGACTTAAAGGGTGATTAAAAAATTCGGGGATCGTCACAGGGCCGCTTCCTCCGGTTGGGACAAATGTAATGCTAACATCAGGAGAAAAATGAACAGGAGCCTTGCCGATGTGAGAAAGAGAAAGGGCACTGGTGGTGAAGGATCTGTTTGCTGACCCAAGTGAAAACACTAATTTATTTCTCAACATCTTGACTATAGACGATCTAAGCCGATATTAAAAATTCAAAACTTGCTTATTTCAAACAGTTTGGTTTGAGGAAGATTATTTTTTAAATTTTGTGCAATGACAAGCTCACCAAATCGATCAAGTTTAAATTAGAATTTAAATCGGGACGAAAGAGTTTCCCATTTAATCATCGAATTCGTTGTTGATATTTTAAAGCTCCAAGGTCGACCTGCGATTTTGAAAAGTTACAATATATTTTCATCAAAGGTATCTAATAACTTTATAGACTTACTCAAGACAAGTTTTTAAGTATGTCGAAATATGTTAATCAAATTTTACAATGTAGATTTAAATCTATAAAATAGAGTGATTCTTGGATTGTTACATAACTGCACAATTTTTATAATGCTATTTGAAAAAGCATTTAAGTCACTGATTCTTCCATCATCTGAAACCCCCGACCTAATTTTTATCAACACTTGAATCCTTTGCTACGTTTTGATTGTCATTTAAACTAAAAATAAATCCAAATCATATTTTTTAGATAGCCGATTAACCAAGATAACTTTAGACTTTCGCTTTACTATTGAAGTATTTTTTGTTTTCAAGTAACATGTTTTGTTATTTGTAGTCAACTGATTATCGAACACTACACTTTAAAATCAGAAACAACACGAGCTTGATAAATTAATAAATTGTGAGATGTCCTTGTTCAAATTATTGAATGTGGCGCGGGTTTCAAGTCTGCTCAAGGTTACCCAGCCTAGCTTTACCTTTACGCGTGGGATGGCTCTTGTAGTTCCAGCTCCCCAAATCCCGATCAAGCTTGATACTATTAGGGATAACCCAGGGGCGGTTCGTGATCGTAAGCGAGTGGGACGTGGTCGCTCATCTGGCCATGGTAAAACTTGTGGTCGCGGTCAAAAGGGTCAGAAGGCTCGCAGCGGTAATGGTAAGCCTCGTATAGGGTTCGAGGGTGGCCAAACCCCTCTCTTTAAACGCATCCCTAAAAGAGGATTTACCAATGTGTAAGTAAATTCGCTTTGAGTATACTGACAAACATATTACAGCCATGCTTATGACTTGGCCCCCCTGAAGCTCAATAGACTTCAAAGGTGGATTGATCTTGGACGCATTGATGCCTCCAAAAAGATTACACTCAAAGAACTGGTTGATTCCAAGTGTGTCCACAAAGTCAAAGATGGCATTGCGCTTCTTGGAGACGTAAACAACCATAGCTTTATGGAGATCTAATAAGACTAGGGTATGGAATACATGACCACCCCAATTGATCTCGAGATCACCAGAGCCACTAAGGCGGCAATCGACCATGTAGAAAGCATTGGTGGAAAAATCACCACAGTCTACTACAATACTCTTGGTCTTCGTGCCCTGACCAAACCCGAAAAATTCTTCAAGCTCCCCAAGTTTGCTGCACCAACGCGGAAG
Organism: Entomophthora muscae; assembly: GCA_014839935.2. Classification (NCBI taxonomy): domain Eukaryota; kingdom Fungi; phylum Entomophthoromycota; class Entomophthoromycetes; order Entomophthorales; family Entomophthoraceae; genus Entomophthora; species Entomophthora muscae. The sequence continues at coordinate 149,813 of QTSX02006457.1, read as the reverse complement.
AAGGATATCGGTAACCGCTTTATATCATTCAAGTTATTTATCATCTTTAGAATACTACTCCAACCCAGAGAACCGTGGATACCTTGCCAAGCCCAAGGAAGCAGAGTCTTCTACCCAGGAATAATTCGATAAACTTCCCTTTAGGTGTTTATTTATTCGGTAGAGTTTTTGATCATTCACCTCTTGGGCTTTCTTATAACTCAGGCTTAGTTACATTTTCCTACGATTTGATTTCCATAGGATCTTTAACACTGAATCTAAGGCAATCAAGTTTGAAATAGGTTATTAAATACAAGCAATTGATTTGAGAAGCATAGACCTAATTATTCAAGGGTCTGATCCAATGTGCCAGCTAGGATCCACTTGGTTTTCACGAGCATATTTGTCTAGTATAGAATTGAGAATATTGCAGTCTTATAAAAGTTTAATCTTCCGATTTTATAAGTCTTCTATTGAATAACTTAACCCAGCAGATTTGGTTTAAAATTTTATATTCAAGTCTTTAGACTTGTTAAATAAGCTAAACCCCATCACCAATAAAGTTGTTTGTGAAGGTGCTATCAGTACCAAAGCTATCCGTACTGTTGAACTAACTTTGACACACTAAAGTTACTTCCTAGAGTCAAGTATATACTTCTGAGAAGTATATAAAACAAATCAAAGGAAAAATAAGAACGGAATGATACTTTATTATTAAATTTAGAGGATTATATAGTATCATGGGAAGCCACATGCTGTCCATGTATGTCATGGGGCTTGTCCAGGTAATGTTCCGCTTAGGATTCAAAAGGTTTGATCCCCGTGTAGGATAGGCGGCTGATAAGAGTGCCACTGACTTAATGATTAATTGGAGAATCACTCAGGGAATTGCTTCCCCAAGAGGGAGTAATCAAATATGTTGGGACATCTCCCCCTGGGGTGCTGGAAGGTGGAGCCTAAGGAATTTTCTTGAGAGTGTCGGGGATTCAGGCTTGATATCAATCCAGACCGGCCTTGGATGCAGGTAGCCATGTTTTCTTTGAGCATGCCTTGCTTTTTATAGGTGGGTTTGGTTGTGGTTCATGAGTTTTAATTCTGTACAGGCACCAAACCCTTGATGAGGTAAGTGTTTTCTGGTATGGATTTCATGGCAATGGCAGGTCATCTCAATCCTGGATCAAGTCTGTGTTGGTTGTGGTTGACTACCAAGATTGCATATCCTGTCAGACTCTTTTCACTTGAGGGGGTGTAAAGTTGACAGGGTTATCACCTTTATATTGGCTGTAATCTGTATTGTTATCCTGTGTGAATTGGGTACAAGAGGTACCTGTGCCAGCCATTATGTTCAAGTTCAATGAAGTGGGTACAATAATGTAGTTTATTAAAGGCTTCTCTGGCCCAAGGCTTATGAGAAATGCAGTGTAGGATGTTAAAGATGTGTTTGCAATACCTGTGAGTGATATTATATATACCATTCTGGGTGTATGTCAGTTGCCCTCTGTCTAGCCATAGGCATCTAGTCCTTGCTATGATTCTAATCAGCAGACTTACAAGGACCTAGATGGCTGTAACAGGGGATATGATGTTATTGCCAAAGGCAGACTATGTCAGGAATGACAATTTGGATGCTCCTGAACCCCAAAATACGGAACCAGAGTTGAACCCTGGACAAAACCCTTCACAGACCGCCAGACCCATAGGCTGGAACCCTAATAACCCACTACCAATTGATAAAGTTATTGCCAACCCGCCAGGACCCAAACCTTTAACCGTCACACAGGATTCTGCAAGCAAACTGCCAGAGCAAGATGCTAGGAATTCCCCTGAGGTGCCAATAACTTACACTGGCGGTTTTCTTGGTGAAATGCACAAGTTTCCTAATGAAAGTTATTCTGAACTTCCCCAAAGCCCAGGAAGAGGCACTGAACCTGAGGAGGCACCCAATACCTGAATCAACAAACAGAAGGATTTGCAGTCTTCTCATCCCAAAGCAACCAGTGGCAAACCGCCAAGCCAAGTGCCACACTGCCATCTAAGACCCTCGATGCCAAACCGCCCAAGCTCAGAAAACCCGACCAGGAAATAAAGCCTGACAGTGTGGTATAAATACCTGTCAGGCCAAGATCAATCCCCATCCTCATTTTTAAATAAATATGATGAAATATTGGTTTCCCCAATTATTGCCGTATTTTATTCTTGTCATCTGCCAGTTAACTCAAAGATCATCTGACTCTTCTGCCAACCCGCCAGCCACGTACCGCCCGCCACGTACCGCCCTCCAGGTGTCCCCTTTGGTCCTGTCCATTTCACAGAGTACCCCTTAAAGCCTGAGTAAAAGGGCTACACTGCCAACAACATACTAGCCTGGGATTCCTTGACCATAACTACAGAGTTAACCAGATATAACCAAAAGGGCCCTTGGTACGTTACCAAACCCTGCCTGTTCAGAGATAAATACAACTTCCTTCCTGCCTACCAATTAGACATGGAACCACCTGTCACCCCCAAACCAATGCCTGCTTCTGCTGCCAAGCTCCCACTGGACCATACCAATAAGCTTTTGGGATTGTATATATTACTCTCACAGGAGTAATAGATACTATTGTCCCTGCCACCGGTCCGTGGTTATGGGTGGGCTAGTCAATGTTTTACCTCATTAAGTTAGCACCAATCCTTTGGTGGGCCCTGCCCACCCAGTATGCAACCCACCTGTTCCCAAATGCTAGTGAGCCGGCAGATTAGGGTTGGTTCCCTGAAAGACCATTCCTCTGGTGTATAGCTGACCTCATGGTGGTCTTCTGACCATTTTGCCGCCAGGGGAACCCTTCTTTGCTTGTGTAGCTGGGATTATTCCTTGATGTAAGGGTACACCTGGTGCATGCAGGTGTGGCAAGCACTCTACCTTCACCTTTGGCCTAATAAGGAAGGAGCAACTTGGGATTGGACAGCGGAATTCATAAGGGCTTTACCAGCAGATAACAGGTCAGATCTGCTGGCGGATAATCCTCAATTCAGTTTGCTGATTTGGATTGTAAGTCAAGTTGAGAGATTTACCAGCAGTAAATGTCTCTTGTTTCCATCATTAGTGGTGTAAGGTGAGAAGCATCTGCCTATGCAGGGCCCGCAGTGATCCTGACAAAGGGAGGGGTTGAGAGTAAGAAATGTACATAGGTATTAGTGTTGATTTATTGGTGGGAATTAGAGGATGTAATATTGGCGGGGAATGATGGATCTAGGATTTGTTAGCAATGAATGGTTGGCAAGAGAGATTTACTGGCAGTAAATCATCCAGTGTAGATCATCAACTCTATCCAACCGCTCATATTGTAGTAAATCAACCCATTGTGTCAAAACCACAGGCTCAACCCGCCAGCAAGGTTCCAACCAAGTGGGGTCGTGACCCGCAATCTGATTATCCAGTCACTCAAAGCCAGACTAGGAAGTCAACTCAGATTACCAAATCCAAAAACATGAACAGATGATGATCCTTCATGGTGGATACCTTGTTTTGGCACTTGACTCATTACCAGGATCAAGCCACCCCCTTCATCATCCAGCCGTGTGATCACCAATCATGTTCCTGTTATCCTTGATTCACATGAGCTATATAATCACTATCTCATAATAAAGATTATTATCCATCTTCTAAATATTTTTCCCCGTGTAACTCTGCTAAAACAGCACAGTTACAAAAATTGTGATGAAGCATTACTGATCCATTGTTTGGTATGGCTGACCATTATTGATAGTTAATCATCCATGGCTTCACAAGGGGTATAGCCTCTCTTTCAAATTGTTGCTTTTCTTTTTCTTCTTGATCTTGTTCAACTTGTTGCTTATTGGGGCCATTATCATTAGATACCCCTTTAAGCAGAGATAGATGTGATCCCAGAGTAAATTTGCAATGTATGGTTTAGGTTCATGTGCAAGTTCATATGGACTTTTGCCTGTATTGAAATTTATGCAAGTACAACATATCATTAGAACTGTTGGCAGAATATCAGTCTTGAGGCAGGGGCTGTTGGCAAAAGTTTACGTAATGCTTCTACTAGTCAACCATTATCCCTTCAACTCTGTCATTAGCCTGGGGATGATAAGGTTTTCTGATAGTGTTTTCAATGACATCTCTTTTGAGTTAGACAAAGATATCATTGGCAGTGAGTTAGGTTCTTCTGTCTGTAATTAGAAGGTGGGGACTTATAAACTTGGTTTTATTTCCTTGCCTATGAAATGTTTTAAATGGTTTTCTTTGTGTGCTTTTGTAAACTTTATAACAGGCCACCCAGTGGCGTAATTGTTGCAAATTCTTCAATTACTCCCTCTTGGGGAATTGATGCCCCAAGTAGTTCACCAAATGAGTAACTGAATAGCTCATCAACTAATCATTAAGCCGGTGGCACCACTATCATTTGGCCATCTATTATGGGGATCAAACAATCCAGATCCTAAGTGAAACACAACTTAAATAAGCCTTGTGACTTAAGAGGAACATTACTCAGATAAACCCTATGACTTCCATGACATGCATGGACAGTATGTGGCTTTCCATGATACTATATATTATCCTATATTCATATCCAATAAAGTATCATTCTCTTCTTAATTCCCCCCTTTATCTTGTTTATTGCACTTCTTAGAAGTATATACTCAACAGTGGTAGCACAGGTATGTTATCCAAACCTATGCAACTTTAAGTAAAAATTCCTCCTATGAAAAGGATCCAGAAAATGGCCCTCCCCGCAGGTTGGAGAGATTACAAAGAAGAACAGGACATCCCTCCAGGCTTTGTCATCTTCAACAATGTCCTTGTCCCCACCAACCAGTATAACCTCCTCAACACCCGTAAACTCCTGAAACTGCCTCCAACTTCTTCAAGCCTGCCGACAACCAAGATATCCAGCATTGTCTTTCAACGCTAACACTCAGCAGAAATTGGGACGCTTGCAGGATTACACCAGGAAAACACCAACCTCTGGATTAACAGAACACAAAGTAAATTTACAAAAGTGGGCTACCCCCGCAGACTCTGGGCCAGAAAAATTGCCCTTTGTGTCACAGGAACTGCCTCACGTTTTTTAATGAATGGCTCAAACAACACCCTGATCAAAATGAAAACTAGGATATGTTCAAGGTTGTGTTCCTCAAAAAAAATTCCATGAAGGATTCCAACGTGGTGATCATGACAAAACTCATAACCTTCAAGATGACGGAAAAAATTGAGGAGTACATTGCAGTGTATGAAGACTTATGTGACCAAGCCCCCACCACTATTAACGTTGACAAGGCTGGGCCACAATTATACTTCTATAATGGCCTCCCCACACACATTAGACATCAGTTTGACATAACATGCTTGTGGGGTTCCTGTCTACCAGTCCCCAAAGTGTGTCCTGGATTGTAGCCAGGGACTGGCTGGAAGGGGTTGTCATTCTCTATTAAGGGAAAATGTATCTCAGAAATATGTATAGGGGTCAAAATGGGCTTTTATTCACTCTCAGAAGAAAGATCCCCTTAGAAATCTTCTGGTATTTGGCCCAGGGGGTCAAGGAAACAATATGGATTTGCCAATAATTGGAGTCCTCCAACAATATCTTGGACTCCTTTTACTTGGTCTTGGACTCCTACACCTTAAACTTGGACTCCAGCGTTGCGCTTAGGATCCAGCTTCTTATCCTTGGGCTCCTGCTCCATTATTGTGGGCTTCAGCTCTCTTTATAGCACCAGTGGCCTTGTTATTCCACTTTTATAAGTACAACCAAGCTCCTGCTGGTGATCAAAAGGCTTTCAAAAATCTCTTGACAGAAACTCAAAAGGCCCAGGAAAGGCCTTCAAAGAGACCCGGAAAGACCTGGAAGAGACCCCGTAAATTTTTAGCCAGCCACCTTCTTATAGTGTCCTTTTCCCAACGGTTCCGCCTTCAAAATGACTTTCTTCATAAGCTTAAACCATTGCCGCTCACTTTTTCCTATAATAACTTAAGCTTACATACTTAATTTCTCAAAAGCTTAAAGTATTAATTCACTATTTCCTTGCTTATACTTTAAGCTTTTGCTTCCAACCAATCATTTTCATCAGGAAACCTGCCAGAAATTAACCAATGAATGCAGAGCAGAGAAATAGACCAGTTCTGAAATTCCACCGGGATCCAACTAAGAAATCAATTTCCATTGCTCAAACTGCTCAAATTGACAGCTCTTTGCACACCAAAGCGTTAACTGGTCCATTATTCCGGCACCAGTCTTCCCTGCATTCAACCTGAACCAATTTAAATAGTATTCTACTATTTAAATTGTTCTTTTTGAACCTCTTCAACGTTTTCCCCATATATTTAAAAATATAGTAAAATCCAAGGAAAATGTCCCACCAAAACAACTTTGTATCCTGCTCTCATAGCAACATACCTTTGTCTATCCTAGGAACTTAAGAAATAAATATCTTACCCACACCTCTATCCACATTCCTTCTTGATTTTAATACTAAACCAAGGCAAAAAATTCCACATCTTTCCACTTTGGCAAATTAATTTGGCAAAATATTGGCTCCTTTCTCCAGACCACTAGTTCTTCATCATCTTCTTCTGATCCTTCAGCCAGCTCATATTCCAGCTATTCAGCTTAACCAGCAATCAGTCCATCTTAGACAACAAACAACTCATTCCAGTCTTTCAATAGCTTGTCAGTCCTCTGGCTACTCATTTATCATGACCAGTTACTCCTGCATCATGATCTCTGAGCCCTTCAACTTATCCTCACTAGGAATCATCTTGGTTCCACCTGCACAATGAACCATTTTGGTTCCCACAATTCAATATGAATCAACAGTCCGTCAACTAGCCTTCACTGTGATCAAACAGTCCCTCTCACTAGTCTTCTCTGTTAATTCCGTGAACCACCTTGGTTCTTTATCTCAGTCCCCGTTACCAGAACTTGTAGACCCAGGCATGAGTCTACATTGAACTGGCATTTGACTGGGCCCTCACAAGTGGCACTCCACTTAGGCCATTCAACCATAGATCAATGTCTATGCTTTGTCTTTACTCACCCAGGTGATTAAGTCTGAGCTTTCAGTTGAAGAGTAATCAGCTCTACTTCCCAGAGGCCTGATCACACCAAGTTCTGCAGCTGCTTCCCCAAGCAAACCACCTTGATGACACCTCTAAGCAAATCTATACCCTCCAATGCTCACTTTGGGTTCTCCCCCAAAGCTCCTATAGGGGCATAAACAAGGACACCTTACCAGTCTGTTAGGTAGGATGCTTGCTCACAGACCTCCTGTAAGTGTATCAGGGTACATAGAGCCCTCAGAGCTCTTCCCCTCCCTGGAAGCCCGCGTTATCCGCCAGGGGTCCAAAACTTACAGCCCTGGTAGGTGTCCCCTACCATGCTGGCACAAACTTCTACCCTGGAAGCCCGCGTTACCCGCCAGGGGTCCAAACCTTCTCCCCCCAGATAGACAAAGTTCTTTGCTTGCTATCTCAGTCTTCACCCTTCTGCAGCCACAGTTCCCTGCTAGGTGAAGAACCATAGCCCAAAGCAGCCAATATTGTTTGCTGGGTGGAGGCAACATCTGTCTCTGGTAGTCCTTTGTTACCTACAAGCCAGGCCTTATTTACCCTAGTAGTTCTATGTTATCTACTAGGCTCACCTTACTTATCCCTAGTAGTCCTATGTTACCTACTAGGCCTCTACCTGTAACAAACAACCAAACTTTTGCTTGGCCAACATTAGCCCCACTTGCAAACCACCAAACATGTGGACTGTCACAATGCTGCAAGAACCTCCAAGATTTGATCTTGGAAGGAAAACAAGTTGCTCAAAAATCTGACAATCTACACACAACCAACAAAAAAGGAAATTCCCACAGCAAAGAAGAACTCTTGACTTAATAAGCAGAACAACTGAGCCAATAACCCCCCACCCTTAAGGCGGAAACTGTACCACTCAAGCAAATCAAATGAGCGCTGATAATACCAACAAGGAAAGAAAAGCTCAGGGGAGTGCTTAGGCAAGCCTCACTCCCCAACTTTGCAAGACTTGTACAGGGACCAAGACATGGACCCAATTATCATGATCCAAGTACCCTCCAGAAATTCTTTACTGTTTGCCGCCCAAACTGGAAACAAACTCCTCACTTATCCTTTCTGCTTTTACAGATATCAGGGCACAGAATTATTTGACACTGGAGCAGACCAGTCCCTTGTTGACAACAAATTAGCCAACCTTATGAAACTTCTAACAGTTTGAAGCAGTGTCAGGAAAGTCATCATGGCAGATAACCAAAGCACACCAGTCACTAAAGAAACAAAACCTTTCTGCTCTCAAATTGGAGACATGCAAACAACAATTAGCGGCCCTATCATACCAATTCCCAATTATGACATAATGCTAGGTCTAGATTGGATGAGGAAAACCAAAACCCATATTGATTGGGACAGTGCCACTCTAACTATCCAGCGCAGAAAAGTACACCATCACATCTACCCAACTCACCTTGACACTCTCATGTGTGACCATGTATTTGTAAAGATATTGGAAACAGAAGAGGAGACAGACCCCAGCAAGATCAATTGGAATACCTGTAGATACGAAATCATTCACTTTAAGAATACATAATCTAGACATGAACAGGACTACATCTGTCATCAGCTAGTCAAAGAATTCCCCTCTGTTTTCCAGGAAACACTACCAGGGCTACCACTCAATCACAGCATACAACATGAGATCAACCTTAAAGGAAGCATACCCAAGGCACACCCCATCTACCTCCTTACACCCCAAGAAGACAACACCCTGAAAGCCTATTTAGACACAGCGCTCAAAAAGGGCCTCATTAAACCCTCAAATTGTCTTTTGGTGCCGCTGTTTTCTTTGTGGCAAAGAAAGATATAGGACTCCACCTAGTCACATAATACAGGGCACTCAATGAGGTCAAAATTAAGAACATGTATCCCCTTCTCTGATTGATGACCTTTTTGACGCCCTGGGGGTCCCAATTTTTCACAAAAATTGATTTGACAGCAGACTATCACCAAATTTGCGTAAAGCCTGAAGACATTCCAAAGACCACATTTAGAACCAAGTACAGGTCCTTCAAATGTGTTTTCCTTAATTTTGGTATGACAAACGGCCTCAGAACCTTTGTGACTTTCATGAACAAGGTTTTCAAGGAACATATTGGAAAACACACAATCATATACCTGGACAACATAATCATCTACAGCCCAACTTTAAAACAACACTGGGAAGATGTATGCCTGGTCTTCTGCACCCTCTAAGAAAACCAACTCATTGCCAAACTGTCAAAATGTAACTTCTTCTTTTCTGAACTTCCATTCCTTGATCACATTATCAGCAAGGACAGGATTAAACCAGACCCAGAAAAGATACATGCCATAGCCAAAATGCCAGCTCCAAGAAGTAAAAGTGAACTATGTACCTTTCTAGGCATGATAGCCTACATTAGAAGATTCATCACTGACTAGGGTGCTCTGACTGCCCCCTGTCAGCCATTACAGGCAAAACAACCAAGTTTGTGTGGAAACCACTAAGGGACCAACACTTCTGACAACTAAAAGAGTGTATGGTCACTGCCCCTATCCTCCAATACCCAAATTGTGAAGGAATATATGAGCTGGAAACCAATACATCTGATTACGCCATAAGAGGGGTACTCCATATCCAAACTGCAGAAAAGGACTTCCTCCCTGTAGCATATGAGTCAAGGAAACTATCTGACGCAAAAAAAGATATTTAATGCATGACAAAGAACTGGTAGGTATTTAGCACTTCCTCATGAAGTGGCAATGTTATCTGAAAGGAGCACAAATGTTCAAAGTGCTAACCAACCACAAGTCATTGATATGCTTCAAAACGCAACAACACCTATCAAGAAGACAAGCTGAATAGATGAGCCTCATACAAAGATAACCCATGACAATTGAATATAAGCCAGGCAAGGAAATGTTTACTGCAGATGCCTTATCAAGGCTATACAATAAAAATGTTCTACACATTGATGGGGATCCCAATTGGCCCATGTTAATCATGGGGAATCTCCAAGAGGGGTTACTAACTGGCACATCAATGGACATCCAAGAGAAGGTCCTTAAGAATAAACACCTGTTCAAAAGCGTATATGGCACGCTACACCAAATACTCCCAAATGGTGAGACTGACCCTGCTTCCTGTCAATGCAAAAGATTGACGCAATCCTCCAATATCATAGAGACCTGAACCACACCCGTAGCAGGAACTTGCACAAATACCTCAAGACACACTACTGGTGGCCCAAAATTCTAGATGATATTAAGGAAGCACTGGAACAATGCAAAGTCTGTGAGAAGTACGCCTCAACCAAGGCACCATTCAAGTCAGTACTACCAGTATCAATCACACAACCCTTCAAGGTGTGGTCACTGGATAATGTGGGACCAATTCCTGGAAATAACAAAGGCAAAAAGTACATCATATTAGCTATCAACTATGCAATCAGGTGGCCTGTAGCACAAGCTACAAACAAACACAAAGGCAATGATGTGAGACACTTTATTGGTAAAGAAATCTTAGCCAAGTTCAGAAAACCCAACCTCCTGATCACAGAAAAAAGCACCAAACTTAAGATCATCAAAACCAATGTCTACCTTGCCAAGAACGGGATAAAACAGATCACAGCCAGCCCATATCACCCTCAAGCAAATGGACAATTAGAACAACTAAACGGCGCTTGTGGAAGCCCCCAGTAAGTTATCTGCTAACAATCCAAAGGCTTGGGTCAACATGCTTCCAACAGAACTCATGGTCTGCAGAACACAGGTTAACCGTAACACAGGCAAAAGCCCATATAAACATGTCTATGGAAAAAGCCCGCTCTTGTTAGTACAGCTGCAGGACCCCAATTACCCCTATCTAAGAAGGTGCCAGAGGCTAGCAACCCCAACGTACAGCAGGCTAGAAGGGACCAAGAAGACATGGAACACAAAAGAGTCAAGAGAGAAGTGATCCTGCTACAACAAGAAAGATTCCAATCCAGAGAAAAAATCTGGGTTGTCAACTATGACCAGCACAAGTTAGACCCAGGATTGCGTGGACCAGGCATTGTTATAGAAGCCAAACCCAATAATACCTACCTCATCAAGGGAATTAGAGCGCAAACCAAGCTGAAACGTATGCATCACTATCAACTCTGCCTATGTAAAGCCAGAACAGCCCAACAAAATTCCAGACTCCCTGTCCCCAACACCAAACTGGATTAATATCAAACTTGCATCCCTGATACTATAAAGAAAATTCCCAAGGCTCCGCCTTCCAGCACCCAAGGGGGAGATGTCACAACATCTTTGATTACTCCCTCTCAGGGAATTAAAGCCCCAAGTATATCACTGAATGAGTCACTGAATGGCTCACCAACTAATCATTAAGCCAGTGGCACTACTATCATTTGGCCATCTATTACGAGGATCAAATAATCCAGATCCTACGCAGAACACAACTTGAATAAGCCTCATGACTTAAGAGGAACATTAATCAGATAAGCCCCATGACTATCATGATGTACATGGACAGTATGTGGCTTTCCATGATAATATATATTATCCTATATTTTCATATCAAATAAAGTATCATTCTCTTCTTAATTTCCTCCTTTATCTCATTTATTATACCTCTTAGAAGTATATACTTGACATAATCAATGACTGAGATGATTTATTTCATACACTTCTTGTATCAGGTATGAGCCCTACAAATTTTATTGCCCACATCTTGGATGGTTGGATCATAGATCCAGGAAATAATGAAGTTGATGATAGTTTAGAGCAGGTGTACTTCTTAAATGTTTCACATTGATCAAGGGCTTATTTAATGTTGTCCATCATATATGGTCATCACTAGAAGATTTTGAGGTACTCATTAAGGTTCCTGAATGGGTGTTTCCTAAGCCTCTGAGGTAATTAAAGATGGTGTAAATACTTTGTGTTGGTGGAACATAGGGAACAATGTTTCTAATTGAAAATATGTGGTGCTGGGTAATATATTTTTTAAAAGATGTCTGTTTGTAATACCCAAGAGTAGTGGTTACTATCTACAACAGGTAAGGTAGGATGTTTTCAAACTGGAACCCTATCAAGGCAGCTACAATAGGATATATGGTCATCATCCATTGGAATACCTTGGCAGGGGTATTATACCAGCCAAACTGCTGGAAAAGTATATCAGGATGTAGTAGGTGGACGTGTACACTGTAATGAACAGGGTGAAATGGGATGACACCAGGACCCACTGTATGGAGAGTTGAGCTGTACTGCTTCTTCATAATAGGCTTGTCCAAATCCTTCTGGAGACAGCCCAAAGGTGACAGAACCAGGTTGGTACCCTCCAATCCCAAGGTAAGATGTGAGTACATCTGTGAAGATGAGGTGATTCATCTCCACTGGGTGGCAACAGCGCCCATGTTGACACTAAAAATGTTGACAGTGGCCATGTCAGCACTTTTAATGTCAACACTATAGTAAAGTGTGAATCTGGTTTTATATAATGTTGTCTCCTGGATGTCAACATTTTTTTAAGTAATGGCACAGTTGACCCTGAACATTTTTAATATAAAAAATATATTTTTAAATACTTTATTATACTAAAATGACCCCAGAGAAGTCAAAAATGCAATAAAAAATTATCATAAGTAATAAGAATAAGGATATATAAGCAACTATTTTTCAATTTACTTTGTAAATTATAAATTTTATTATAAAATTATTTTTTATTCCAATAAAAATTAAAATTCCAATGAACCAAAAATAGAGATATTTTATTATCATAATAACTACAAAATATAAGAGAATTCTAATTTAAATTTATTATACTTCATATAAGCACAACTGAAGTAATCTCATGCCTTAAAGATAAATTAACAAGATAAGATATTTCTTACCAAACCACATTGAAACTGTATCTGAAACTTACCATTTTATACCTAAAAGGATTATTAATATATAAATAACTTAAAAAACATAAAAATCCAAAAGTAAAATCAATTCAGGCAAAGCAAAGCAAAGTTTATTTGGCTCATTAAACCCACCAGCAAGAGCAGTTGCAATATCTTCAAGGTATTTTTTGATTTCCACCACCTTATACTTTTTATTCACCACCTTTTGCACTGCCTCCTGGTACTCCTTGTCTTTACTCTTCTTTTTCTTGGGGACCACCTGGTTGGCCAGGTTGCAAAACTTGGAGACATTTCTGGTCTGCTCCTCCTATAGCTTGGCAAAGAACTTGTTTCATTTGGGGTTGGAACCAAACTTGGTCTTCAGGTTCTTGTGCCAAACCTCAAGGCTGGAGGTGGTCTTCATCTCCCCCCTTGAGGCAGGCGTCCTGCTAATTCCAAGGGGAGGTGGCCCCTCTCTTTCCTCTCCAGGTGGTCACCTTCTTGCCTACCCATTGCTTTTCAAAGTACTCAAGGTAACCCTTGAAAATAGTGGAGTGCTTCTTCATGTAAGCATCCTTCAAGAGGGCCTCCAAGCCAAGCCCAGTATGCTCTGGGCACACAAAAGCCAAGGCTGTAAACTGAGTCAAGGGAAAGCGGCACTTCCCCTTACCATTGTTAAGATACTTTCATAAAAAGGTCCTTCTCACTATTGAGATTCTTGATGAGAGCCTGCCTAAAATGGAAGAAGCAGCCCTGTACTTCCCCATTAAAGGTGACCTCAAAGGCTCTGAACTGAGCTTGCTTTAAGTCCATTATGATAACCTTTGGCCCAAGTGAGCGCATATGAGCTAGCTGCTCAGCAGCTAGGGTCAACTCATACTTCTCAGCAGAGGAGGGATTTGCCCTTGTGGCGTGAGTGGGAGGGGCGGCTAGTTGGTAGGAAGGGAGCTCAAAGCATCCTGGACAATCTTGAAGGCTCTGGTGTAGACTTCAGTCTTGGCACCAGGAAGGAGAAAGAACACAAGGGGGATGACCTGGTCATTAAACTGCCCATGCAGGACCCAAAGCTGCTTGAAGAAAGAGGGGCAAGTAGCAAATCTGCCATTGCACAGCCAGGTGGTAGCAGTGTTCAGCTGCTCCAGGTTTTGGATTGTGGCGTAGGCTACAATCTTATCCTCCACTTCCTGCCCATTGTCATGGAGCAGGAACATCTCACCATCCTCCGTCTTCTTGAGGGCATCTGTGAGGATAAGGTCCTTGATGCTGGTGGCACTCTTGGCCAGGGGATTGGAGGCTTGACGTCTATCACTTACAAACTTGACCAACTGATTGTGAGTTGGAACCCTCTTCAAGTTGGTTGGGGAGAGATACTTGCAAACAAGCACAGACAGCTGGGTGGCAGAAAGATCTTTGGAGGTGGGCATCACCTGCACCAGATACCACTTGAGAAGGCAGGCTATGGTGTTGTTGGGCATGATGCAGGTATTCTTGCCCTTGATGGTTTGGACCAGGTCCCAGCGCTCAGTGTTGAGCTGCACTGGGCAGGAGCGGTCCTCACAGGTTTAATGGCGGCTCTTAAAGCCCCAGTTGGCATTGTTGCAAGAGAAAATATACCTATTGGCCACCATGGCCAGCCCACCCTTTACGCTCATGATTGGGAAGTATTTGGGCAAGGAAGAGGGAACCTTAAATTTGCTGTCAACGTTGCAGATGTTGTGGGTCAAAAGAGGGTCCCAGGGGCCAGCAGGAGCATGGCGGAAGCCAGGGAAGTAATTGGGGCAGGGCTTTGAATCATCCCCAGATGATCTTGAAGGGGGGATTTTGGTGGTAGTGGGGAAGAGGAAGAGGGCTTATTGTGGTGCTCCTAATGTGCAGGAGACTTATCCTTGGGTGGGATCTTTTTGGCCTGGGCCGCTTCTTGGTTGGCTCCTTGTCTGAAGCCAAGTTGTAGAAACTGTGATCCATAAGAGAACCATCAGTTTTCTCTCCCCCAGTGGAGTGAGATGAGCTCTTCTCAGGAGAGGGCTTTGGGGAGGGCTTTGGGATGGCCTTCTTTTATGAGACAGGCTTCTTCTTGGTAGATTTGGTTAGCTTAGAGGGACACTTGATTCCTTTGGGCTGCTTAGAGGTGTTTTTGTCCTAAAATAATAAGTAAAAGGATTTAAAATAAAGCAATGTGTTTTAAAAACAAACAAAACAACTTAAAAAATATAATATATAAAAATGAAATTTTATATGACTTTCCTTTGCATTTAAAAGGAAAAAAATACTTGTATAGTTTTTATTTTATGAAAGTTATAAATAAAAAGTTAAAAGTTAAGATATTTATGTGAAATTATTAGCTTTATAAATAGATTTTATTTAAAAATTAAAAAATATGAAAGAGAAAAGTTAAAAATACAACATATCAAAAATCAGGTGTTTTTATTATGTAAAACATAAAGTTTCATATGTGAGAAATAAAAAGCGTCAACATTATGATTGACAATTAGTAAAAAAAAGCTGAATTCTCACTGACAATTAGAAAAATTGTAGAAATTATTTTTGACAAAATTGTCACTGTCAACATTTTTAAAAAAATTAACTATGTTTTTTCATAGTTCACTTAATTAAATTTACGCAGGCCTGCAAATATTAGCTGTTTTCTGTGTATTTTTGTTCACATAGTAAAATTAAAAAACATATGAAAATAAGTAAAATAAGTATCAAAGTTCTGTATTTCTTTATTAAAAATAATATTTGGGTAGTGTTAATATGATATTTTATCATTATGTATATAAGAAGTTGTTAATACATTGGTTAAGATAATGAAAAGGGTAAAGTGTCAACAATGTCACTTACAACATTCTTTATATGAAGTGGCATATTAATTTAAGCTTAATTACGCCACTCTAATTTGCTTAACTCCACCCTGTCAGATAATCACAAGCAAATAGACAACATTTCTGAGTGTTGACTTTATTTTCAATAATAAATTCTATAGTAAATTACATAGTAACTCACACTTAAATTATTGGATCCCTGTTAGCCACCAATCCATTTATGATATTAAAGCTGGAATAAGTGCTACATATATATTTATAACATGAAAATTTTACCAATCTACTATATGCGCAATGTCTTTTTCTATATATTAATTTAATAAAAAATATTCTTAAATGTGCACTTAATTTCTTTGTTGTAGATGTTTCAGTTTTGTTATTAAAAATAAGTTATGCTTAAAAAGTGTCAACATTGACACTTTTACGTTGTAAAAAAATAAAAGAAATAAACTAATTTTAATTAGTAAATATGAAGGAAAAATCTGGTTAAATTGAGTTTTTGATCAAGCTTAATATTGAATCATGTCAAAATGGCCACAATTTTGTCGTGTTTTCTGGGTTTGCACCCCTGAACGCTTTAAAAAAGAATTAAGCTAGCGCAACTAGCAAAAACATAAGAGATTTCAAGTTTTGAGTCAACATGGCCACTGTCAAAATTTTTAGTGTTGACATGGGCGCTGTTGCCCACTGGGTTAGGGGTTGCAGATTAGATAAAACCAATCTAGTGGCTTAGGTAGAAGCAAGAAGTAACTGATATAATTAAAAAAGGGTATTCTCTCAATGATAGCACAACCTATCACTGAGAGGGGATCCTTTATTTCTAGTTGTTCTCACTGTACAAAGTTTTCAAGTGGGAGTTTAAACAAGGGATTGTGGACCCCAAGAACCTGGATGATGAAACATTAGGATTGGGTGTTGGGAATAGAGACCACTCTTGTCCTTCTGCAATCTGTTGTTGGCTTGGCAGTTCTTGAGTGGGACCAATGGTCTTTTGTTGGTCTTGGGTCAGGTGGGGGGAAGGATCCAAGATGCTCTCAAGATCTATTTTTGTATCAGGTGGAAGTGTTTGGCTGGAGTCTAGCCCCAACCATATGGGTTGGGTCCCAGATCCCTATTGTTGGGGTAAGAATTGGTGTTCAACTTGCAGTTTTGGCTGGAACTTGTTCTGGAGGGCATACATTGTTCCCCAATATTGAACCTGTGGATAGGGACTTATTTGATTAGCCACAGGGGATGGTGCCCTCTTATTGGCTGGGACCCAGGTGGCTGGCTGGTGGGTGGCTGGGCCCTGGGAGGCAAGCAGATCAGCGGGTGGGTGGCTGGCAGGAGAGACTAGCGGGCGTGGCGGGCGCCTACCTGGATGATAAATTATTTTGGCCCAAACCACATTCTTTTTGGACTTCAATATTTTTGTATTTTCCTTGGTTTAGGAGTGGAAAATCCTGATTATACTGGGGATTATCTGAACCCAAAATTTCCTTTTTGTTCCAAGTTATGATTATTGGGTAACCACCAGATTTAACTCATTCCGCAAGTTGGCTTACTGAATGTCAACAGTTTGTTGAATTCAGTAAGTCAACATTATTTTAGTATTTATCCGCTGGAATTGGGCATTTCCAAAACTA
The DNA here is from genome assembly GCA_014839935.2 of Entomophthora muscae. Taxonomy (NCBI): domain Eukaryota; kingdom Fungi; phylum Entomophthoromycota; class Entomophthoromycetes; order Entomophthorales; family Entomophthoraceae; genus Entomophthora; species Entomophthora muscae. Next base: position 132,469 of record QTSX02006457.1, on the reverse strand, counting down.
AGCTAATTTTTCATAGTGAATTATTAAGTCAGAATTGCAGAATTAAAAAGGAACAGGCATAATGTCAACACCATTTAAACAAAGGCTTAATTTTAAGCCAAAAAACCAATATAATTTACTATGAAAATGTAAGTTTCTTTGTACTTTTACATTAAGGTTGACTCAGTAAGTAATATCTGGATGTTGACACCAAATAAGAATCCATAAATTTCTTAATAAAATACACAATATTCTAAAAATAACTATTCTTTATATTTCATACTACTGTTTTTATTAAATATATATTAAGATAAGCATTGAACAAAGAAATATGCCAACTTTCATAGTGTTATTTGTATTATTTAGATATTTACTGTTATTTTAAACTCCCTAGATAAACTATACCTTATTTCCGGAATTCCACTTAAGCCAAAACACATATGTTAAAACTAGAATTTATATATGTATTTATAATGTCAACTTTGTGTCAAATCAACACGTCACCTAAATTGCAACAAAGGGGTTTGACTAAGCAAACAAAGTGACATAATTTAAGCAAGATTTAATAGGAGAGTTACTATAAAAGAACACTGACTGCCTGAATGTTGACACCTTCACTGGTTTGTTAGTAAAACACTGCCGCTTAACAAAAAGTACACATACAATGGTATGATAATTCAGGCCAAAGTACCCAGGGCTGTACTTTAGACTTCCCTCTACAATCCCTATTATTTATTTTTCATAAGCTACATATGCAAATCTTTAAATTTTTTAAATTAAAAAAATAATTAATTTTGGCCTTAAAAAACCAACTCTGGGAAAATATTAACCAAGCTTTAAAGTGATTTACATAGTGTTTTTTTAGTTTAATGCTGACTGTCAGTATGTTGACGTCAAAATTAAAGCGTTTTTTTATGCTGACAAACTAGATTAAATATTTTTGACTATTGTGACTACCATAATGTCAAATTTTTATTTAAACATGGTTTTTCCCTATTCTTTACTAAAAAATAGCTCTAAAATTACTTTCCATACTTCTATAAACTATTTACTTAATAATAAAAAATAAAAAATTTTGTTATTTAATTTTATTCATGTTTTATATGATTATTTTTACTTTATGAACTCTACTCTAATTGTTGTAAGACAAATATTCCAAGAAGCCACAAAAGAGCCCCAAGTCAACCAAGAAAGTACCCAAAGCCTCTGGAAAGGCCCAAAGTCCCTACCCCAACAAAAAACCAGCCAAATAGACCTCAAAGAAAGAAAAGACAAAGGAGAAGACCCCAGACCCTGAAAGCAAAGAGCCCTCCCCTGCTGCCTCCTCTTCTCAAAGCTGGTACCATTAGAAGGATGAGGTTCCACTAAACAAGCAAGGAAGAAAGAAGACACCCAAGAGTCCATAACCCCAGTCAAGCCCAGATGAATCAAGCTCAAAGGAATCAAGCCCCAAAAAATCAAGCTCATCCCAGTCCAAGAAGCGCAAGAATCCAACTCTAGATAATTCCCCTCCACCGCCCAACAAATCTGCACCTCCATTCTCCTCATCAAGTATCAATAAAGAAGATCCTGATGATTACCTGTCTGATTATCATCAAGCACCAATTAGCCCATGGGATCCCAAAAAGGTTCACAATATATGTAACATCAAAGGAGAGCTTAAGCTCCCAAAGAAGTTCCCTCGTTTTTCCCCTCTAATGTATGTCAAAGGAGGTGCAAGATTAGTCTGTGATAGCTATGTTTTTAATTGCAACAATATAAAGAGAGAAGGAAGAAGCAAGTATTATGTGTGCGAAGATAGAAGCTGTGCTACCAGGATCAACACAGAAGGATGGGATAATATCACTAGTGAAAAAGGAGAGCACACATGCAATGCTCCAATCAATCTTATTGAAAAGCTTCTAAAGTGGTACCTCTACCAAATGGTCCCAGTCTACAAAGACGTCAAGGCTTCTGATCTGGCAGTTAAGGCCACAAAAAACCTAAGTAATGAGAACCTGAAGCTCATCCCTGACTGCAACAGTAGTGAAGTACATATGTGACAAACACTGTGATCTATTCTACCATAAGAAATCTGCCATTGTCCAAGGAGAGTTAGTATTGACAGAGGAGTTAAATATGTTCAATGGTGATTAGGCATTTCTTTTTACATGATGATGGGCCTACAGCAGAGGCAATAATTATATGCTATGCTACACAACAGAACCTGGAGCAGGTAAGAGATTCAGAGACCTGGTTATGTGACGGTATCTTTGCAGTATGCCCCCACCTTTTTTACCAACTATGGGTTGTACATTCCCTTATTGAAGGCAAGGTGCTCCCATTTGCCTACTTTCTGCTTCCTGGGGCAAAAGAAGATATCTACATAAAGGCCTTTAAAATTCTTCAGGAGGGCATCAAAGCCCTACCCAATAATAAAAAGAGTCCCCCTGGCCATAACACTAGAGCCAATCCAGATGATGATGAAAAGGATGAAGCCACCCTTGCTGCAGAACATGAAGCTCATAATAAAGCACTTGGACCCTCAACTATAATCATGGACTATGAAACTTCCCAGTATAACACTTTTGTAAACACCTTTGATGGAGAGGTCCAGGGGTGTTTTTCCATTATTGACAGGCTGTCAACAGGCAACTAAAGGGTCTACCTGAGCTCAACAAGCTCCACCGTCTAGATACATCAGAAAAGTGCAAGTTCTTAATTCAGCAGTTTGTAGCACTAGCCTTGTAATGCCAGAGCATGCTGGACAAGCCTTTGAGCTCCTATGCCAGGATCCATATGCCAAGAAACATGATGGTGCCTTCTACCCTTTCATTGAATATTACAAACCACAGTGGATTGGACGTAAGGTCACTAAGTGCCGTAGCAAGCCCAGAGCCAAAGCCAACTGGAACTGCTACCAGGCAGTTCTTAAGGATGAGATTAAAACTACTTCATCTTTGGAGGGCTGGCATAAGCATATCAAGTCCTCCTTTGGAATCAAGCCCAGATACAGGACCTTCTACAAGCACCTCAAAGTCCAACAGGGGAAGACTGCTGCATCCATCAGAGATATTGAGAACCACCCATCCAAGAAGAAGAGAACCATTAAAGAGAAACAGTATCAAGAGAAGATCAAGGATGTTGTCAAGGCCAAATATAAGCTTTCAGAGATTGGGGAATACATCAAGAAGATTGCCACAGTTCTTAATGGCAACCAGGTGATCACAGTCTAGCTTTCAATTAAATTTATTGAGTATTGTCTAATTTTTTATACATTTTTTATATGTTAAGTATAATATTTTTAAATAAATAGTTATTCTAAATAACTCATTAATAATTTATGATACTGTTTTTATAAAATCATTGATTTTCTATTGATAGTTTGATTCTTTAGACTGTGTTACATGGCCTATATTGGTATTTTACTATTAAATTATATGTTTTTTTGTAGTTTTCAATATAGAAAAAACTTTATATTACTGTTTCTGATTGTTATATCTTCCTATAATACGTGAAACTTTATGTAGTATCTTTTTGTATATTGGATTTTTTTTGTTTTTATAAGTGGGAAAAAATTTATTATAGTAAAGATAGCTAATTTCATAGTGAATTATTTTTGAAGTTATTTTTATGAATTTTTTTAATTGACATGTATAATTTTTATGGAATTTTTAAAATCTATGTTGTCACATTACCCTAAAAGGTATCTTGAAGCTTAATTTTTATTAAGTAAAATGCTCAGGAAACAGGTTTCTGCTTATTAAAAAAGTGTCGACATTTAGTAGTCTGCATGAGTTAAAACTTAATTCTGACTTTTCAATGCTATCAACATTAAAGTATTTTTAATTCTGATTGTTGACATATAGTAAGTCAACTTGCAGAATGAGGTAATTCTGGCAGGTGCCAATTATTGCAGAGATTTGGCTAATGTCAGGGATATTTCTGACACTCTTATTGAGGAAATTTTCTTAAGTGTTTGTTGGAGTACCAGGCAGAAAGCTTTCTTGTAGATTCCCCATTATTAGTATGGGCAAATCAGGGTCCTTGCCATTGATGCAGAGTAGATGCTTATGGTACAACCTTGATAAAGTGTCTGCTGTAAGTAGGTTAAGGACAAAAATATTAATTATATGAATAGTATCACAAGACCATTTTTTTGGATGTTTTGGATTGGGTCACAAAAAATAAGGATAGATTTGTGCCATAACTTCTGGAGTAGGTCATAATTTGCGCCTCACCCCATTGTGTAGATCACAAAATATAAAGGAAAGATAATTTTAAGTTATTAAATAGATGATTTCATTTTGTAAAAGGGAACAGGATGTAAATTAGAATGGTTCTCAAGGGTGAAACAGATGATGTCATTTTGTGCAAGGTACATGATGTAATATTAGAGCAGGTTCAGTTGTTAGATCTTATTTTTTAACTAAAATTTATTAAATCTTTATATGTCATTATCTCACAATGATAGCTTTGATTGTATCACAGTTTTCTTTAGATAATTATAGTAAAACAAAAATCAAAAATATATAAATATCTATTCCAATTGAAAGGGCTATCTTGTATACTTATCATTGGACACAACACAAAACCACATGAGATTATGCTTGGTCACATCACAATTCATGCATGTTGTACTATGACTTTAGGAGCAGGGCACAAAATGTGGCAGTTGCAATTGTGAACTACCCCTTAAACCAACAAAACAAATATTCATGAATTGTGATGTGACATGGAGGTCACAAAGTGATTTTTGCCCAACTGTCAAAGCCACAAAACTGATTTTGATATACAAAGCTTGATCAAAAAACCAATTGTGTCAATTTTGATGCCCGTTCCAACCCTAGCGGTAAGTAACTCCTTGCCTGGTTTATACTTGATGATTATGGGGAAACTTTAGATAAGTCTCATTCATTCACATTATCTTCTTCAAAGTTGCTATTGTGTTTAAGGGTGATAATGATCTGTGATCAGTTAAAACTTTGAATATTTATGTGCCTTCCTGGTAAGAACACCATTTAATTGGAAAATAAGCTTTCATATTAACTTTTTGTCATGTATGGGGGATCTCTGTTTGCCATCTGAGAGTTTTCTTGATTTTTATGCAACAGGGAGTAGCTCTTTTTCTGCTGCTTTAATATAAATACACCCCAACAGCCTAGTAAGAGGCATCTGTCTCTAGCTGATAAAATCTGTCACAGTTGGGGTACTAGAGTATAGGTACTGTGATCATACATTCTTTGAGTTGGAAGAAGTGGTGATCCCACAGCGGTGTCCAGAGAAGCTTGGTTTTTTTTGCCAGTGATTGCAGATAATTGAGAAGCCAACCCTCTGCAATCCAGGAAGAATCTCCCAACATAAAGGATCATCCCCCAGAAGGTCCAAAGCTCACTCTTGTTTCATGATAGTGGAATATCAGCTATAGCTCTTACCTTTTTGGGATCTGGTTTTATTCCATCCTTGCTGAAGATGTCCCCTAGGAAGGTTAGCTCATTGTAGAAGATTTCATATCCAGAGGGTTTGGTAACCAGTTGGTTGTCATGTAGGGTAGTGATTACTGCTAGAGCATCCTTTCAGTGTTGTTTAGTGGTTAGGTGGTAGGTGATTACATTACCTAGGTAGGCTATGGCAAGCTTTTTATTTTTCTCAGACACCTTGTCCATAAATTTAAAAAGTTCCGGGAGCATTGCTTATGCGGGATTTATCACAATACACTCAAATGACCCAAATTTTGTCCTGAATGCCATCTTTGAAATGTCCTTAGGGTTGACTCAGATTAGATTATCCCTTCAGCCAGGTCAATCTTGATGAATGATTTATACCCCCACAGCATTGCAGAGGTCATCAATAAGGGGCAGGGGATACCTGTTATTGATTCTGATTTTTGTTAAGGGCTTGGCAATTGGTAAAAAGGTATAATACCCATCTTTCTTTGCTACAAAGAAGACAGCTTCACCAAAAAGAGATTTGGGTGACATGATGAGTCCCTTTTCTAGTGATCCATTTAGGTGCTATTTTATGGTGCTGTCTTTTTTTGGTGTCAAGTGGTAGATGGGTTGGGCTTTAGGGAGGCTTCCTTTGGGGTCAGTTTTGTGTTAGATACCTCTACCAGGTGGTGATCCTGAAAACTGTTCCTGGAAGGCAGAAGGGGATTCTTGGACAGCCTGCTGACATACAAAATCCCGTTCTTTCAAGGCCTCTATACTTCTGAAGCAAATGATTGTAAATGTACAGGTGTTCTAGCCAATCTTTCAGCTGCCCCTTTCCTCCTTGGCCCTTGCAATTTTCACTGATACATGATCTCTCATAAGGTGTCAAGGCGTTTAGGGTAGACATGGTATACCTCTCCTTGATGTATAGTGAGAGAGTAGCTTTACCAGTTGGTGTGGAATAGCTTGTCTTTCTCATCTGATCAAGTACCAGTACTACATCTTACTTAGGAGTTTTAATAATGGCTCCACCAAGAGCAGGGTTAACATCCCCTATCTGGGCCTGGGAGGGTTTAGCCTCTCTGATAACTGGAGCACTTCTGTTGTCTGCCATGATTGCCTGTTTTACGTTGTTTTTGGTCATAGGTAGCCTCATGGGGGTTGCAAGTCTCTTGTCAACAAGGGATCTGTATGCTCCAGTGTCAAATAGTGATATGCTATGGTATATGCCAGGGAAGAACACATAAAATTGCAACCAAACCAATATTAGCTCCATATTTAGGCTGGGGAAGACAACAGCTCAAATAGAAAGGACACCAATAGGGATATGATGTGTTTATTCTAGGAACAATCCAGCTGATACCCTATGTTTGGGAGCCACAACTGCCCAGGGGTTGGCATAGCAATGTGTTCCATGTAACGTTCTGGTCAGAAACAACTTGAGGTAGGAATCAGGATGTCAAATTTATAGCGCTCCTAATTAGGAGATAGTGCCCACAATTTGGCTTTGCACTCAGACTGGTCCATACCCTTTGTCACGTCACAGGGCGGCTGTTTAAGCGCCCCCTGTGTATCATGTGCTAGGTCGGTGGATGAAGGGATAATCTTGGTTGCAGCAATAAGTGAGGGGTTTGTTTCCAGTTCAGGCAGCAAACAGTGTAGGATTGCTGGAGGGTAATTTGATCATGGTGATCAGACCCATATTCAGGTCCCTGGACAAGCCTTGTAAAGTGGGGGAGGGCAGCTTTCCTAACTACTCCCCTGACATTTCCCTCCTTGGGTGTATCATAAGTACTCATCTGGTTCACCTGAGTTGTACAGCTTACGCCCCAAGGGCAAGGGGTATTGGCTTGGTTTGTTTGTTTGTTTGTTGGGTCAAGTATTATTCTATGATGAGGGGAACTCTTTCTGCTAGTTGGTTGCATACATATTTTAATACTTCTGAGCAGCTCACTTTCCTTCCAAGGATACATCCAGGAGGTTCTTGCAGCAACTCATGTTAAGCTGACATCTGATGTATGTGGGAAGACCACTGTAGAAGTCCAGTTGTGGCCCAGCCCAATCAAGGTTTATGGTGCTGTGAGATCAATCATTTAAGTCTTCATATGCTGCAATGTACTCCTTGATGGTCCCTGTTATCTTAAAAGTTCTGAGTTCTGCCATGATCACGACACCAGAGCCCTCTATGGCAAACTTCTTCAACAAGGCATTCTTGAACATGTCCCAGTCTTCATTATGATCAGGATGTTGTTCAAGCCAGCTGCTCACAAAACAGGAGGTGGCTCCAGTGACTGGTAAAGTAATTTGGCTTGCCCAGAGTCTACAGGGGTAGCCCACTTTTGTAAATTTACTTTGTGTGCTATTAATCCAGAGGTTGGTGTTTTCCTGGTGTAATCCTGCAATCATCCCAATTTCTGCTGAGTGTAGGCGTTGAAAGACAATGCTGGGTAGTTTGGGCATGTCTTGGATCAGAGGTGGGTTCAGGACTCCTTGGGTGCTGAGAAAGTTGTACTGTTTGGTTGGTATGAGGGTATTGTTGAAGGCAGCCTATCCTGTGAGGAGCCCTGACCTTCTTTGTATCTTCTCCAGTCAATGTGGTGTGCTATCTGCTGAGTTATTTTCTTTAGAGGAATCTTTTCTTTAAGCTGCGTAGGTGTGGATAACCTACTATGCTACCACTGTCAATTATATACTTCTTGGATTTATATGAAACAAAATAAAGGAGAAATTAAGAAGAGAATGATACTTTATTGATATGAGTTTTGTGGTGATAATCATTTGTACCTCGTATAATCTTCTTCAAGCTTCAAATATAATGACTGTCCCTCTAAGTTCTTATTGGTCATTTGCGCCCTTTGAAGCTTCCATAATTTGAATTGATCATTGATTGATCTCTCTATGATCACATACATATATTGGAAACAATTAAATGTGAATTGACAAAGAGATGAAGATAGTTCAAGCTTGTGGTTAACAGTTCAATCTTGTATGCTTCCAGTTTGACTGTTTGAGAACAGATGGGTGTTACCCCAACGTCTTTTAAATGCCCAAATTGACCCAAGAGTCAGTTATGATGTGTGTGTAATGCAACCCCTTAACTCTCTGATGATAACCAGTCATGCAATTAAGTTGTATCTATTTAAACCCTGTCTTTCTTTCAATAAACAATATACTATCAGCACCATATTTTAAGCATAAATTTATTATTACTTTGAAGACTTTAATATCTTTAACTTAAAGCTATCTACCCCCAAAAGAACTAGACAAAGCTGACCCATCTTTGTACATCCTTCACTAGTGGCTCACCCACCCACTCTGAAATACCACTTGCCTTTGAGGTTTGAAGCTCGAACTTAGAACACTGCCTGTTAAACACCTCAAGTTTAGAGCATTATATAATATCATGTGAAGCCACATACTGTCTATGTACTTCATGATAGTCATGGGGCTTGTCCAAGTAGTGTTCTGTTTAGGACTTGAAAGGGTTGATCCCCGTATTAGATGGGTGATAGATAAGAGTGCCACTGATTGAATGATTAATCAGGGAATCACTCCAGGAATCACTTTCCCAAGAGGGAGTAATCAAATATGATGCGACAATAGCTTTAGTTTCCTTTATTTAGAAATGAATTTAAAGTTTACTTTGATTTAGAGGGTTGGTTTTTATCAGATGTAAAAGCTAGCAGATAGCTGGGGTTGATTTCTTGTTGAAGGTGGTTGGTTTAACTTGGATTTGATTAGAGCGATAGGAAAACAGTGGGATGTTGTTTGCTGGGGGTTGGCCGACGGAACATCTTCCTGTTCCAATAAATTAATTAATTAATATAGATAGTAAAGAAGACAAAATAAAATGCAGTAGAATAGAAATGTAAAAGGTAATGCGGATAAATCAATCAAAGCCTACGCCAATCCAGGCTTCGAACCTGGAACAACGATTAGGTTTATTGATGTACTTATTGAGAATATGGAATAGTAATTTATTTTAAAAGATTAAATGGGCATAAATAAGGATTGTCAAATTTAAGGCTATAAGTTGTCAAGAGGAATTAAAGGGGATGTAGGTTTGATTCAATCGCGCTTTCGCTTATTGGCGGTAGCTCGCAGGCCAACAGCGGACATCAGGTTGCCAAGGAACAGGTTGCAGAAGTAGAGGATGGTAGCTATCGTTAACAGGAGAAGAAAGTAGAGGTCAATGTTGTTGGCTCGGAGGTAGGACATGTAATACCCCGCAGGTATGCGGTGGGTTAGCTCACAGGGAGGCATGTTGGCGTTGGAATCATAAGGCTCGTAGGGGCGGCATGCCTTGGCAAGGTAGGCATGCTCCTCAACCATGTCTGCCGCCAAAGACAGCTTGCGTTGGCCAAAGTGGGATAAGATTTTCATCCGCTGAAGGTTGGCCTTGTACATGCCGCCCTTGTCTTCAAGGATGGTGGCTATGGTTTCCTTTAGGGAGGTGGTGTGGTCGATGGCTTGGCCAATGTTGTTGTGAACCAGTTTAGCAATGTTCTTGTACTGGTCAAAGGCCAGGCTCATCCCAATAATGGGGGTCTGGGAGTTGATGGCTTCTAAGCAGCTGGCCAAGCCTCCATGGGAGATGAAGAGGCGAGTGTTTTTGTGGTCGAGTATCTGCTTCTGGGGCGCCCAGTCAAGGATACGAACAAAGGAGCTATCAAACAGAGCCCGAGTAAGAATCTCCTTTCCGTTGTAAGCGACGGATTTGGGGAAAGCCTTGGGATCAGTTTCCCCGAGCCCCCAGATTAAGCCGTCAATGACGTCATCGGATATGGAATCAAGGGCAGCCTGCAGCAACAGTTGAATGTTTGCTGGATCCACAGCTAACATGGAGCCAGACGCAATGTAAAGCACTCGGCGATGGCTGTTTAAGAATGCCGCAATGGAAGGGTTCTTTTGGCTTGGCATGCTTGAAATGATTGGACCAATCAGCTGGGAGCGAGGGTCGAGGGGCTGGGCGGGCTCAAAGCCAACAAAGGAGCAGGAGATTGTTAAGCCATAGTTTGATAGTTCGTAGATTGGTTGATGAACGGCAAGCTGATACTCTCTGCGGAGGTCTCTGAATAGGGTTCGGACAGGGCCCATAAGCTTTTTCAGTCTAAAGTGCTTGTTGTACAGATCCCTGGCACGATCCCTGATTGTCATGCTCCTTGTAGTCAGCGGGCCTGGGAGAAAGTTTGCTGTCAAGTAGCTGGCAACCTCCCAATCCTGGATCCCAAGCGCCTGCAAGCTGATTACCAACGGAATACCCTTGGCGTTGGCCAGATCCAGACAGATAGGCGCAGCATGGTCGCAAATGATCACATCGGGGCGCTTGTCCCTAAGAAACTTCAAGAAGGGACTTATTGTCTCAGCATAGATGCCCCTCTGATAATCTGCAGCAAGCTTAAAGCTCTCCTCAAGCTTTTCAAACAGATCCTGTTGCTGCAAGGTGCTATTGATGCTAACATCCCGGTCTCCTGGAGAAAACCCAAACGAGTCCTGCTCAACACTGTATCCTTTAATGAATGCCAATGTATTGTCATGTGCAGCAAACGTAACCGAGTGACCTCTGGCAATTAGCACCTCGGAGATCTCAAGGATAGGAACAACATGGGACTTTGACGGCGATGACGAGTGTATTGCTATTTTGAGAGGCCCAGACACCAAATCAACACATCCAAGTCCAGCCACAAATATAACCCACAAGGAATACATGTTACTCAGCAAATATCGCATGTACCCTTTTATTCCAATCCCCCTGAATCAACTACGATACCATATATATGCCCGCCTGATAATGTAACCTCCTACTAAAATCACTCCAATCGACCATATAAATTTCTAATTTAAATCTAAATGCCAGATAAATGATCCATAAACACAACATGGTCATCCCCAACCCTATACACGCCTGACACCATCCCTTAAACATTGCTACACCACATCAAAAAGATATATTCAGATGCCAGTTTCCAAAAACGTTAGCTTCAATAAAGTAAATATAAATCACCTACACTTTCCGCCTTCAACCCATCATATAAATTTCTAAATTAAACTAATTCCAAAGGGTTTAACCATAAACCCCAAATGATCACGCGTATCCAACCCCCCCAAAACTACACCACCACAATTCATCCTTCAATGGCGTAGCCTCGAGACGCGTTCTGCTCAACATTTTTCAAGTTGAGCTATTTATATCCATTGATGGTGATTCCATCCACGCTGCCCCTCAGACAAAAACCCACCCCTAGATCTCCATTAAGCAAAGCCATACAAAGCTTCATCTACTGGATTATTTAGTAAACTCTCATCACAAAGCTACGCCAAGTGGAAACCCACCTTGTCAAGTGAAACCAGGAAAAGGTATCTACCCAGGAAGTCCAAACCAACCATTATGGCCTTTTCCCAGAAACCCAATACCAAATTCTATCCCAGTTGGATGTCTCTTTACTCTTTACAGCTGCTGCCTAGGAAGTGAAGCTAATTCCTGTCATCTGCAAAGCTCTTTCAATATATTGACGACTTAACCCATGAACGGGCCAATTCAGAAGATTTCAATCCCACCCATACCTGATTCAGATCACAGAGGTGACAATTGCTATCCCCCCTCTCCCAGTAGTCTGAGTGATCTTTGCCCACGTACCCTAGTTTCAAAGATCACACCATCTACCCAACATTTTACTGCTACATGAAACTTTATCAGCTGTATATTATTTTTCAACAAGATCCAAGCTCAGCTCCCCACCTTTTTGTATGCATTTTCATACTTTGACACCCCCTTACTAGCCTCACCCTAGAGAGGAGTATTCTATAGTCTACATTTTCCTTTAAAGTAACTTTCCTAATCATCACTGGAGAATGGCTGTGATGAAAACAGATATGTTGCTCTTAAGGCATGTGTCATTAGTGGCTATAATAAAGCTCTGTTGCCCAATCAGGGTTGATTAGGGCTGCCATTTACTTTTCATCTCTTTTGAGTGCTTATAAGAGGGACAACTATAAGGTACCGTGCATGGATGAAAATATGTCCTGCAATGAACAAACCATGCAGGGTTGATATCATGAAACTGACTAGGGTTATAATACAGTCTGGGTGCCCAATCACAATATTTGGTGTTTTCTCTTCCCATGCCTATTGGGTGGCTAATAAGAGAGACACATATGAACTACCATACAAAGATAAAAGGCCCAAGTCAGCATTGGGGGCTATTTGGTAAAATAGCTGGGAAGCCCAATGACCCAGGGCGGTTAGGAAGTAGAGATATCACTATGAATTTGGCAAGCTCCAGGCTCATCACTTAAGGTGTTGAAAGGCAAATGATACCAACATAACAAGGGGATAGTTGGAGAGGTACTTCTACATCCAAGAGCAGTGGTTGGAAAGCTAGATGCTAGACCAGCCCCTGCTGATAGAACATCTCTCACCATCCCAGGAGACGCTGCAGGATGCCCAAAACTCTTTTCTAAGGAAGCTGGCTATGGTGGTGAAGGAGATAATTCCTTGAAACCCCTTACACAGGAGCTTTGGTACAATGGCAAGATGCTGGCTAACCTCAGGGACAGTTGGTTGGCAGGAAAACATTAAAACTTCAGATAAAATTTAACCCCTTGTTGGTAAACCATTGGCATCCCCATTTAGGGGTTGAAAAACCTTTTTCAATGAGAAGTGAAGCACTTTAAATAAGGTGGGTAAATGATTGTTCTGTTAAATCTTTGGCCTATCCAGCTAATGAGGGGCACTGATGGAAGATCTTAAAGCCCAATAAAATGATGAGGAAATATTTTAGGGATGCTTTAGGCTTTTATCAAGGTTTGGCTTAAGGCCAATTCTATGGAAGGGAAAAGGCAATAAGGGATTGCTTAAGCTTTTCAACAAAGTGCCCCAGAGGTAACAACAGAGCCTTACAGAGATCCCAAAGGGTTGAGAGAAGGGGATAAAACCAAAGCACTGTTGCAACATCTTTGATTACTCCCTCTTGGGGAATTAATGCCCCAAGTAAATCACCAAGCAGCTCACTGATTGGTTCACTGCCCAGCCAATAAACCAGTGGCACCATTATCAGTTAATCATCTATGACAGGGATCACTCAATCCAGGTCCTAAATGGAACACAACTTGATTAAACCTCGTGACTCAAGAGGAACATTACTCAGATAAGCCCCATGACCTCCATGACGTACATGGACAACATATGGCTTGTCATGATACTATATATTAACCTATATTCATATTCAATAAAGTATCATTCTCTTCTTAATCTTCCCCTTTATTTTGTTTATTATACTTCCCAGAATTATAAACTCAACAGCACTAAAACTATTTGGCAACAGAACAATCCTTGATGTCAAATTCACAACCAGTAAACTCCAATTAAAGGCACTGAGAATCAGCAACCAATAAAAGCTAGAGCAAAAAAATAATGGCAACTATCTGGAGAGCCAAGTCAGGATTTTGCAAATGAGTTGCTTGGCAAATTGGTTCAACCTTTCACCAATTTTGGGCTCAGGGGTTGCAGCAAGCAGCATGGAGATCTTAGGAACCACAAAAAAAATGCTGTGGCTCATGAGAAACCAAGCAGGCATGCTAGTTAACAGAAGTCTCATCTTTGTGGATTATTTTCCCTGAAAACCTAAAGTTGCTGATTTCAATAACTTATGGGTTTATTGACCTATTTGAGTAGTTCTGAGCTCCAACCCATATCATATTTTTGGCTGGGATAAAACTCCTGCATCATCAGGGGGATTCTCTCAACTTTGCCATTTGAATTCCCCAAAATATTTGTGCACCATAGTTCAATATCTTGTTCAAAGGCACCAGGTTCCTGGGCTTCTGCATTTGTGGGCTTTGACCAGCTTTTTTGAAACTTTTGCTAGAACATTCACCCACTTTTGTACACCCCACTTATTTGAAATGCTTTGGTTGATGCCAGCATATTTTTTAAGCCCTCTTTATTAGCTCAATCTCCTTGGCCTTGCCTTTTCCCAAACGGGCAATTAAGTTAAGATGAAATAATCCATGGCACTGAAGTAGGAACAATTAAAGCAGGGGGCTATACAGCAGATATTGAAGTGTGGAGCTGGTGAATGATCCAGGAAAGCTCTACCAAGAAGAAATAGATCAAGTTAACTGTTGATCAGGGAACAATAGTACATTGCTGCCCATCTACATACAAGCACTGGTGACAGGGCCATATAACCGTATAAATAAAAGCATGTAAGAGCTCTTTTGCAATACACTTCTATAGAAAGTTCCTAAAGGGACCTTCCTTTCACGGTTAAATAAAGAATATCCAGCATTATTACAAAGATTTCCCCTCTAATAATATGATTAATCACCCCATTTTATCTTACCCTAGCCCTGATCACATGGATTGGTTCAGGCAGCGCTTTAGGCAGTTGAATCATAGCCAACTGTCAGATGGGGGCTGGTTAAAGATGTCAAAGAATGTGAAGCTTTTTCAAAATGGAAAAGAGTGTTCCTCAAGGGGAGTACAAATAACTAGCCCAAGGGTTTCACTACCCTTGATATTGATAAGCACAGGCAGATATGATGCTTATGCAGCAGATGCAAGGATATCTTCTAGGGAGTTGATAAGGGGTTCACACTTTTGCAAGCCCATAACATTGTCTTTCATGCAGACCTAGTTCACCTGAAGCATGGAGTATCAACCCAGCTGAAAGTGGGCTTTGATCAGGGTACATCATGGTGGCCTCTGAGCAGCAGGTGCATCACAGCAGCCTTCAAAAATTTTAGTAAACAACCCTATGAATATCCATACCTAAATCTTGTGCTGAAGTTGAGAGGTTCATCAAAGATAGCTCTTATTTCACTGTTATTGGTGAACCCATCTTAGAAGGATATATGGTAGCCTTTGGCTAGTGCTAAAGGTTGGTGAAAGAGCTGCAATACACCAGGAAGCCATGAAGAATCTTTCCACTTTAGATGGGATGCACCTGGGAAATAATTAAGCCAAACTTCTAAGGACCAGGCATTTACCTGTACACTGTGACTGCCTACATAGATTCAAGGTGAGACATAGTTTCATTAAGAATGCATCCCACTTCAAAGTAACTGGTACCATTGTTGTGATCAATATGTTTGACTTGGGGTATTGGCTTCCTGGGACCCCTACCACTTTCTAAGCTTGGGAACTGTAGTGTTTCAGCCCCTCAGACATCAATACATGTCCTGGGTCAATGCCAGGTGCCAGCTGAATGGGGTTGTCATTCTCCAGGTGGAGTGAATTCTTAGGCAATAGGCTGTACTTGGAATGTTTACTACAAACTCTTCAAGCACCTTCCCAATGACCATACAAGCATCCCCTTCATAGGAAATTACTTCAGCAGGTGTGAGGCTTTCCTTAGACTGATACTGTCACAGTAGTTTCTACAATTCTGGGAGTGAATTGTCTCAGTTGAAAGGCAAGGGAGTCCATAAAACTATTGATGAAATTAACAGGTCTGAATCAAAATGCTGATCAAAAATAGGTCACAGCAGCTCCATTTAATCATCAGGATTTAATTATCCCTGTGGGGCTCCTGGTTGCCAGTCCCCAAAGTGTGTCCTGGGTCATAGCCAAGGACCGTCTTGGAGGAGTCATAATTTCCTAGTAGAGGATGTTGGCTAGCTAGAAGTTTATACTGACCCTGCATTAATACAAACTCTTCCAATACTTTTTCTATTACTAGGCAGGCATGCCCACCATGCACTTATACTTCAGCTGGTGCTAGACCTTCTGTAGGCCTGTACCAGTCTTTCAGCAACCTAGTAAACTCCTGCCCAATGAACTCATGTCCCCTATCTGTCATTTCAAAGTGTCTAGTTAACCTCTCCCATTCTTCCTGAGAGGTCTTACTAGTGGCAAACCTTCTATAACTCTTAAGATAGGTATCTTCCTCCCCTTGTCCAGGGAAAAAGATGTGGGGCAATTCACTCATGAGGCTTATCTGTACTACTTAAAACTTTGGGCAGGGGTCAAATAATCTTTTATTCACAGTCAGACGGAAGATCCCATTAGAAACCTTGTGGTATTTTGCCTGGGGGTCTGGTAAATAATAATGGTTTGCCAATACCTTGGAGTCCTCCAACAATATCTTGGACACCTTGTACTTGGTCTTAGGCACCTGCTCCTTTGTCTTGGGCTCCTGTGGTCTGTTTCCAGCTCCAACTCTTTTATCTCCAGCTTCAGCTCCTTTGTCTTAGGTTTTTTCACCTTTATCTTGGGCTCTAGTTCTCTGTGTAGTCCTTGTGGCCTTTGTAATCTACCTGTATCATTCCCCAAAAAGCTTCAGATAGCTTCCCCTTTTATAGATCCTTATTTCAGACCAAGATTCTCTCTTAGAACTCTGGTTTCCAAAAGCTTAAACTATCCAGTTTCTCTCTCTCTATAATATATTAAACTTTACAACTTACTTCAGCCAATGAAAGCCCTGAATTTTCTGCTTCTGCTCCTCATTTATTAGGCTTTAACTCTTAAGTTAAAGCCCTCAAACACTGATTAAATAGACTCTGGCTCAAAGCCAATCAAAAACTTGGATTCAATGGCTTTGCCAAAAAGTTAACCTGGATGACTTGCTCTTGACCATGGTTTGAACCCGGTGCTGTTTTGCTCTGGATAAACAACTGATCTGCGTTTTGAACAGTTTTGCTGTAATTCCTGACATTTTTCTCCTTCAAAACTTGAGTACTTTTGCCTATATTTTACTTAAGGGATTTGTGAGCCCTTGATTCTTCAACGTTTCTATGAGTTTCTCTGCATTTTCCAAACATTTCAGCACTCCAAACTTGCCCGTTGCTAGTTCCTTGCCTTTCCCAATCACTTTGGCAAATTTTCCAGCATTTGTTCTCACAGTTTCTCTGTCCTGTTTCTGGTCTCTTTCAGCCTCTTCATACTCAATCAACTCTTAATAAATTTACAGTTCAAACACTGTAAATGATTCCTTCTTCTTTTTCTTTTATTTATATGATAATTAATTTCCATCTTTACATCATATCTTTGGGTAGCACTAATTAATCCTTTAACTGCTTCTTTCTGATTATTTTCTCTTCTAAAAGCCCAAAACAATCATCCTAGCTCCTTTATTCATTCCAGCTAGTCCTTATCAGCTGATTTCCAGTTCCTTAAATAGTCCTGTACCATGATCTTCTGGTCCTTCAGCTAGTCCTTCACCATGATCTTCTAGAACTTCAGCTAACTCTTCCTCATCCATCAGCTAGTCCATTAGTCAGTCATTTCTAGTCAATTAACCAGTCCTTTTGAGCCATCAGCTAGTCCACACTATGAACCACCTAGGTTCCAATCCTCATAATGAACCATCTTGGTCCTAATCTTCACTATGATCCTCCAGTCCCTCAACTAGTCTTCACTGTGTTCATAAAGTCCCTCTTACTAGTCTTTACTGTTGACCCTATAATATAAACCACTGTGGTTCCATTGCCAGTACCCATTACCAATACCTCAGACTCAAGCAATAAGTCTACAAGGCTACTGGCGTTTGATTGGGCCCTTGAAAGTGTCCTTCACTTAGGCTATTCAACCACAGACAATCCTCATGTCTGTGCAGTTGTCTTTACTCACTCAGGTGGTTAATTCTGAGCTTTCAGTTGCAAAGTAATCAAATTTAATTCCAGAGGCCTGATTATACCAAGCTCTGTAGCTGATTCCCCAAGTAACCACCCTGATGACACCCCTGAGCATATCCATGCCCCCAACAGTAGCTTTATGACCTCCTTAAAGCCCCCAAGTAAATACAGATGAGGACACTCTATCAGTCTGTTAGGTAAGGTGCTTGCTCACAGACCTCCTGTAAGCGCACAAGGGCACATAGAGCTATCTCAGCTCCTTCCTTCCCTGGAATCCTGCATTACCCACCAGGGTCACATCAAAAACCAGCCCTGGTAGCCCGCGTTACCCACCAGGGTGGTCCAATACCCACCCCTAGCAGCCATCATTCTCTGCTGGGTGGGAACAACTAACCAGCCCACAGCAGCCAACATTCCCTGCTGAGCTATCTTATTCCTCACTCCTAGTAGCCAAAGTTCCCTGCTGGGCTGGTTTAACACTTGCCTCTAGTAGTCCTTTGTTACCTACTAGGCAGGCCTTACCTTTCCTAGCAGCCAATGTTCCCTACTGGGCCTATACCTGTCTCAAAACCAAAAAAACACTGTCAACTTTTAGCATAGCCTCTTTATTTGAAGCCAAATCAACCCTTGACTGCAAAACTGCTTCCATGTGGATTGTCATAATCCTTGATAAACTGATACTGATAAATAGATGTAATCTGGGGGAAGGAAGATCTTCTGTCAATTTTTTCTGTCAACAGATTTTCTGCCACATTTGATCCAACTATTTTTCCTTCATATGTAAAATATTTAAATTTAAAATAGAACAAAAAATTAAAAATACTCTATTTACTAAAGAAGCTATTCTTTAAATATATATTTATTTTTTATAACATTTTTTTTGTCTTTAAGAAACTTGATTATAAATTTTTACCTCATAAAAATCTAATTAAATTAACCGCCATAAAATAAAATAAGAACATATAAAGTTATAAATATTAATTTTCATAGGATGCAATTTCTTTATTTTTGAACTTTTTATTTTTTATTGTTGTAAAGTTGAATATTTTACATATGAAGAAAAAAATAGTTGGATCAAATTTGACAGAAAATCTGTTGAAAAAAAACAATAGTCAGAATATCTTCCTGCCCTGTAATCTGAGGGTCACCTACTACAACCTCATTTATCAGAAAGATCATCAGAAATTAATCATTCAAGGGTTTTTTGCTTCCCAGACTAGATACATGCTGAAATGATGAGAAAGACTAGGAGCCATAGATTCAGGTGTAAGCTTAGTTGATAATTTTGGTACTTATTGGAATTTTTCTACTGTTCAACTCCTAAGAGTTGAGTCCTCCTAAATTCTCAAATAAACCTAAAACTTATCTATTTGATTTTAACATATCCCAATGCATCCAGTGGTTGGCCTACTCAAATATATTCCCTACAATATTATTCTAAATTTCATTTTCATATGAAGATGGGGTCTGGTTCCTAGTTCTGTGCCTTCAGGTCCTCCCAATGTTACACTAATGTCCCCAATGCTGACGTCTTTACTGTGGAAATAAAAACTGAGACCATTGTTAACTCTCAACAACCAGAATTTTAATCTGAAGACTCCTCAATCTTGTCACAGGCAATCTAATTAGGTTTACTCTGGCTAGCTTTGATATTCCCATTAAATCCTAGTGTTTGCTTTGAAAATTTTACTAAATAATATCTGAAGCCACATTGGCAGTTAATTATCAACTCTATGTTGATTTGAGTGTTTATCCTTTACCACTTAGACATAGCTTCATATTATCCTGTAATTTCTGTCACAGATACCAGTCTAGAACAGTATTTTTAACTCTCTTACTATGAACTCATTGCGTCTGGTAGTTGTTCTCAAGTGTTAGGTTAAACAGACTCACTCTTTTCCTGGAGTTTTACTTGTAGCAAACTTCCTGCAGCTCTGGCAGTAGACATCTTCTTCACTTGGGCTAGGGGAGAAAATTTAGCAAGTTTTATCCATTGTAAACTATGCACAATCAAGGATAATGGATAGGGGTCAATATTGGTGCTTATTGTAATCAGAAGGAAGATACCCTGAGAAACTTTCTGTATTGTAGCCTGTTTTGAAGAAATATACTTGGATTGTCAAGTCTTAGGGTCATTGATTTATATCTTGAAAACTTGGTACTTGGTCTTGGGTTCATTGCATTTGGTCTTGTGAACCTTTCATATGTCTTGGACTCCTTGTGCAGCCCATTGTGTCCTATTTTTCCTGGCCTTCTAGACATGCACTACCCTGCTCTTGACCTTGTACTCCTTTCCTGATATCTTGGGCTCCTTCTCCTATGTCTTGGACTCCTTGTCTGGTTTCTGGCTCTGGATATCCCCTTGTTTCAGTCTGCTTCTTCCTTAAATAGCTCCTTGTTTCAGCCTGTTTTTCCTTATTATTTCTTTCTTTTTCAGGATTAAACTATTTGGGTTTCTCTCCCTATAATAAATTAAACTTTATTATCTCCCTCAGTCAATCAGGGCAGATTTTTCCTTGTCAACCCCCTGATTTATTAGGGGTTCTCCCTCTGTTTTACAAATGAAAAAATTGATAAAACATGCTTTGACCTACAGCCAATCACATGCTTGGATTGGCCTGTTCCCCCAAACAGTTTCCCTGGGCTATCTGCTCCCACCCCTGGTTCAAAACTGTTGTCTCCTCACTACAGAAAAACCATGGCTCTGTGTTTCAAATGGGGTTCCTGTTTTTCTGTTATGTTTTGCCATGTCAATTTGAGCGGTCCCCTGATGTTTTACATAAGGAATTTGCCTTTCTATATTTTCTCAATGTTTCTCTATTTTTCCCTGTGGTAGGACATGTCATTTCAAAAACAGCACTTTGATTTACACCATCTCAAATTTCATTTGAGACCGCGTTTTTTGCATTTGTGATTTCAAATAACAAAAATTAAATAAACAAAAAATGGTTAAAATTCACATATACCTTTATAATGTGGCATCTCAAATTTACGCCATCTCAATCCTGTCACTTTGATTCAGATTAATTAAATCTTATTTTGCTAACTTTATTTACATATGAAATCACTTAGTGTGGGGTGTGTTTATGCCATCTCAACTTTACATCATTTCAAATCACATTATTTATCTTTAGCTAAAATAAGCTTATACCTGAACTAAAATAAAGCCTGTTGTATAGTGCCAGAAGATGTTCCTATAGTATTAATCTAAGACACTTATAATAAGAACAACCTAAATAGACGCCACTATGATAGTCCTTCTAGTGATTGTCATTGCTGGGTAAAAAACCAGTTTTGTTATATGTAATTTATAACTTTATTATACATGGATACATTGATAAGGGTTTTCTTAATAAAATATTTTAATAGTGATTTTAATATGGAAGGGGGTGATTACGCCATTTTGATTTACGTCACTTCAAATTCCACCAAGTTTCATATCACCCAATTGATTCAATGCACACAATGGATAGGGGAAAATAAGGGGAAATTACCTATGACACCAGGCTACGCTATATTGATTCACCCATTGGGATTCTTGCTTTCCACTTTTCAAAAGTATAGTTTCACGTCTAAAACCACTTAAGAAAAAAATGTAAGAAAACATATGAAACTTTTCAAATATATATTTTGATCTCCTCTAAACAACTGGGTACTTTTTAACTCCAGTTGTATAAGCTAGTTTTTGAGAAATTCAAGCTTTACTCTTTGGCCTGGTTGAGGTAGCTCCACCTTAGATTTGTTAATTTAATATAAAAAATGGTCAAAAACACCATGTTTTTGAGCTACGGCACCTCAATTACGTCACTTCAAAAGCGCCATTTTGACTGCAAGTTTTCAGTCAAAACTCAAAGTTTTGCCTACTTGTGTTACTAATAAACATTTTATTTTTACAAATAAAAAACATTGAAATTTTGATATTATATATTTTTAGATCTTCCTTACAATTCTATGTAAAAAATAATACTTTTTAAATTAAAAAAAATTCTCATTTTTTTCTTTAAAAACAACTCTCAAATTGCTCATATTTTGATACTAATTCACTTTTAGATGTCTCCCAAGCCTACCACTAAAGCTGCGCCCAAGGCCTCCAAGGCCTCAAAGTCCAAGATCACTCCTCCCAAGGCCAAGAAGGCCAAGACTACCCCAAAGAAGCATCCTTCTAAGGCCAAAGCTCCCCCCAAGACCCCAACTTCATCACCAGAGCCTGAGGAAATGAGCCTAACCCCTCCTCACTCTCCTTTTGTTTACTCACCTTATGATCCACAAAAGAAGTTGTTTAACTTCAACTGCCACTCTGATCACCTCAGAGCCTAAGAGAAAAAGGAGCAGGAGCAGGAGCCTGAGCCTGGTGCTCCTGTAGATGAGCAAATTGATCTATGGGATCTTAACACTGTCCACAATATATGCAATTGAAATGGCACCTTTGCAGTGCCTGCCACATATCCAGCCAACTACCCCATCATGACTAAGAAAGGGGGTGCCAGCTTTGTCTACAAGGGCTACAGCTTCAGCTGTAATGACAAGAAGAAAGCAATCTGCTAACATCACTACAAATGTGATAACGTTGGGTGCCCTGCTAGACTCACCAATTATGGGTTTACTAGGCTCAAGGCCATGACTACCGGCCATGACTGCGCCAAGCCTTTTGACCCCCTTTATCAACTGATCTGCTGGTTTCTTTGCCAGGTGATTCTAATCACCAAGGATCAAACCGCCACTGAGGTTGTAAATGATGCCCACCTCAATTTAAATGATACCCAACTTGCCACTGTTGGTGGTGCCTAAAAATTACAGAGATATCTCACTGATCAGAGATATGCTCTGAGCACTGAAGGGTCAGTGCTTCATCAATTGACCAGTTGATCCTAACTGAGGAGCAAAAACTATCTTGTCATAAGGAGAGATTCCTTCTCCACAACAGCAGCAACATGCGCCTGAGTGCATCATTTGCTTTCCACCGCACAGGATCTGTACAACCTATTAAAATGCAAGACCTGGCTTGCAGATGGAACTTTCTCCAACTGCCCAAAGCTATTTAACCATCTTTGGAACATCCATGGGCAGGTTATAAATCTGGTTCTTACCCTAGTCTTCTACTTCCTTCTCAACAAAAAGTAGGAAAATTATGTCCGTGCTCTTAAAATTTTGAAGGCCAAGTTGGATGAAACTCTCCCAACCATTTAAGAAGAGCCAAAAGAAACTAGATGGCGCAAGAAAAAGGCCCAGTCACAGGAAGATAAAGCCACCCCAACCAAGAAGCAGCCAGAAAGCCTTATCTATCATGAATTTTGATAGTAGATTTCAAACAGGCTCAGACAAATGCCTTCATAAGAGCCTTCAAGAGCTCCCTGCAGGGATGCTACTTCCACTTCTGGCAGGCACTCTGCTTCCACCTCCAAAAGTTCTCTGACCTTAATGAGCTGGTCAACTCTGAAGGCACTAAAGAAGCCAAGGACATTTTTAATTGCTTTGCTGCCCTTGCCCTTGTAAGAAAGGAGGAGAAAAATGCCTTTTATAAGGCCTCTTCTGCCATCCTTATATCCTTGCCAATCAGGCAGCCTTTGCGCCTTTTATTGAGTATTTTGAAACTCAATGGGTCAGAGTATTTCAAGGAGCACGCCGCATCAGAAAAGGTGGTGACTCAATTCAATGGAACTGCTTTAAGAAGGTAAAAGATGGCCTGATCAAGACCACCTCTTCCCTTGAAGGGTGGCATAGCCAGTTTGCTACAAGGGTCAGGGTTCATAAGCCCAAATTCAACAAGATAATGGTGCATCTAAAAACCCAGCAAGCCATCTCTGCCTAGCTCTTAAAGACTTTCATGAAGTCCAAGGGCAACCCCCCAGCAGACTAAGGCTGTAAAGAAATATACTGAAATCAGCAAGGTGGCCCTTGCATACTATCCTAAGGATAGAAAGCTTGAGCATCTCCAAGCTATCTCAGTTGCCCTTTCTACCAATGTTTGAGCTCTTTTCTAATAAACACCTTCCAATTTTCTCTCTTATTATCTTTCAATTTTACTATTTTTTGATTTTTTTAGTATTTTGTACAATTATATGTTTATTTAAAAGTATAGTTTATAGTTATAATAGATGAAGATAGTTGTTTTTGGGTATATTTTAACTTTTAGGCTTTATGAAACTTTGTTACTACTAATTGTCCCCATTTTATATTGCAGATTTGAAGTTCTAAGGCTTTTTTAAGCCTAGAACATTTTTTAAATTTTTTATTTTTTGATAATTTTATGGGTTATTTTTGGAGTTAAAAAATCTAAAATTTTAAAAACTGTTTTTTCTTAGTCAAAATGCTGTAAATTGAAATAGTGTTTTTACTGTAAACTTGAGATAGCAAAATTCAAGATGGCGTATTTCAAAGTATTGTTTTTTGAGATGCTGTTTTCAAAATGGCGTGTTGTACCAAAAACCGCCACTGAGGTTGTCAATGATGCTTTCCTCAATCTTAATGACCCCCAACTTGCCTCTGTTGATGACGCCTCCAAACTACAGAGATACCTCACTGATTAGAGGTATGCTCTAAGCACTGAAGGCATCAGTTCTACTTCCATTGATCAATTGATCTTAATAAAGGATTAAAAGCTATCTTATTGTGATGAGAAATTCCTTCTTCATGATAACACCCAAATGCAAAGGAGTATATTATCTGCTTTGCCACTACCCAAGATTTGTGCAGCCTCTTGAAATGCAAGACCTGGCTTTCAGATGGAACCTTCTTTGCCTGCTCAAAGTTCTTTAGACAGCTTTGGACATCCATGGTCAGGTTGGAAATCTAGTCCTTCCCCTGATCTTAGACTTCCTTTCCAACAAGAAGCAGAACACATGTCTGTGCTCTTATCATTATCAAGAAAAAGTTGGATAAGATTCTCCCAACCATCAAAGAGGAGCCCAAGGAGACTAGAGGGCGCAAGAAGAAGGCCCAGTCCCAGGAAGAGGAAGCCACCCTGTCAAAAAGCAGCCAGAAAGCCTTCCCTATCATGAATATCTGGTAGTGGATTTTGAACAGGCTCAGTCAAATGCTTTTATTAGAGTCTTCAAAGAGCTCCCCACAGGGATGCTAATTTCACTTCCGGCAGGCACTCTGCCGCCGCCTCTAAAAGTGCTTTGACCTTCATGAGCTGGTCAACTCTGAAGGCACAGAAGAGGCCGAGGACTTCTTCAATTGCTTTGTTGCCCTTGCCCTTGTGAGAAAGGAGGAAAAAATGCCTTTTACAACGCCCTCCTCTGCCATCCCTATATCCTTGCCAACCAGGCAGTCTTTGCTCTGTTCATAGAGTATTTGAAACTCAATAGGTTGGAGTATTTCAAGGAGCACACACATCAGAAAAGGCAGTGACTCAATCCAATGGAACTGCTTTAAGAAGGTAAAAGATGGCCTGATCAAGGCCACCTCATCCCTTGAAGGGTGGCATAGACAGTTTGCTACAAGAGTCAGGGCTCATAAGCCCAAATTCAATAAGATAATGGTGCATCTCAAAACCCAGCAGGCCATCTATGTCTGGCTCTTCAAGACTGGCATGGAGTCCAAGGGCGACCCCCCAAGCAGACAAAAGTGGTGAAAAAGTATACAGAAATTAGCAAGGTGGTCCTTGCCTACTATCCCAAAGATGGCAACAGCCAGAATTACCTCATTCTGAAAGCCAACTTAATATATTTCAACAATCAGAATTAAAAATACTTTGATGTTGACAGCATTGAAAAGTCAGAATTAAGTTTTAACTCATGCAGACTACTAAATGTTGACACTTTTTTAATAAGCAGAAGCCTGTTTCCTGAACATTTTACTTAATAAAAATTAAGCTTCAAGATACTTTTTAGGGTAATGTGACAGCATAGATTCAAAAAAGCTCATAAAAAATTATACATGACAATTAAAAAAGTTCATAAAAAAATCACTTCAAAAATAATTCACTATATAATTAGCTATCTTTACTATAAAATATTTTTTCCCACTTATAAAGATAAAATAAATCCAATATATAAAAAGGTACTACATAAAATTTCACGTATTATAGGAAAATAAAATAATCAGAAACAGTGATATAAAGTTTTTTCTATAATGAAAACTACAAAAAACATATAATTTACTAGTAAAATACCAATATAGGCCATGTAATACAGTCTAAAGCATCAAACTATCAATATAAAATCAATGATTTTATAAAACAGTATCATAAATTATTAATGAGTTCTTTAGAATAACTATTTATTTAAAATATTATACTAAATATATAAGAACTATATAAAAAATTAGGCAATACTCAATAAATTTAATTAAAAGCTAGACTGTGATCACCTGGTTGCCATTAAGAACTATGGCAATCTTCTTGATGTATTCCCCAATCTCTGAAAGCTTATATTTGGCCTTGAAAACGTCCTTGATCTTCTCTTGATACTGTTTCTCTTTGATGGTTCTCAATATCTCTGATGGATGCAGCAGTCTTCCCCTGTTAGACTTTGAGGTGCTTGTAGAAGGTGCTGTATCTGGGCTTGATTCCAAAAGAGGACTTGATATGCTTATGCCAGCCCTCCAAAGATGAAGTAGTTTTAATCTCATCCTTAAGAGCTGCCTGGTAGCAGTTCCAGTTGGCTTTGGCTCTGGGCTTGCTGCGGCACTTAGTGACTTTACGTCCAGTCCACTGTGGTTCATAATATTCAATGAAAGGATAGAAGGCACCATCATGTTTCTTGGCATATGGATCCTGGAATAAGAGCTCAAAGGCTTGTCCAGCATGCTCTGGCGTTACAAAGGCTAGTGCTACAAACTGCTGAATTAAGAACTTGCACTTTCCTGATGTATCTAGATGGTGGAGCTTGCTGAGCTCAGGTAGACCCTTTAGTTGCCTGTTGACAGCCTGTCAATAATGGAAAAACATCCCTGGACCTCTCCATCAAAGGTGTTTACAAAAGTGTTATACTGGGCAGTTTCATAGTCCATGATTATAGTTGAGGGTCCAAGTGCTTTATTATGAGCTTCATGTTCTGCAGCAAGGGTGGCTTCATCCTTTTCATCATCATCTGGATTGGCTCTAGTGTTATGGCCAGGGGGACTCTTTTTATTATTGGGTAGGGCTTTGATGCCCTCCTGAAGAATTTTAAAGGCCTTTGTGTAGATATCTTCTTTTGCCCCAGGAAGCAGAAAGTAGGCAAATGGGAGCACCTTGCCTTCAATAAGGGAATGTACAACCCATAGTTGGTAAAAAAAGGTGGGGGCATACTGCAAAGATACCGTCACATAACCAGGTCTCTGAATCTCTTACCTGCTCCAGGTTCTGTTGTGTAGCATAGCATATAATTCTTGCCTCTGATGTAGGCCCATCATCATGTAAAAGGAATAACTCATCACCATTGAACATCTTCAGCTCATCTGTCAAGACTAGCTCTCCTTGGACCATGGCAGATTTCTTATGGGGAATAGATTACAGTGTTTGTCACATATGTACTTCACTAACTAGTCACAATCAGGGATGAGCTTAAGGCTCTCATTACTTAGGTGTGTGGTGTTCTTAACTTCCAGATCAGAAGCCTTGATATCTTTGGAGACTGTGATCATTTGGTATAGGTACCACTTTAGAAGCTTATCAATAAGATTGATTGGAGCATTGCATGTGTACTCTCCTTTTTCACTAGTGACTTTATCCCATCCTTCTGTGTTGATCCTGGCAGCGCAGCTTCTATCTTCACATACATAATGCTGGCTTCTTCCTGCTCTCTTTTGATTGTTGCAATTAAAAACATAGCCATCACAGACTAAACTTGCACCTCCTTTGACAGACATTAGAGGAAAAAACCGAGGGAAATTCTTTGGGAGCTTAAACTCTCCTTTGACATTACATATATTGTGAACCTTTAGGGGATCCCATGGGCTAATTGGTGCTTGATGATAATCATACAGGTAATCATCAGGATCTTATTTATTGATACTTGATGAGGAGAATGGAGGTGCAGATTTGTTGGGTGGTGGAGGGGAATTAATTGGAGTTGGATTCTTGCACTTCTTGGACTGGGATGAGCTTGATTCCTTGGGGATTGATTCCTTTGAGCTTGATTAATCTGGGCTTGACTGGGGTTCTGGACTCTTGGGTGTCTTCTTTCTTACTTGCTTGTTTAGTGGTTCCTCATCTCCTTCTGATTGATACCAGTTGGAGACAAGGAGGGGGCAGGGGGAGGGCTATTTGCTTTCAGGGTCTGGAGTCTTTTCCTTTGTTTTCTGTTTCTTTAAGGCTCTTTGGATGATTTTTTGTTGGGGTAGGGACTTTGGGCCTTTCCAGAGGCTTTGTGCACTTACTTGGTTGACTTGGGGTTCTTTTGTGGCTTCTTGGAAGATTTGTCCTACAATAACTAAAGTATAGTTCATAAAGTAAGAATAATCAGTTGAAACAATAAAATTAAATAATAATCACTGGTTTTATTTTATATTATGAATTAAATAGTTTATAGAAGTATGGAAAGTAATTTTAGAGCTAGTTTTTTAGTAAAGAATAGGGAAAAACCATGTTTAAATAAAAGTTGACATTCTGGTAGTCACAATAGCCAAAAATATTTAATTTGGTTTTTCAGCATAAAAAATGCTTTAATTTTGACGTCAACATACTAACAGTCAGCATTAAACTAGAAAAACACTATGTAAATCACTTTAAAGCTTGGTTAATATTTTCCAGAGTTGGTTTTTTAAGGCTAAAATTGATTATTTTTTAATTTAAAGATTTTTGTATGTAGCTTATTAAAACTAAATGATAGGGATTGTAGAGGGAAGTCTAAAGTACAGCCCTGGGTACTTTGACCTGAATTATCATACCATTGTATATGTGCTTTTTGTTAAGCTGCAGTGTTTTACTAATATACCAGTGAAGGTGTCAACATTCAGGCAGTTAGTGTTCTTTTATAGTAACTCTCCTATTAAATCTTGCTTAAATTATGTCACTTTGTTTGATTAGCCAAACCCCTTTGTTGCAATTTAGGTGACACGTCAATTTGACACAAAGTCAACATTATAAATACATATATAATTTCTAGTTTTAACATATGCGTTTTGGCTAAAGTGGACTTCCGGAAATAAGCTATAGTTTATCCAGTGAGTTTAAAATAACAGTAAATATCTAAATAATACAAGTAACACCCTGAAAGTTGGCATGTGTCTTTGTTCAATGCTTACCTTAATATATATTTAATAAAAATAGTAGTATAAAATATAAAAAATAGTTATCTTTAGAATATTATGTATTTTATTAAGAAATTCATGGATTCTTATTTGGGGTTGACATCCAGATATTACTTATTGTAGTTGACCTTAATGTAAAAGTACAAAGAAACTTACATTTTCATAGTAAATTATATTAGTTTTTTGGCTTAAAATTAAGCCTTTGTTTAAATGGTGTTGACATTATGCCTGTTCCTTTTTAATTCTGCAATTCTGACTTAATAATTCACTATGAAAAATTAGCTTAGTTTTGGAAATGCCCAATTCTGGCGGGTAAATACTAAAATAATGTTGACCTACTGAATGTCGACAATTTTTCAACATTAAGTAAGTTGACTTGTGGAATGAGTTAATTCTGGCGGTTGCCCCAAGGATAGAAAGCTTGAACATTTTCAGGCCATCTAGTATCACTATCAACCAATGCTTGAGCCCTTCACCAAAAAACTATTCTTTATCTTCTCTCTTCTTTCCTTTAATTTTTATTATTTTTGACTTTCCTTAGTATTTGATACAATTATTTGCTTATTTTAAAGTATAGATCTTAGTTATAATAGATGAAAATAGTTGTTTTTGGGTATATTTTAACTTTTGGGCTTTATGCAACTATGTTGCTACTAATCAAGCCCATTTTTTATTGCAGATTTGGAATTCCGAGGCTTTTTTAAGCCTAGAAATGTTTTTGAATTTTATTTTTTGAGAAAAATTTGGGTTTTTTGGAGTTCAAAAAATCCAAAAATTTAAAACTTGTTTCTCTTAGTCAAAATACCATAAATTGAAATGGGTTTTTTACTATAAAATTCAGATAGCAAAAATCAAGATAGCGTAAATTGAGATAGCGTTTTTCAAAGTGCCGTTTTCAAAATAGTGTGTCCTACCTTCCCTGTCCCTTGTCAATATTTGGCTATACTCAAAGCCACCTGTTGCTCTGATTTTGCTCCTCTTAATGCCCCAGAAAAATGTCTGGCACTACGTTTAAAGTTTATCTGTGCTGTTCCTGTCTGCTCTGGCCTCCTTTCTACCTAATTGATCCTTTAATAAAACTCATATTTATTCTTTCCATTGTTTATTCTTTATTTTTTACTTTATTTTAAATTCTTTTTATGTATTAATTTCTTTATTTAATTCTTTTGTTTTGTTGTCATTTCTTTTTTTGTTATTTTCTTTATTTCTCTGTTTTATTTATATCTCCTTAAATCTTTCTAAATCTTTTCTATTTTCTGGATATTTCTCTTTTCAGCCACTCTTGATGGCCTTTTCCTAGTCCTTCTGCTCCTTTTTCCTGCTAATCTTCATCAGAGTCTTCTATATGAGCTTCTCTATTCTGTTAGTCTCCGTCATTCAACACCTCAGACTCAGGAAATAAGTCTCCATAAGTGAATCAACTTAGACTGGACCACCATCACTGACCAACACTTTAGATCATCAGCAACAGACACTCCTCCTGTCTTACCACTGCTTTTACTCACTTAAGTGATTAGTTTGAGCTTTCAGGTGCAAAGTAACCAACTTTGGTTCCCAGAAACCTCCCAATCATCAAGTTCTGCAGCCGTTTCTCTAGACAGCCACCACAATGAGGGTTTTGGCATAACTATGCTTGCCTCATAACTTCAGGACCTCCCCAAAGCTGCCAGTAAGACTTTGAAAGAGAACCCTTACCCCAAACTTAAGTAAATTTATCCAACTGCATGCTCCCTGCAGTTGGTACAAGGATCTCAGTGCCACCTCAGCACACCCATCCCCAGCTAGTCACAGCTCCCCAATGTTCTGTAGAATGAATCAAATGCCACCTTAATCCCCTTCCCGGGCTTAGATCATGCATCCTTCTTGGCCCAAGCTAGACATATCAATAAACTGACCAATGTTTACCTGTCCCTAGACATCCAATCTTTGTTTTTCCAAAATAGCCCTCACCTGCAAAACCCTTCCATGTGGGTTGTCCCGGCCATGTCCCTATGGTATATCAGTTACTGGGGTGTAGGGCGTCCAATCCAAGGGAAGCCTAGGAATGATTCTTTTGTATACTTGTTGACCACTGCAGGTACCGGCAACATGAGGGATTTAGGGAAGAAGGGTAAGATGGGGAACCTGCACCTGCTACCAATGTTGTAGCTGAGCTGCATCAGCAGAGTTACATGGGGAAAGTGATGGGAAAACTAGATGATTATCTTAATTTCAATATTAGGATTGTATAGCTGAGGTGAATTATCACAAAACAACCAGAGTTGGGATGGTCAATCAGTTGGATTGTCCAGGGGCGGTGTGATCCTTGTAATGAGCAGAGTGCTGAATTGAGCTTTCCACTGAGCTGGGATCATTGCTGGTTCTTGATGCTGCATTTAATAGTTTGATTTGACTTCAGCATTTGGCTATGAGTCTGGGGAAGTTGGTTTTTGGGTCATGGATCCTCTTGTATGGAAGCTTGCTGGGGGGTTAACCCTGTAGTTCTGATCCCCCTTCCCAGGAGCTGAAGATGGATCACCTCATCTTCTCTTCTGTAACCAGAGCCTACCTAGAGATCAGGGCCACCAAACCATGTTTGAACCATTTAGCCCTACACCTAAATCCACCAAAGGGTACCATCATGGGGAGCCAGCAAAACTTATCTCCTCACAACTACACTCTTGTCCCCAACTGGGATCCAATATTCCTACATATCCATAGCACTTTATGCTATAGCTTACTATGTACTAGCATACTTTGCCTATAATTTTGGTCATTTAATTTGTACCCAAAGGTGTTCTGTTGGGTATTGACGGTATACCTAATCATCATCTCCTTGAAAGGGCTCTACAAGGGAAACTTGGTTCCTTACTCATCTAGAGTACTACCCTACATGTTGGGTTACTACATCATCCCCCAATCATCATTGTTGATTGATACCTAGGGGGAGTGTATTTTACATCAATTTATTGTCTAAGAAAGCAGTTACACCATCTAGGAGGCTGTTTACATGATAACCTTAAGTAAAACAATGACCCTGATCTCAAGGCTATCTGTACAGCTTTATTAATTCCTCAATTAGGGGGCTTTCTATGGGTGAACAGTCTATAGAACTGCCGCTCCTGATCATCTTCAGGATCACTATTACCAGGGAAGTTATCTATTGAAAAAGGGGGCTATATGGTTGTGATAGTCTTTATTAAAGCAGAAGAATATCCTCATATAAAACTTCTGATTTGCCACCATTATGTAGGATTTTTACCAGCTACTCCTTTGTTTATGCCTTCTGAACACCTCAGGCTATCTCCAGCTGTCAAGCCAACCAGATGTGTAGACGCCAAGCCTCAGATCAAGCTTTGGCTAACTCAGAGCCAGCTCAAGATCCAGAGGATCCTTCCAACTTTCCAGCCAATCACTCATTTATAGCCCCTTACTACCAGTGCTCTCCTATTTGGGATGTATCTCTCCAAAAGCTTAGACTGTTCTGTGCCCACTTCCGCCTACAATAAAGCAAGCTTCTGCACTTATGCGCTTGGAAGCCTAAGGGATCCCCCAGATGCTTTCTGAACTGTTCTTTGAGCTCAGAGATTTAAATCAACAATTTTTTTATCAAGCAAGCCCCAAACTTATCCAGCAGCTGCAGCTTCCACAGCTCCAAAATCTCTACAGCTTCCCTGTGATCCAGACCAGAAGCTGATCATCCATTTCTTGAAGCGCTAACACCCTGCACTCCAAAGCGTTAACTGTTCCTGGGAGTTGGCACAGAACCCCCCGGTGTTCAAGCCCAACCGGCTTCCATAGCCAGTTGCTATGCCAAACGCAGTTCCTGGATCATGTTCAACGTTCCAATTGGATCCAGCTCCCCCAGCAAGATCTTGGGAAGCTTTTGCACCAAACCCTTCTGCATCTGGCTCACGTAGCAGAATACCTTGGAGAAGGGTTTCTGCTCAGCTTTGACATCTCCCTGGGACAGCATAAACTGTGTAGTGATAGCCTGGTATTTTACAAATCTATTGAGCAGATATTTCATATGCAATAGTAGCCTGGTGTGTTGGTTATCTATTGAGAGCATCTAGGCCACATTGACATCCTTCCAGCTATGCCTACCAAAGGCTGGCACACATTGTTCTAGTCCCATTATATTTATCCAAGTGGTCAGCTGGGTATTTTAACCCAAAGCAACCAGATTTACTTCCTAGCCACCCTGGATCATTAAGTTCAGCTGCTGCTGCTCTAAACAGCCACCCCAGTGATAGTCTTAGGCACTTCATGCTTGTACATCAGCAGTGGGTATCCCCCTTAAATCTACCCATGAGGCATACAAAGGGAAGCTTCAATTGTGGTGGTTGATAACCCAGCTGTACTCCTGCCCTGGCTGGTCCCAGGATCTGGATCCCCTTTGGTATTTCCATCCCTGGGGAGATATTTACCCTTGCTTAGTAATGATTGGTACCCTGCCATGATCCCTCAAAGGATTAAGGATCAAATGCTGGCCCTCTTAGCTGGGCTGATCCCAGCTATTGTAGCAGGGCAACAGATATGCAGCAACTTTCCACCCCTATCAGGCAACCAACTGGTACTTGGCCAGCATTGGCCCATGCTGGCAGAGCAGCCCCAGATGTGTCTATCATGTCTGTATGCGCTGGTGCCATGGATCAGCTGGGTCCTTACAGTTGATACCAGAATATTATGAAAGCTAGAGGAGCCCTGGCATAGATACCCCATAAGAGCCTGCTTGGGTTCCACCAGTTCTTGATGGACAGGGTGGCCCTCAAGGGTAAGGGGTGCTTGAGGTGTAGGGGACCCAAATGGATGGGGATACTGGTCATGATGGTCATGATGGTCTTAATGATATCTGTTTATGCCATGTTTTGAACCCTTAACGGCAGGGGTTGTAGGACCAACCCCCAACTTGCTCAGCCAATGCTATAGCTGGCTGGTATCAGCAGAGATATTGAAGGGGTAGTAGGGTTAGGGTAGCTGATGAACTTTCTTTAAAAGGGCTATATAGGCTTTGAAGTGGCATTGGAGGCTATCCAAGCGTCCCTGCCATGCTGAAACAATCTTTAGCAGATCACCTGGGCCCTATATTAGGAAGCTGGTAGCTGGGATGGTTGGTGCAATAGGCTTGGCTTGTCCTGACTTTGAGGGGGGCTGCAGGTCTTCCTTCCTGGCTTGTAACCTTGGCAGGGGTTACCTTCCCGTTTTGATGCTGTGTGGATCTATGGGGTGTTTTGGCAGTATATTGCTATGCTCATGCCATGATAGATATATTGGTATCTTTTAGCTTTTCTCTTATTTTACTGTATTTTTCTCAGATATATCTGGAATGTTATTGGTATTATTAACAAGAAGTTGGAAAATAGAGGTACTATAATGAACTATATATTTATTGAAAAAGAGAATGGGTTTATACTCTATGGGTAGATAGCTAAACATGCTCTAAAGATAACAATGATCCATGTTCAGGTTATCTGGAGACGGGGTATGTGACAGATC
Source organism: Entomophthora muscae (assembly GCA_014839935.2). Lineage (NCBI taxonomy): Eukaryota > Fungi > Entomophthoromycota > Entomophthoromycetes > Entomophthorales > Entomophthoraceae > Entomophthora > Entomophthora muscae. Next base: position 97,847 of record QTSX02006457.1, on the reverse strand, counting down.
CAGGTCTAATCAGTCAAACTTACCGTTATCTTGCCCTTGACTCTTGTTACCAAGGCCTTCCTGTGAAAAAGCTTCAAGGAGCTTTTCCTCCAGGGAAGCAATTTTGTGAGACAATGCTTTATTGTCATCTCTCCAACAAGCCATAATTTTGACACTCTTTTCCTCTCTGTTTCTCAATGCCTCAACTTCACAATTGGCCCTGTCCTTTACTTGTTGCAAAACTTCATTGAACCCTAACAGCAAGTTCCAGGAGTCCATATGCATAAACTCAATTTCCTTGTGCTGGGGTTCCTTCTCTGGAAAAATAGTCAGAGTATAGCTCTTCAAAAGCTTCTTTTACTTCTAACAAAGATTCCTCAGGTGCAATCTTAGAGACCTCCAGACTTGCCCAAGCCTCCTCAAGCAAGCTGGTAGGAACTTCCTTTCTTGCAGCAGCGGCCTCAACACAAAGCACTCCAAATTTGGCTCTTTCAAATAGTAATAAAGAAGACATGATAATTAAAAAGTAGTTTGAGAGGAAAGCGTCAAAATTGACAATATCTCTTTTTAAAATTTAGCTGTTTTTGCTTATATACCATTTGGGGCATATTTGGCTGAAAACCCCTCTGGTTCTTGAATCAACCTATGATTCATATCATGTGGTCTATGACATTTGAGTCATCCAAACCTAGATCTTTACCTAAAAGATCACCAATAATTATCAACCTATGAGAACCAACCTACAATGGGAAGAAGTCACCTGACTCCATTCATCCCAATGTACCAATTTAGCATGGAGCTTCCCCAGCTCCCGGCGCCAAAACCCTGTGGATTACACATCCCAAAACTCAGCTATCAATGTTCCAACTGGGAACCAGCTGATCAAACCTGAATCCCTAGGAATCCTTGCCTTTATTTAGTTATCTTTTCATTTAATGGTTTTTTCCCTTAAAACCCATTAAAATGCTTTGAAACTTGAACCAGGCACCACTGTGGCGCCCAGCAATTTTCCCAGGCGGCGCCCCAGCACCTGAGAAATCCACTAGGCGCCGCCTCAGCGCTTCTCAAATAAATTAGGCAGCGCTTTTGACCCAAAATTTGGGGGTTTGCTTTTGATTAACCTTAAACAAACTTCTTGACACAGTCAAGGCAATTAACCAATATAATTAAAACCTCATTAATTATATTCCCATGTATTTATTAATTAATCTTCACAATTAATTAAATTGTTTTTGAGACGCCTAGTCTCCAAGATTGATTTGGCCAATCTTGCCTTCTGTTCTTTTATTGAATATAGATACTAAGTTCTCAGGAATTTTTATCTGGAGAATTCCAACCAACCCTATCTACATAAAACAAACAGCAAAAACAGAGCACTATTACATCTTGGAGTATTTATTTGGCTAAATACTTAACAGTGACTATCGTACAGTCGCAGGGTACCCCTACCTGGACAGAATAAGTAGAATCCAAGCAGACTTTTTGTGGCTTGAAGGGTATAAAAGATTTGTGAACAGCTGCCAACGTCACAAAGCAGCTTGTGACAACTCCAGTGCCCATCTCTACTTGTACTCTAGCTGGGCAATGGGCTGGGTGAGGTTTTGTAAAGGTAAACCTGTTTGATGTAGAAAATTCTACCCCTGGTTAAAGATAGGATGGTCCATTTACACTGACAATCATGTCTTTCTTGGCGTTAAATCTATCACATCCTCTATTATACTTGTTCAATTTAGGAGGTTAATCTGTTGATTGATGTAAGCATCTTGATTACCCAATCTCAATGTGGTATATATTATGTATGGTTGTAAGAGGATAATTAAAGATGGAGTAAGCAATTTTGTTGTTTGATAGTTCAGATACATGCACGTGTATTACACACCCCATATCAGAATCTGCGGTCTGAACCTGAGTTGGTTAACATCTATCTAGGGCTGTTCAGCCAAGCGCTGGGTTACTGGGGTCAAAGATGTATCTAAGAATAAAAGGTACATGTAGTTCCAATTTGGCTGTAGCGGCCAGGAGCCAGAAAAATGCTGGGGGTAGGGAAGGGACAGAAACAGCAATTGTGCAAACACAGTGTCACAAAACCATTTTTTTTGGATGTTTTGGATTGGGTCACAGAACAATCCATGTGATTTTGTGTCACAACTTTTGGAGTAGGTCACAATTTGTGCCTCACTCCATTATGTAGATCACAAAATATGAAAGGAAGGTGGTTTTCATGGATGAAACAGATGATTTCATTTTGTGAAGGGGCACAGGATGTAAAATCAAAGGAAATTCAGTTGTAGGACTTTATTTTTTAAACTGAATTTATTAAAGTTTTATCTCCATTACCTCACAATGATAGATTTGATCATATCACAATTTGCTTTAGATAATTATATTAAAACACCAATCAAAATATTATAAATATCTAATTCAATTGAAAGGAATAGCTTACATACTTATGATGGGACACAATACAAAACCACATGAGATTGTGCTTGGTCACATCACAATTCATGCATGTTGTGCTATGACTTTAGGAGTAGGGCACAAAATGTGGCAGTTGAAATTGTGTACTACTCCCTAAAAACACAAAACCAATCTGCATGAATTGCGATGTGACATTAAGATCACAAAATGAATTGTGCTCAACTGACAAAGTCACAAAACCAATTGTGCCAATCAAAGCTTGGTCACAAAACTAATTGTGTAAATTTCGGTGCCCGTCCCAACCCTAGCCGGGTATGAGCATCCCTACATTCATCGTAAATGTGGATGCAAGTAAACCCTTGGATCCGACTTTGCGGTCAGAATATCCAAAGTATTGTTTTCAAAATCATTATAGATGACCGGGTAAAAATGGATCCATTTGGGTTTTAAATTTGAATAAAGGGTATGTGTGAAGCAGTTACTTATGGATGTTTTTAATAAAATTAAACAATGATGAGATAATAATATGTTAAATATTGTTTACTTTGGCAGCTTAAAAAGGACGATCCAATATCCCTAAAAGAAGGGGTATAGATGAGTGGTTTTGACTGTTGGCGATATTGGATATGATTAATAATGTCAGAAGGAGATCAGTGATCAAACATAATTCCCAGCTGGATGTAATTCTGGGCAGTGCAGCTATTTTCATAGCCACGCCGCACATCCAAGTTTGTGCAAACACCACCTGATATGAGATGTTAATTCTTCTGGTGGCTAAATATAAATCAGTTTATAAACAGGGTTTTGAATGGGATGTGATTAAAATGGGAGCTCGGCTGAAACGCTAGAGTTGCTTTTTATATGAAAGGGTAAAGTAGCCCATTTCAGTCAAACCAGAAAAGCGGAAATGGTACTTTATAAATTCCACGCTATAAATTTGAACTACCTAGGGATTTTCTTGAAGCTCTTAATGATGGGCCTTGTAAAGCCAAGTTTCATTTAAATTCTAAACTAAATTGCGCTGGCTTGTGGTTTGATAAGCTTAATCAAGCGAGACAGATATTTATAGGTATATTTCATTGCATGGAATGCAGACAAGCGTCCATAACAAGCCCCGATTAAGATCAGATGATCAAGATCAGATGATTCAATTGTTTGATCGACAATGGAATAGTGGGTTGGACGCAAGTATAAATCATTCAAAACACAACTCAAGCAGATATGCAATTCAAATTGATTTCTCTTTTTGCCCTGTCTTTAGTGGCAGCAAATGCCATTCCCAAATCAACTCTTGATCACTTGATTGATGACAACTTCAACTTTGACATCCAAGCCTTACTTCCGCCCGAGGAAGACGAAAACCTAGCTTCCTTCAACAAGCCTGACTACGCCCTGCAAATAAACGATGCCCCCCAAACTTCTTCCAATGTCCCTGGGACATCCTCCTCTTACCAGAAGTATATCAACCAGGCCCGCGACTTCTTTCTCAAGCCATCCGTGCAAAACGTAAGCGAAAAGCCAAGCTCCTATCAGAAATACTACAAGCAAGCCCACGACTACTTCTCCAAGTCAAAGAACGGAACTGATGCCAAATCCAACCAATCCCCTGACTCTACTTCCAAATCAAAAGACAAAGCTGATGATGCCAAACCCAACCAATCCCCTGGCTCTACTTCAAAGTCAAAAGACAAAGCTGATGCCAAATCTAATCAGCCGCAAGCCAAGCCAGCTACGGACAAGCCATCCGAGACAAAAGACAACGCTGATACCAAACCCAATCAGCATAACACCAAGCAAGCTTCTGACTACACTTCCAAGCCAAAGGACAACGTTGATGCCAAACCCAAACCATCTGAAGCAACTAACGATGTTGATGCTAAACCCAACCAACAGCACTCCAAGCAAGCTGCTGACTATACTTCAAAACCATCTGAGCCAAAGGACGCTGCTGACCCCAGCCAAGCCCCTGACTCTACCTCCCAACCAGCTGAGACAAAGGACGACGCTGATGCTAAATCCAATAAGCACTACACCAAGAAAGCCCACGGCCTCTTTTCCAAGCTATCTCAGCCAAAGGACGGAAACGATCCCAAAAGTAATCAGCAGGCTGCTGACTCTACCTCCAAACCATACGAGTCCAAGGACAAGACTGATACTAAGTTCAACCAACAGCACCTCTAACATACACCCAACCCCAACAATTCCCTGCTCCTTTCCAATTTTCCCCTCGACAGATAGAAACGCCAGGCATCGCCCCACCTCTTTGGATCCATGCAGCTAAACCCCAGCGAACCGAAACTCTTCACGCAACCCCCAATTTCTATACCATCCCCATCCGAAAAATAAAGGATATCCTTTACAATCAAGTGCCTGGCTTCGATCCAACACAACCTCCCCCAAGCCTAATCCGCAGGGTGAAACTGAAACGATACTTTAGTGCAATGATCCGCCTATATAATACCATAGCTTTACCTGTAACCCAGTTCATTCTTCTAAACCAAAAAGCTCGTTTTTAAACAGGACTCATTTATGTGGTTCAAGAACAAAGATCTGTTACAAGTATACTATCATCGGCTCAGATATAAGTTTCATGTGCAAGTCCAATATCTTTGGTTTGCCACTATAGCGCTATTCGTCAGATAGCCTTAAACCACGTCTAGCCAAGCAGATCTGACCAGCAGTCAAAGGGTGATAGACAAGCATGGTGTGGCAGGCAGGATGCCAAAAGAACAAAGCTGAGCTACCCCCGCTCTGCCCATTTATGGCATCTTGGCTGGGGACGTGTCCAGGTATCCTAGCCAAAAAAAGCTTTTTTTTAAAGCAGCCACCCTATAAAATCATTATCTTATACACTAGTTGGTAGGAGGAAATATGTGTTACCAGGCTGTCAAAAGAGCAAAGCTGGGCTACACTCAGCTTCCCTCTTTTACAGCAGCCCACAAATGTGTTTCTGGTCTCAGAGCTGATAGTTGGCTTTGTTTGAATTAGAGATAGCAATATATTTTTACAAAGTTTTTAGCCAGGGTTAAAAGCTTAGCAGAAATTACTGAGTTTAAAGCTAGGAGTAGTGGGCAGGGTACCAAAAGAGAACCATTGTGTTATGGTTAGTTTTCTTTTGTACAGATGCTCTCTGGTATCTTTCTGTTACTCTAGCATAAATGTGTTTTTTAGTTAGTAAAAAAGCTAATTTTGTTCATTATTATAGTTTCCCAAGATGATTTAGAGGCACACAAAGCTGTAGTTATTATTGTAAAAACAATAGTTGTTTTTTGTGCAACTTACGCTAGAGAAATATATAGAGATGCTTAACAACTTTCTCTATTAAAATGTTAGCAGGGTCTATTTTATACTTTTATTATGGATTATACTTTTGACATATGTGATGGGAGATTGAATAATTCAGCAATTATATTAAAAGAACATTACTTCTATATATTTTTAAATAAAAATTTATGGATCTTAAAGGACAAATCAACACATTTATAAAAAATTTCAATCGTATTATATGAATGTATATTAATCTCTGGCTTAGTTGATGTAGTCAATAGCCTTTACCATATCATACAAAATTTGTAACTGGAATATGTATGCATAGTTGTTATAATTTTTGTTCTGAAATATTTTCACTGTATTATACATCTAAAATATTTTTTATGCCAGATAGATACCACATATGTGACCGTACAACAGTCACTGTTAAGTATTTAGCCGAATAAATACCCTGGAATATAAAGTTGCTCTGTTTTTGCTGTTTATTTTATGTAGGTAGGGTTGGCTGGAATTCTTCAGATAAAAATTCCTGGAAACTTATTATCTATATTCAATAAAAGACCAGAAGGCAAGATTGGCCAAATCAATCTTGGAGACTAGGGGTCTCAAAAACAATTTAATTAACCAGGAAGATTAATTAAGAAATATATAGAATATAATTAATGAGGATTTAATTATATTGGTTAATTGCCTTGACTGTGTCAAGAAGTTTGGGTAAGGTTAATCAAAAGTAAACCCCAAATTTTGGGTTAAAAGCACTGTTTCTGCAAATTCATTAGGTTAGAAGCGCCGCCGCGCCGCCTAATTGATTTGAGAAGCGCCAAGGCACTGCCCAGTGAATTTTTCAGGCACTGGAGCGCCGCCTGGGAAAATTGCTGGGTGCTGCAGTGGTGCCTAGTTCAAGTTTTGAAGCATTTTAATGGGTTTTAAGGCAAAAATCCATTAAATGTGAAGATAACTAAATAAAGGCAATGATGTCTAGGGATTCAGGTTTGATCAGCTATTTCCCAGTTGGAACATTGAGAGCTGAGTTTTGGAATGTGTATATTCCACAGGGGTTTGGCGCTGGGAGCTGAGGAAGCTCTATGCCAAATTGATGCATTGAGATGAATGGCATCAGGTGACTCCTTCTCATTGTAGGTTAATTCTCATAGGCTAAGAATTACAGGAGATCTTTTAGGGAAAGATCTAGATTTGGATGACTTAAATGTCATAGACCACGTGATATAAATCATAGGTTGATTCAAGAACCAGAGGGGTTTTCAGCCAAATATGCCCCAAATGGTATATAAACAAAAACAGCTAAATTTTAAAAAGAGATATTGTCAATTTTGATGCTTTCCACTCAAAATACTTTTTATAATTATCATGTATTCTTTGCTATCATCTGAAAGAGCAAAATTTGGAGTGATTTGTGTAGAAACTGCTCCTGCTAGGAAAGAAGTTCCCACAAATTCACTTGAGGAGGCTTGGGCGAGTTTGGAGGTCTCTAAGATAGCACCTGAGGAATCTTTGGTAGAAGTGAAAGCGGCTTTTGAAGAACTATATTCCGACTATTTTGCCAAAGATGGAACCCCTGCACAAGGAAATTGAGTTTATGCATGGGACTCCTGGAACTTGCTGTTAGGATTTGATGAAATTTTACAACAGGTGAAGGACAGAGCCAAATATGATATTGAGGCGTTAGGAAATAGGGAGGAAAGAGTGTCAAAATTATGGCTTGTTGGCAGGATGACAATAAGGTGTTATATCATAAAATTGCCTCCCTGAAGGCAAAGCTCCTTGAAGCTTTGTTACAGGAAGGTAACGGTAATAAGAGTCAAGGGCAAGATAACGGCAAGTTTGACTGGTTAGACCTGGCCCTGTGACAGAGCCCAACATGGGGCAGAAAAAACCCATGGTGAAAGGAGTCCAGTCTATGCTTGCCAAAATGCCACCGTTCTCTGGAAATCCGAAGGAAGGAAATGCTTTCCTGGAGGGTTTTCTTATTTGAGCCTCTGGTCTGGAGGATGAAGAGAAACATAATTGGTTGGAAGTCCTTGCAGGTCCTGCCTGCTTCATGTGGTTCAAAAGACGTAAAAGCAACAATTGGACCACATTATTGGAGGAATTTCAGGCCAGCTACACAGTAAACCTCAGACCTGGTGATGCTCCACAGAAAGCCCAAGACTCACTCAAGCTGGCCATGTAACTGTGTCAATTTATCTTTCAAGAATGAGAGATCCTAGCTTTTATGGATGTGAAACACAATCAGGATCTGGTGGAGAATGCTTTCTTCACTGGAATGTGGCCCAGGTTGAGAACTCAGGCTTCTATGCTGCGTTGTGAGAAGTTGTCATGGTCAAAATTTGTTCAAAAGGTCAATCAAATGGAATGGGATCTTGGTGGTCCCCCACCCAGTGCTCCTTGCCCAAGAGTAGGAGCTCATGTGGCTGCATAGAAAGGGTCTTCTGAGAGAACCAGACGTCCTAGAAGTCCCTCAGATAAGGATCACATGTCTAGATGTAAATGGACATGTAAGGTTCCCATGGCAAAGGGATGCTGGATCTGCGGTAAAGATGGCCATTTTTCTGGGAAATGTCCCAATGGTGCGGAATTTGACAAGGAACACCCAGACCTTATGTTTAAGGATTTGGGAAAAGGAAGGCGGGCTTAGGTGTCTCCCAACTGGGGCTCAGTAATACGGAGAATAATAAAGGGAGAATGAGACTTCAATATGGAAAGGCCTTGAAAGAGTACAGGAAAAGCGCCAGTGAACCAGTGGAGCCACCTGTACAGGAAATCAATGTCTCTCGTCCAAATCTGCCTGAAGAAAGTCCAAATGCCTCTCCAGATGAGTGGATATTGTATGTGCACTTAGGTATGAAGAAAGCAGGGAAATTACTTGGCAGCCTGCGCGGGTTCAGTTGAGCATGGATCAGCTCAAAGAAGTGGAATGACGTAAGAAGGTTGTTGTGTTTGGCTCCAGGGGACAACATCCTAGAGGACACAACAGGAAATCTTTATCCCAAAAGATTTGAGGTTCAAAGCTAGCCTTGGATTAGCCTTCAGGGCAAAATTAAGAACATGTACCTTAATTTCATGGAAAACGAGATGTAAAAGTCCTTTTGGCAGAAAGGACAGGAAAAAGCTTGAAGATTATTAAAGCCAACACAAATGTGGATAAACTTGTCTTTATTAGGAGAATTATTCTACTTAAATAGTAGACAAGGGACAGTGATCACTCGTTAGAAAGATAAAGTGGCTGAGGGGGTCACGTTGGGATGAGGTCATACCAGGATCATTCACAGACAGGTATCATAATCCAAAGTGGGTGGATATTGGACCAGACCCATTTACAGAAGGCAAGGAATATCCAAAATTGAAAGCAAACCCAGCCAAATCTTTGCAGCTATCAACATTTGAAGGTCATATCAAAATAGCATTAATTGCGCAATTTCTGACATCTCCCCCTTCAAGATTGGACACAGGGAGTTGATATTTGTGGAGAAATTTGGAGTGAACGCGGGCAAAATGACATCCAGAAGACAGTAGTTTCACGGTATACTTGACACCCTTTTTAAAGATGACCTCACAGGGCCCAACCCAGAGGGAATCCAGCTTATGAGCTCTACTACCTGTATAATTTGGTGCAGAGAACTAGGTTGCATATTTGATACTCAGAGAGGGGGGCTCTAGCAACATTGGACAGGGAGAGCTCCAGATCCTTAGCCTTGTAAGCAGTGGAGTAAGCTGTTGTTTGGATGTCAATGATACAATTGGTTAAGTCTTTAACATGGTCTTCAGGATTTGTAGACACATCAACTTTGATCAAGGGGGGTCCCAAGATTGAGGGGGTGGCGGCTTCACGCCCATACAGCATGGCAAAAGGGGACTGACCAGTTACTTGGTGTCTACTGAGATGGTAAGCAAAGAGGGCAGCAGGGAGGAACATATCCCAGTTGGCAGCATCAGAGAGCGTGAGCTTCCTCATTATGGACACCAGGGAGGAATTGGCTTGTTTGACAGTTTCATTAGTTGAGGGGTTATATAGCGCAGAGAAAGATTGGTGGGTCCTCAAAGCCTTGACAATAGACGTGATGAGGCAAGCGTTAAAGTTGGTACCATTGTCAGAAAGCAGGACTTGAGGGCAGCCATGTCAATAGAAGATGTCTTAAAGCAAGAAAGTAGCTGTGGTCTTGGCAGTTATATCTTTTGTTGCTCTGGCTTCAACCCACTTGCTAAAATGGTCTACAGCAACCAAAATAAACCAACATCCCAACCTAGACCAAGGGAAAGGCCCAACAGCATCAATACTCACAGTGTGGAAGGCATGCTTTGGAGGAATGAGCTTGAACTGGTGTTGGGACAGGCAAGGGAGTTGGAGTTAGCAAAAATGACAGGAGGCAAGGACATCAGGGATTAAGAGGCGCATGTTTTCCCAATAGAAGTTCTTGCACAACCAGTCATGAGTCTTGGTTATGCCTTCATGACCAGTGTCAATATGTGCTTGGAGGATAATGGTTATCCTCATGCTAGGGCAAACGTAAGGTAGGTAGGCATTGTTAACCTTTTTGAAGAGTTGTCTATCATAAATTATAGTGTCCTTGGATAGGGTCTGGAGTGCCAAACAGATGTCTTCTGGCTCAGTGGTCCAAGAGTCAGGGTATCCTATTAGCTTGTATAGTTGATCAGCATAAGCAGGATGGATAGCTAGGATTGGCATTCTTGACAGGCCATCAGCGTTCTGATGTTTGGCCCCAGGACAGTGTATCACAGTGAAATCATACCCTTGTAGACGTAGAGCCCAACACACTAGTTGACCTTCAGGCTCCTTTAGCTGTTTTAGCCATTTGAGGGAGGATTGATATGTGACTACCGTGAAGTGGGTCCCATATATGTAATGCCAAAACTGTTTCACTGCATGCAGCACCGCCAGGCATTCCTTCTCAGTGACACTGTAGTTCTTCTTGTGCTTATTAAGGACTCTTGACAAGTAGGATACAGGTTGATCCATGCCCTCATCATCAAGTTGGGCAAGGATAACACCCACAGCTACTCCACTAGCGTCAGTATACAAGATGAACTCTTTATCATAATTAGGGTAGAATAAGATAGGAGCCTCCTTGAGCTTGGCCTTCAGTGCTTTGAATGCTTGTTGTTGGCTGTAAGTCCATTCAAAGAGGACGTTGTAAAGCAGTTGGATGAGGGGTTTGCTCAGTTAAGAAAAGTCAGGTATAAACTGTCGGTAGTAGCCCATCATACCAAGGAATACTTGAACCTTATGAAGATTTGTGGGAGGTAGCATCTTGTGGATGGCTTTCACCTTATTTTTCATGGGGTGGATCCCAGTTTGAGTGACTTCATGCCCTAGAAACTCAAGACGCTCCTTGAGAAGGAGCACTTGGAGGGTTTGAGTTTCAAGCCATCTTTGCAAATCTTGATGAAGACAGCCTTGAGGTGGTCCAAGTAGCTGGTAAAGGTAGCACTGAATACAGTGATATCAACAGGGTACACGAGGACAAAAGAGAGCTTCAAGTCTTGTAGGATAGAGTCCATAGCCTGCTGAAATGTGGCAGGGGCATTGCAGAGTCCTTGGGGCATACAAGTGGGTTCAAAGAGGCCTTCTGAGGTAATAAGCAAAGCCTTTTCTTGATCTTCAGGAGATAAGTCAACCTGCCAGTACCCTGAAGCTAGATCCATGGCAGAGAAAAACTTGGAACCACCCAGCTGTCTGAGAGCATTGTCAATTCTGGGCAAGGGGTATGAGTCTTTCTTAGTGAGAGAGTTTAGGCAACAATAGTCCATTACAATGCGGTGTCCACTATTTTTCTTCTTGAGAATCAGTAACGTGGAAGCCCAATGAAATTGGGAAGGAGCTAGTAATCCAGCGTCCAGAAGTTGTTTGAGTTCTTTGAAACTCTGAGCATCTTCCACCCTATTACGGCGGTATGGTTTAGCACAAAAAGAGGGCACATCCCCAGTATCAATATGATGAATGACTCCTTTAGCTAGGCCATAGTCCGTAGATCCAGAAGCAAAGATGCTGCTAAACTAATTGAGCAGGTCCAACACGTCTTTTTGTTGAACAGGGGACAGGTGGGGGAAATCAGCAGCGGTGAACAAAGAAGAAACTTGATTATTGTCTTCAGGTAAATTAAAATCACTGAAAGTTCTGAAGGGGTAGAGGGAGGATAGTTGTTCTGCTCCAAGTATACGACCATGTCTCACAACCTGGCCTCTGGTCACCTTCATGGGCAGGGCTGTTAGCTTAGCAAGCAGCAATTGTACGGGCTCTTTGTGGGTTTGGTCTAAAATCCCAGGACACAGGTGGGGCTTGGTACAACTTAAGGATTCAGGTGAGTAAAGTTCCAAGAAGGACTTTTCAGGTAGCTCATAAGAAATCTGGAAATCAATCACCACCTGAGAGCCTGGGGGAATGGTTATAGCTGCTGGCGCTAGCAGAGGTACCCCTTGTTCCGCAGGGCAGGAAGGAGGAGGGGTACACATGTTGGAGGAGTGGGTCCTATACTTGAGAGAGAAGATACCTGTAGGGTATTCAAGCACACAAGTTTTAAGACGTTTTCCTGGAAGGCGCAGAGGTTCCTCAAAAATCAAAGGGACCTCATATCCTAAGAGCAAAAGGTATCCATCTCATAAGTTTACAATCTTGTTATATTCTTGGAGGAATTGTGTACCAACCAAGAGGTCATAGCTTTTGTTATCAAGGACTACAGTGCGGGAAGCAATGAGGAGTTTCCCAAACCTCATGGGTAGAGTGGAGTAGGCACCAATGGCCCGCGTTTGTGCCACGCTAGCTGTGCCATACAGCTGAGTGTAGTTGAGGTCAGGGGCCAACTTAAGTTTTTTTCATTAGTTTTGAAGATACTACGTTGCCTGGAGAGCCTGTGTCCAAGATGGCTTTGATTTTAACCTTTTGGATTGATACTTCCACGCAGGTTGTATCTTTCCCAAAGGGGGGCAAGACTGCCAACACACCTTATGCAGCCTCTAGTTCCTTTTCCCATTTAGCTAACATGCACTGTAACGCAGGAATCTCCTTATACACAGTCTGCAGAGGGAGAGATACAGTTACATTTTAGAAGAGATCTTCTGCTAGCTTGGCTGCTTCCTCAGAGGAATCAACCAAGATGGGAGATTGATAGGCTTGAGCTAGGTAAGGGCAAGCCACCATGGACTTAGCTTCACTTGCAGGTACTTGGGAAGTGGTGGTGGTCTTCCCAGAGCAAAGTTTGTATGGTACAGGGATGGTTTCTGGGACAGCCAGAACATAATAGACATAACTATCAGAATCTTCACTATCAGAATCTTCCGGCTCTGAATCACTGAAGAGATTGTGAAATATATGAAGGATAGTTGGTCCAGAGTAAGAAGGAGTTTCCTCATCAGACAGAGGATCAGGGGGAGATTGGTCAGCAGAGAGCGTCTCTGTTTCTAAGCTGACCCCTCTTTTCCGCCTGTTCCTTGGGATCACAACCTTCCACTTGGGGATTAGTGCAAGTGCGCAAGTGGTGCCTGATCTGGCCACAGTTATGGCAGCCTTGCCTCTTAGCCTGTCCACTAGTACCCAGAGCCATAATGCGCAGAGTACAAGAGGTAGTTCCAGCATTATTGGCTTTACTCTCACGTACCACAGTACCTCCATGTGTCAAATGCATGTCTTGTAGGAGTGTCTTAATACTCTTCATGGAAGTGAGGGAAGCCTTGTGTGCCTTAAAGTGTAGACATAGAAGCTGGTTCACCTTCAAAGCATTTGAACAAGCCATGTAGGCTTCCCGGGAAGTTAACTGTCAACTGGTAATTAACTGCTGGCCTTCAATGTAGAAACAATCTGCAAACTCAGCCAGGGTTTCCTTGGGCTTAAAGGCATGTGCATGAATGCATCCTTCTTGACCTCCAAGCTGAGATCTCCTCTAAACTCCTCAATAAGGAGGCACTTCATGTCTTCCCAAATGACAATGGAGGGGAGTTCAGGGACCACTACTTCTTGGCATGTGGGATGGAGACAGGTGAGGATATTTTTCTTTTTGAGTTTGTCAGTAGCCCTAAGCATTGCAGTTTTGTAAATTGTTAGAAAGGCAGCAATGGTAGAGGTTTTAGGATCAAATATCTGCTTGAAGGTCTGTTTGTAGTTTGGGTCAATGGACAAGGACAAGGACTGACTTTTTTCACCAGGGTTGAGGACGTTAATATGAGGGTTGCCTTCAAACTTGGACTCAGCAGCAGGTTGTCTATCCCAGAGGAGTTGAAGGCTTTCCTCTAGGGTATCCAAGGTAGAGCTATTCTGCCCACTAATGTCCCTAGAAGTGGCGGCAGCAGTCCCAAATTTTTCAATCTTGATTTGTTGTACTGCCAGGGTGCCAGCAATTCCATTGACGCAGGTAGCCAGAGAAGTGGTCTGAGAAACCAAGGGGGAGACTTGTCCATTTAGGGTCTCAGTAAAGCAGGAGAGGTTTTGAACCTCTCTTTCCAATGTGTCTTGCCTATCAGCTACATCATTTGTCACTTTGGCAAGTTGATCTAGAGCACACGCACAGTGGACCTGGGGTTGACCTTCCAGACCAGGGCAACAACCATGATTGTCATGATCATGAGTATTAGCAACCCCACCTTCCTCTTAATCTCCAGATTCAGATGATAAATCTTCAGAATTAGAGAGGTGCAATCTTAAGTACTTGATTTTGCCTTGTAAGGTAGCCACCTGGTCAGTGAGGGAGGCAATACAAGGGTCAGGAATAGGTTTGACTGGAGGGGAGTTCTGCACAGAAGCTTGACGTCAAGTGGTAGCCTTGAGTTTGGCAATGGCCTCCCATACCTGGTATAGAGTGTTGCCAAGTGCAGCCTTATCCAGACTGTATTGATGCTGCAGGTGGCGGTCCCAAGTGTTGACATGAGCTCCTATCAATTCAAGTTTCAAGTTGACATGATCTCTGAATTGATTGAGCTCACTAACCAGAGTCTCAAAATCCTGCCAATGGTTTAGCAGAAAAGCCTTGATTTGCTCACGCCATACTGCCTGGTGTTCATCCAATTTGCATAGCTGATCCTTTATGTATCCAGGGAGCAAGGAACAAAGGGAGTTCAGGGAGGTGGTTAAATACTTCTGTGACGCCAACAAGTTGCACTGGTTGTCAGAAATACAAGCAAAGAGACTGTGTGACCATTCTTGGTAGGCCATATTTTGAGCATGGTTACTTGAAACAGCAGTGGCTACAGCATCTAACAGTTGATTTTGAGATCCTAAGGCAAGTTGATGGTGAACTAGGGCAGGTTGGATGAACTGGTTGACCAGCATGCCAATAGTATCCATGGATTCCATCAACGCAGGGGGGGAGACCAAAATCCAAAAGGAAAGAGTACAGGTCTTCAGAGGTGTACCTGGGACAGAGGCCAGGGATAGAGTGCATGTCTACTGTGCCAGAATGAAGAAGGAAGCAGGCAGCAGAATGAGCTTGATCATAGTTGAGGAAGAAAGCAGGAAGGGGGCCCACGCGGACCTGGGAGACAGAACCAATATCATAGGATTTGCGGGGGCATCAGTGATGTATTCTTCTAGAGGGGGATTAGAAACTTTAGGTTAATCTGGTACTTTGGAAACAAAGGGAGAGGTACCAGAGAATGCACGTGGAAATGGGGTAACCAAGGAGCTTACAGCCCCTGTAGTGAGCACCATTTTGTTGTGTTTGGCTCCAGGGGACAACATCCTGGAGGATACAGCGGGAAATCTTTATCACAAAAGATTTGAGGTTTGAAGCTAGCCTTGGGTTAGCTCTCCAGGGCAAAATTAAGGGCATGTACCTTAATTTCCTGGAAAACAAGATGTAAAAGTCCTTTTGGCAGAAAGGACAGAAAAAAGCTTGATGAATATTAAAGCCAACGCAAATGTGGATAAACTTGTCTTTGTTAGGAGTAATGATTCTAATTTAAATAGTTGACAAGGGACAGTGATCACTCAATAGGAAAACAGAGTGGCTGAGGGGGTCATGTTGGGATGAGAACATACCAAGATCAACCACAGACAGGTACAATAATCCAAAATGGGTGAATATTGAACCAGACCCATTTGCAGAAGGCAGGTAATTTCCAAAATTGAAGGCAAAACCAGCCAAATCTTTGCAACTATCAATATTTGAAGGCCAGATTGAAATAGCATTAATTGCGCAATGTACAACAAAGGTGGCCCAAAGAATGCCAGCATTATTGATTGCAAAACCTTTTGTGTGGGCATTACAAGGGGTTATCCTCCTTGATAGTTTGCTTGATGGTATCTCAGCAAAGGCAGTATACAATATAGGTTGTGCAGGGATATTAGTATCAAAGAACTTTGTCTGTAAACATGGGATAGACCCATCAAGATTGGTCACACTGACATTATCTTCTGCAGATGGGGTTACCATTATTGAACAAGATGTGTTTGATGAGGTGGTAATGAAATTGAAAAATACCATGGTCAAGACTTCCGCCATAATTTTTCCAGGAGCAGGATTTGATGTTCTGTTTGATATGACTTGGATTATTGAGGCCAAGGTGAGCCTGGATGCTGTCAAGAATGTCTTGGTCCATGGTGGAGTTGAGTACACTTATCAACAGCTGAAATTCTGCCAGCTCCAGAAGATGTTCAGCCAGTGGTCATCTACTCCAAGAAACATTTCTCAATTAAACCAAAGGGAATTGCCTGGTTGAAGCCAGTAGTTTTCAATTGTGGAACACAGGAAGGACAAATTATCCCAGAATTAACCCCTCATATATCCTCAAATTTGGCAATATTTAAGAATGGGTCAAATGGCAAACTCCTCAAGTCTTGGAAGTTGTTTAACACGTGCACAGTTCCTGTGGACATTCAGCAAGGTCAGTTTATTGGAGTCTGGATTCCTGTGGTTGGAGAAGTCACAACAAATAAACCCATTGTCTCTTATGTTTGTGTGCCCTTCAACAATTTAACCCGTATACTATGTCCAAGTGAAGCACCAGGTACTCTGTTGTATACTCTGATGTGGAAATGGAGTAGTTTTTTCTTGTTGGACAAATATGATGGGGGAGACCTGGCCCACCCTATTTCATAGAAACGTTGACTGGGAAACCGTACAAAGAATATGTACCCTGTTGTAGTCCTGCTGCAGTTGCAGCAATTAGAGAAGAGGTAGAGAAAATGCAAAGGGCTGACCGATTGAGGAAAGTATCAGTCTTTACTCTGCTCCAATGGTTAGTGTCCCAAATCCAGATGGGAATATATGTTTTTGTATTGATTTCCTAATGGTGAATAAGTATATTGTAAATGATGCCTACCCAATGCACAGGATTGAAGACCAGCTGAACGCCATGGCTGGATCTACCTGGTTCATCACTTTAGACCTGACTAAGGATTATCATCAATTGTTAATTGATGAGAAGTCTAAGGAGGTCACAGTGTTCTCTACCCCTGACAACCTGTATCAATGAAAAGTCTTGCCATTGGGAATGAAGACAGCAGGTACTGTGTTTCAGTGTGTAATGGACCATATTATGACAGGACTACAGCCTAGATGTGTTTTGGTATATATAGACAATATTACTGTATATATTTCTTCCTGGGAAAAACATCTAGAGGATCTTGATCAAGTATTTTTCCGGATTGAGAAAGCAAAGTTGAAGATTAGTGTATCTAAGACTAAGCTTGCCTGTCAAGAGGTCTAGGTGTTAGGGCATATTGTGAATTCTCAAGGGATTAAACTGAATCCTGAGAGAGTTATTCCGTTTTTAAGTATGAGGTTGCTGCAGTCAGTCCAATAGGTTTGGGACTTTATGGGGTCAGAATTTCTACCAGAGATTCATATCTAATTGCTCTGCACTTGGAAAGCCATTGTTTGCATTAACAATGAAGAACACCCTATTTGTTTAGGGACAAGAGCAAGAGTCAAGCTTCTTAGAGCTAAAGAAGAAACTCTCTGAGGCCCCCATATTAAGATTCCCTGATTGGTCAAAGTTGTTCTACATTGAGACAGATGCAATTTCAACTGGTCTTGATGCCGTTCTTACTCAAGAAGGAGAGTTGAAGTTATCCCAACATCCAATTGTGTATGGTTATAAAACTTTGGGGACCACTCAAAGGAAATATTTGGCTACTGAACATGAAGGATTGGTAATAGTATGGGCAGTGGAACATTTTAGGATGTATATCCTAGGAATGCCGTTTATTATTGTCACTGACCAAGAAGTTTTGAGAGCAATTTGGACAAAGGTAGACTTACAAGGCCAACTTCAATTGTATGCAGAGTAGTTCTCTAGATATGATTATGATATTATCTACCGTCCAGGGTTAGAAAATCAGATTCCTGACTTATTGTCTTGAGCGCTGTTGGCCTATGGAGAAATTGAGACACAAGAATCCCAGGAAGCTTTATCAAGGAATAGGATTTATGTAGAAAAACCCAGGCCTCTACAAGTAGTCAGAGATCTCCATGTGAAATGGGGAGTTCACCTCCAATATGAGAAGTTATGGCAAGCGGTGAAAGCTCAGTACTGGTGGTCAGAAATGAGAGCTATGGTCCTTCAGATTTTGCAATAATGTGATATTTGCTCTAAATTCTCAGCAGCAAAATCCAAGGTGCAGCTCATATAAGTGATGTCACATTATCCTTTTGAGTTGGTCTCAATAAATAAAGGTCATATTATGTTAGCAAGTGGTTGAAAAGAATACTTTGTGGTGGCTGTTGATTCTTTTACAAAATGGGTAGAAGTTCAAGCACTGACCAAAAAAAACAAGCATTGTAATTGCTAAGTTTCTCTGGGAATAAATAATAGCAAGTCATGGTTGTCCTGAGAAGGTTTTCACTAATAATGGACTGCCTTACGTAGGACCAGAATTGACTAAGGAATGCTTGAAATGGGGTAACTCTAAGTTAACCTCAGCCCCATATCATCCCAAGACAAATGGTTTAGCCGAAAGAACCATTGAAACACTGAAGCATATCATGTAGAAATTGGCTGACAGAGCCACAACTCATTTAAAAGATCACCTGACAATGAGTTTCATGGCATACCGTACAATGCTTCATGATGCTACTGGGTTTTCTCTGCTTTGGATATTGTATGGCCGGGAAACTACAACAAGCACTGAGGTTGGTCAATGGGAGTTTGTGGAAAAGAATTCCTATGAAGACGCTGTAGAAGAACATGCAGTCACAATGCAGAAGTTATTTGCCAATGCTAGGAGTAAAGGAGAACAGGGTTGAGAAAGACGTACCGCCAAGTGGAATTCAAAGCCTGGAGTACTTCCCTGTGATCATTTTCAGGTTGGAGATCAGGTATGGTTTGATCAAAGGCGCTGAAAAATCACCCAAGAAGAGGTCTTCATTGATGAGTAGGTCCTATGAAGATTATCCTGGTTAGTCCAGGGCCAAACTACCTAGTATGAGGAGTTGGAGCTTCCCTAGGAGAATAATGGTCACATGTTCATCCTTAATTCCTTAAGCTGTTCCATGGGGAATTAGAGCTAACAAAGGTCCAGGAAGATGAGGTCAATTCCCCATATAAGAGAAGGAAAGGGCCTTGTGACCATACAACAGTCACTGTTAAGTATTTAGCTAAATAATTACTCCATAATATAAAGTTGCTCTGTTTTTGCTGTTTATTTTATGTAGGTAAGTTTGGCTGGAATTCTTCAAATAAAGATTCCTGGAAACTTATTATCTATATTCAATAAAAGAACAGAAGGCAAGATTGGCCAGATCAATCTTGGAGACTAGATGTCTCAAAAATGATTTAATTAAATGGGAAGATTAATTAAGAAATATATGGGAATATAATTAATGAAGATTTAATTATATTGGTTAATTTCTTTGACTGTGTCAAGAAGTTTGGTTAAGGTGAATCAAAAGAAAACCCCTGAATTTTGGGTTAAAAGCGCTGTTTCTGCAAATTCATTAGGTTGAAAGTGCTGCCTAATTGATTTGAGAAGCACCACCCAGTGAATTTTTCAGGCACTGGGGCGCCACCTGGGAAAATTGCTGGGTGCCACGGTGGCGCCTGGTTCAAGTTTGAAGCATTTTAATGGGTTTTAAGGCAAAAAAACTATTAAATGCAAAGATAACTTAAATAAAGGCAAGGATATCTAGGGATTCAGGTTTGATCAGCTATTTCCCAGTTGGAACATTGAGAGCTGAGTTTTGGAATGTGTATATTCCACAGGGGTTTGGTGCTGGGAGATGAGGAAGCTCTATGCCAAATTGATACATTGAGATGAATGGCGTCAGGTGACTTCTTCTCATTGTAGATTAATTCTCATAGGCTGAAAAAACAAGAGATCATTTAGGTAAAGATCTAGGTTTGGATGAATTAAATTTCATAGACCGTGTGATATGAATCATAGGTTGATTCAAGAACCAGAGGGTTTTCAGCCAAATATGCCCCAAATGGTATATAAGCAAAAACAGCTAAATTTTAAAAAGAGATATTGTCAATTATGACGCTTTTCCCTCAAACTACTTTTTAATAATCATGTCTTCTTTGCTATCATTTGAAAGAGCAAAATTTGGAGTGCTTTGTGTAGAACCCGCTGCCACTAGGAAAGAAGTTCCCACCAATTCACTTGAGGAGGCTTGGGCAAGTTTGGAGGTCTCTGAGAAAGCACCTGAAGAATCTTTGGTAGAATTGAAAGCGGCTTTTGAAGAACTATATTATGACTATTTGCAAAAGAGGGAACCTCTGCACAAGGAAATTGAGTTTATGCATGGGACTCCTGGAACTTGCTATTAGGGTTCAATGAAATAATACAACAGGTGAAGGACAGAGCCAATTGTGAAGTTGAGGCATTAAGAAATAGGTAGGAAAAGAGTGTCATAATTATGGCTTGTTGGCAGGATGACAATAAGGTGCTGTCTCATAAAATTGCCTCCCTTGAGGCAAAATTCCTCAAAGCTTTGTCACAGGAAGGCAACAGTAATAAGAGGCAAGGACAAGATAATGGCAAGTTTGACTGGTTGAACCTGGATCTGTCACAACATAGTAGCGCATACTTTTTGTAGTCATGTCTGAGTTGATTGTGGTTACTTTCTAAAACAATTTAATGTTTTTCTATTTGCCTGGGCTCAGTTTCTCTATCATATTTATCCTTTTAATTTCTAGTAAAAAGCATAGAAATGAAAGCCATCTCAATTTTTTATTCTTTTTTATGGTGATGTTTTTTTATTATTGCTTATTTTTGGCAAGTGAATAACAAAAGAGTTTTTGACATAGACATCTAGATAATTAAAGGCTTATGCAATAAATGTAAAATGTATCTATTAAAATACTCATTTTATTTAAGCAGTATAGTTTTTTAGATCCTTTAAAGTTGTAAAGTTAAAAAATACTTTTGAAATTGTGCTTTGTGGATCAAAAAACAGAAAAATGCTACCAAAATTTTTATTTTTCTCTATAAATAAAATAATCAAAGCATAGTACTTGCTTAGATCATTTAGCAGTTCCTGGGTAATAATATGTAGTTTTTGACATTAAAACTTTGCAAAAGAGACAAAAATTAAAATCTAATGCTATTAAGTGAAAAAAAATAAAAAAATAAAAAAACCAATATATAATTTTAAGAAAGTGATATGTTTTTATCTAATATTTATATATTTTATTTAAAGAAGAATATCTTTTTAAGTGATATTTGGATCAATAATGATTGCAAAATAGTAGATATCCTAAGACTAAAAATACTTATCACAGCTAAGTTTTGCTAAAAAACTTACCAAACCCAAGATCTGCTTAAAGCCAAAATCTTGAGGTGTGAATTTAAGTTAGTTTGAAAAGGATGAGTTACCTATTCATGACTGCTGCAGGGAAAAGTTTGTGGTTTTTTAAAAAAAGGTTAGTAAGTTATTGTCAGAACTCTGGAATAATATGATAGACTTGATCATTATTCCCCTTGTAATTGGCTAAGACAACCAGTTGCCATAAAGCTGTATAACTTAAATAAGTATCAGCTGATCTTGATCCTGGCTTTGGTTAATCAGTGCTATTATTATTACTCTGAAGATTGATACTGATCTGGTAATGGTCTCTTCATTGGATCAAACCTTATTAAATAGGCTTGATGATCTATGACTACAATCACAGAACGTTCCTCAGCCAATAAGACAGAGTGTTCCTGAAATAATAATGCAAGGTGGCTACTGCCATAAATTTGCGCTTGAAGACACTTTGAAATCTTTGGTTAATATAGAAGATTGTATAGAATAATACTGCATGATGCAAAAACCCAGTCAACAGGGTAACTAAACTTACATATGCATAAACTGCCAACAAGATGCCGCCATTACACTGATAAGATAAGATGACATCCAGTAATCTATTGAAGTCCCATGCCAGACCGGCATGGCTGCCTAACTCTGGGGGCTGAAACTAGCAGTCTGGGGAAAAGATAGTCTGACTAGTAAGAGTTGGAAGTGTCATATTACAATCTGGCAAGAGGGTTTATCCACCCTATATAAGGTGCTCTCCTGATTAGAGATTGAGCAGAATATCCACCCTTGAAGATAGAAATTAAAGATCTCTATTGTTGTATCACTACTAGCCAACGCCTAGTGATCAGAAGTATCCAAGTAGAGTGCACCAACGTCTACTTGCAGACCCGTGTATTTTCTCCTATGGCCAACAAGACCTTGTCAGACTGTAGTTGTACCCTAAGACCCAATTGGTAGATATTGACTGTTGCCATACAGTCCCCTATCAATATCCCCATTTCAATGTCCAATAATAAAAACAATTCCTCAAGACCACAAAATCTTGACAGTGGTGCCACTACAAAAACAAGCTGCCATTGGAGTCAAGTCAAGGAGCCGCCTTGCACCTTTACTGCCCCAGCTTTGTTGATAAGTATGGGGGATACATGAATTTAGTGACACCAAAAGGGACACTAGTCTCCATCTGACTATTATGCTGTACCAAGCTGTTGAGCTGCAAGATGACTGCCTCCACTTGGACCCTGCCAATTGCCCAAGACCCCACCAACCCTGTCAGTATACTTTAGAGACGTCTGCACTATGCTAGGCTCACTACTCCACGGTTGACAACATGAAGGGGGCCAGCAGGAGACGGCATTCATCCTGTTCAGCTACAATCTTAATTCTGCCAACCTCTGGAAGCATATTTCCAGTTATAGGAGGAAAACAGCATGTAGATTAGTCAGCTGTTAAACAAGGAGAAGGGGAAAGTCAAAGACTTCCTCTCTTACTTTGTTCATCCAAGCATAAAACACTTACAGCAACTTGTTGCAAGACAAAGCTTGGAACTTACCCAGCTGTGGGCTAGATGCAATAAATTGCAGGAAACCCACTTGGCTACAATCAACAAGCTGAACACTTAGCTTTGATTCTTTGCAGGGTATCTTAAGAAATCTGTTTGATACCACCAACCATGCCCACTTCAGAGTGGATGAGATTGTGCAGCAGTTCAATTCTCAGGTTGGACATATTATTGCCAATTGCTTAGTGAGCACTGGCATAAATCCACAGTGGATCACCAATGTGACTACTCACTGTATCAGCCTGACCCCTAGGTTTGACAAATTGGCTCACTGTCTGAACCAGAGTGAAGGGACTCCTGACAGAGAAGCCTTAAGCTGTATGCTAGACAATGCTGACAATAGAAGCACCAACCAATACAACAAGCTGGTGGCTTATGTAAACAAACTTGGAAATAAGATTGACAGCATGAAGAATGGAAAGTTCCCTGCACCTCTGGGTATCACTGCTCAGGAGCTTACCTCCAACCCTCACAACTGTTGTCTGTACCACAACGCTTATGTGGACAACAAAAACAATCTTTGGGAGACCATGGAAAGCATGTGAGTACTTTCCAGCTCGCTTTAAAAGGATCTAGAGTCTTTTTGCAAACAAGTTACCCACTTGGAGAAAGGCCGCATGAAGGACAAGAAACAATATGATATGCTCACCTCTACAGCTCTGATGCTGGAGGAAAACCACAGCAGCCTACTGGAACAGCTTGTACAGGAACGTACAGCTAGGAAAGAGATAAAACTCAAGTTTGCTACCAGATTAAGCAAGCTGGAGACCCAGGCAAGCAAATCAGGAAGTAGCAGCTCTGGCCAAGGCCTCTCTTCTCTCCCTGCCTCTTCTTTGGAAAGGAAGAAGACCTCTTTCCCTGATTTTTTCCACAAGGTAGGGTCTGATTGCAAGAGTAACATGTCTCAGTACACACGTAACGTGCCCATGGGAGTCAAACACTGCCTCCTCTCATGCCAATGTCCTCCGCTAGGCTTCCTCCTATCTCTGCTAGAAGACCTATGGCCACTCCCATAGAGGAGACCTTGGTCCCTGATCATAAGTTCAAACCACAGAGCTTGCCTAAGTTCAATTGCAATTTGAACATTAGGACGTTCATACGGCTATTTGAGATTTCCATGAGAGGGCCATCAGATCATATGAAGGCTACCACTCTCATTAATGCCTTAGATCCTGCAAGTGTTAACGTCATTATTCCACATCTACCACAAAAAGAGTAGACATACACAGACGCCAAACAAGCAGTCATTGACAACTTTGTCAGCAAGATCAAACTCCAGGCCAGAAAGGGGGATTTTAGCAGTATTTCCTTCAAAAAATATGAGACTGTCTCTGACTTTGCCAATCAATTCTACCATGAGGCACAGATTCTTCTTGGAGCCAGGGTACTTTCCAATCTTGACTGTTGGATCACTATGAGCAGAGCCTTACAACCCTATTGTGAGCTTACCAATGTGATGTTTCCAGTACTCAACTAGTCCAATGACACGCAGAAGATTACCAGCTATCTAAGCAGACTGGGTTCACATTTTGAGGCCCCTAACAAGGGACAGTCAGGTAAAAGTTTTAACAGCTTTAAGGAAAAATCCTGCACACCCAAGCCTGCTAAATTCACACCTGATGCAGATAAGTCAAAAGGAGAAAATAAATCCTATCAAAACTCTGGCAACTACAAAAAATGTGAAAAGAGAGGCCACTTTGCGGCAGACTGCCATGGCAGGAAGCCTAGTCCCCCTTCTGTCAATGTGGTCACAGTAGCAAAGACTGCATCAGGGAAAAGGAAAGACAGACCTTTAATGGAATGTAATGGTCCTATCAATCCCCTCCCTATTCCAAAAGACCCTGATTGTGAGAAAGACAGACCTTTAATGGAATGTAATGGTCCTATCAATCCCCTCCCTATTCCAAAAGACCCTGATTGTGAGAAAGACAGACCTTTAATGGAATGTAATGGTCCTATCAATCCCCTCCCTATTCCAAAAGACCCTGATTGTGAGAAAGACAGTCAGCGCCCTGAGGTCAGCAAAACTGACCCCATGCCTACCACTAAGGAGATAACACCTACTCTGGCAACACCCCTAGACGCGCACACAGCCATCATCCAGCCCCTTCCTTATTTATTCCTACCAGAGAGGGCTTTGAGAAGGCTTTATCCATAGGCTAGTAGTGGACAACCTGTATGCAATCCCCATCCAAGGGAGAGGCCTCCCCAGGAAAATTGACACCAACCCAATAGATGCCATCTCCAAGCCCTACGGTGCTCAAGTTCAGGAGGTATGTACTGGTTCTAACCCAAACATGTCCAGCAACCTTCCGCCACTGAAAGGTGTACAGTTCTCCATGCAACTAGAAACCATAGAAGCAAACTTTCCTGAGATTGGCCAAAGCCTCCGCCAATACTTCAATACCCCAGGACCACTGGGTATCCATTTATGAAATCTCTAATCCAAATCTTACACAGAATGTACTTATGCTGATATTTCTGTAAATAAGGTAAAGATGTGGACCATTATAGGTAGTGAGACCCCAATCAACATAGTCTCAACCCACCTGGTGAAAAGACTGGGTCTGGCTCCAGATGTGGCCCATTACAAAGTCTATGGTGTCACCAAAAATCACACAACCAACTCTGTTGGGGCATACAGCTTGTTGCCAATGAGGTTTGGTTCAATTGCAGTCTCTTCACCTACCGTGGTTTTACCCAGTCAAAACTATGATATACTGATTAGAATAGCATTCCTTTGCAAGTAAAGGTGAAGTTAGACATGGAAGTAGACACACTGACCCTGCTCAGCCATAAATTTCTGTTGTACTACTCCAAGGAGAAGATGCCTCCAAAGGAGACCAAGAGCATTCACCTGGCTTACAAGGACAGAGTAGTATCAATACCTTACCAAATCAAGAGGGAAAAGGCAAGTGGTTGCCTATGCAGATAAAGGAACAAAAAGGCATACTCCTTCAATTCAGGCCAATCTTCACACTAAAAAGTGGCACCCAGATGGTCATCAACTCTGGGTTGACTCTAGATATACCTGAAGGACTCTACAACAAAATCTATCAGCCTTGGAGCCGTCCTGTTTTGAGCCATGTGTTGCTCCTGGAATCACCATTCCAGGGCAACACAAAATTCATATTCTATTGGCTAACCTACAGGAATTTGACCTGAAGATCAAGAAGTACCAGGTAGTTGCCTTTGTTCACCTCCTCTCTGTCATAGAGATAGAGGAATTTCATTGTATAGAAGATTTCTCCAACATGGGACTGCCAGATCAAGTAGAAGCTTTTGCTTACACAACCGCTCTGTTGGCTGACCTATCCACCTTGAGAGATGAAGAACTTAAGAAGGCCAGTGCATTATTTAAAAAATACCGCTATATCTTTACAGAGGATGATTTTGATCTAGGATGCGCCACTGATGTCACACATCACATTGATACAGGTGACCACAAACCTATTTGCCTCCGCCCCATTAGAAGGTCTAAAGATAGTAAGGAGGTAGTGAGCAGCTAGATTAAGTAACTCCTGGATAGGGGAATACTTTTGCCATCTAAGAGCCCTTGGGTATCTCCTATGCTCATTGTAAAGAAGAAAGACGGTAGCAACAGAGTTGTAATTGATTACTGTTGGCTCAACCTTATAACTAAGAAGGACATGTACCCTCTTCCACAAATTTATGATGCTCTTGATCTTCTGGGCAAAGCCAAGTACTTCTCTGCCATGGATCTGATTTCTGGTTATTGTCAAATTGAGTTGCCACCCAAAAAACAGGAGAAGTGCGCAATAATAACCTCCCAAGGGTTATTCCAGCCAACATGCATGCCGCAAGGTCTATGTAACACTCCAGCCATATTCCAGCGGCCATGGATTTAATTTTTGGTGACCTTAAGCTGTCTGGTGTTTGGTATATTTAGATGATATTAATGTATTCTCCAGGACATTCAATAAACATCTGGATCACCTAGAGGCTGTATTTAAAAGACTGTCTGACGCTAGTCTCAAGATAAAGCCTGAAAAGTGTCAGTTCTTTAAAGATCATCTTGAATACCTTGGCTTTGTTGTGGATACAACTGATCTTTGCTCCCAACTGATAAAAGTTGAAGCAATCACAAATATGAAGCAACCAAAGAGCAAGAGGGACATACAAGTCTTTCTAGGAATGGTTGGCTACTACCAATGCTTTATCCCAAACTTATCCCGCACTGGCAAGCCACTGTTCAATCTTCTAAAGAACAGAACTATCTTTGAATGGACAATGGCATGCCAGACCGCCTTTGACTCTCTTAGAACCATTCTTTTGTCAAGCCCAGTCCTGATGTATCCAAACTTCATCAAGCCCTTTATTGTCCACACAGATGCCTTGTTGTCAGCACTAGGAGCAGTGCTATCCCAGCTCAACAAAAAAGGGGCCAAAAATCCTGTAGCCTACGCCAGCAGGTCCCTTAATGTCCATGAGAAAAACTACACTATCACAGAAAGAGAATGCCTCACCATAATATACACCTAATTGTAGTTTAGGGTATACTTACATGTTGTACATTTTACCGCTGTAACTGACCCTGCCAGCCTCAGCTGGCTACAGAATCTCTGCAAGCCAGAAATACAGCTTACCAGATGGGCACTGAAACTCTAATCCTTTGACTACAAGATAGTCCTCTGCCCTGGAGCTAGCCACCAAAATTCCAACTGCCTGTCATACCTTCCCACTGTAGCACTGGTATCACCCAAGCAGACAACATGTACAACAAAATGGTACATGCCACCTTTGACAATGAGCCAGAGGAAGTCCAGGCCATTCTGAGGGAGCTGAGAAAGGACTGCCAGGTAGAGAACAACAAACTCTACAAATATCATAAAGGTAAAAAGTACTTATTCCCTCAACTGTCAGACAGGCCCAAAATCATACTTGCTGCCCACAAGGAAGTAGGTCACAGAGGTTTCCAGAAAACTGTTACTCAGCTATAGCTCCACTATTATTGGGAGTCTCCACTGTTGATGTCAAAGAGACTCTCATTTGTTCTTCTAAGTGCCAGAATGAGAAACAATTTGAAGGCTGCCACTAGTACAAGAAAGTAGAACCAAAATTTGCTTGGCACATGGCAAGCATAGATGTCATAGGTCCACTTCCAATGTATGTAGGATGCCTCCAAAATACATGATGACCATTGACCACTTAAAAAAGTGGGTCAAAGCCAAGCCACTGCAGAGAGTAAGTGCCAAGTCAATGGCCACCTTCATCCTCAAGCACATTATCCATCAACATGTATGTCCCCAGTTCATCCTCACAGACAACAGCACTAATTTTACTGCCAATGTCATCCCAAGCTGAACAAGCTCATGGGCGTGAGGGGAGTCCTCTCTACTCCATACCACCCTGAGTCAAATGGTATGGTGGAGAGAGAAAATGGGACATTATTCTCCATCTTTAGGAAATTGGCAGATACTCATACCTTGGAATGGTACCTGTTCCTGCCTGCTGTAGTCTTTGCCTATAATATTTTAATTCACAGCACTACCAGGTTTTTGTCCTTCCAGTTGGTATATGGTTGCCATCCTGGCATCCCACAATCCTTTACTCTGCAATGGGCAATACTAAAGACATGACTTATCAGCAATACCTAACCAAGTTAGACAAGACGCTGATCAAGCTTCAAGCTGAAGCTTTCTCAGAAACCCCCCTTTCCAGAGCAAAGGGCCAGATAGCCAATAACGCAAAGTGCCGTCTTTTGATGGAATTCAAAGTGGGAGACCAGGCTTCATACCACAAAAAGATCATGGGCTGATCCCATAAGTTGGATAGCTTATGGAAGGGTCTTTTTAAGGTTATAGAAAAACCTCACAGGATGCATATACTATTAAGAATCTGGCAGATGGACAACTCATAAGTCAAGTACATTACAGATTCCTTAAACCTTTCTTTTCTTTGCCTAGTATTGAAAAAAATTAAACCTTACAATTTATATATGGATAAACTAAAATATAATTGTAAACATAGGTTTTTATTAAAGCCACTAAGGATCTCCCTTTTGATATTCTGGGTCCTCTTCCTCCTTGTCTTCCTTGCCCCCCTCCTCCCTATCCTCATAATTGTTGCTAGGATTTTGGCTTGCTGGAGTTTGACGCTCTACTGCCCTTCCCTGGCACCAAGAAGTCTGTTGTCATCTTCCAGGCTGAGTCACACTACAAACAGGGACAAAAGAGAAAGCACAGCCCCTGACAAAAACCAAGGTTGCAACCTGCAGCCACACTCTATAAACTTCAATTGGCTGTTGCAAATATTGAACAAGTGGGAGAGGAATGGAGGCCTGCTGGGCGTCTAATTGCCAGAGTCCAGAGTTAAGAGGAAAACAGCACAAAAGAACCATACAATCAAGCATGAATTTGGAGATTTACCAATAGATGTGAGAAAAAGGAGCCTGAATGCCACCTATTTCATTGCAATAATTCTCTAAATGTGCTGCCATGTTGTTGAAACTCCCCATGGGAAAACAAAGATCCAGCGTCAAAAGCAAATCACCACACAAGGCATACCATAAAGAGCCAGTTTTCTGTTGCCACAATGAAGCGCCTCCTAGGCCTTTCTGGTAGCCCTACAAATTCAACTATCTCAAGCATTGTAATTTTCAACTCCTAAGGAACTGTATACCTTGGGGAAAGGATCCAAAGGGAGGACCCAGCTTTTAATGACCTCAAGGCCAAAGTTGAAGACAACCCTAAGATTGTCATGTCCATAGCACTCACTGTTGCCAGGTGGGCCAAAAGATTGGTTAACTCTTGTAGTGTTTCCTGCCAAGAGGACAAGTCTTCCACTGCATAATACCCACTGGCAGTTTTTTTGATATGTTTCTTCAAATCCACTTGAGGACACTTATGGGTCACCACAAAAAGAAACAGAGGAATAATGTCCTTGCCTTGGAACTGATTCCTCACAGAGAAGCCTTCCTCCCCCAGACTAAACTGTGTAAACAAAGACTCTTGGGTTCCCCCAAAAGCATCATACTGATCCTGAGATGGAGTCACAACTACTTCTTGCCCTTCAGTGGCCTGGCTGAAAGCCTAAGTAGTCTGCTTAGGCAACTGTCTCTCTACTGGCCCCTCTATTGGACGTTTTGTAGAAGCAGTTGTGTCAGTCCCTCCCAACTGCTTACCGTCTTCCTGAGTATCCAATTGGAAAGAGTCTTCCAGCCCAGTAAAGGATAATTTGAAGCCTCCATCTTGAAGCCCTTGGATTAACGCCTGTCTGGCCTTATGGGAAAGGTTGTAGAACCCCTTCTGCTCTTCCTATGACATCTCTGCAATTTACTGACAGGTGTCTGTTTTGCTAGTATAGTTTGAGTAGTTTGATGAGTTATCCATATGCACAAGGTCTCTGGGCAAAGGAAGAATATATTGTCCAGTCTAGCTGGGGGAAATATCAGAAATATGGAATAATATGGTAGACTTGACAATTATTCCCCTTGTAATTGGCTAAGACAACCAGTTGCCATAAGGCTGGATAACTTAAAAAGTATCAGCTGATCTTGATCCTGGCTTTGGCTAATCAGTGCTATTATTATTACTCCAAAGATTAATCCTGATCCAATAATGGTCTTATCATTGGATCAAAGCTGAGTAAACAGGCTTGATGATCCATGACTATAATCACATAAACTTCCTCAGCCAATAAGACAGAGTGTTCCTGAATAATAATGCAAGATGGCTACTGCTATAAATTTGTGCTTGAAGACACTTTGAAATCTTTGATCAATAGAGAAGGTTGTTCAGAAGAATACTGCATGATGCAAAAACCCAGTCAACAGGGTAACTAAACTTAAATATATATAAACTGCCAACAAGATGCCGCCATTACACTGATAAGATAAGCTGATGTCTGGTAATCTATTGAAGTCCCATGCCAGACTGACATTGCTGCCATACTCTGGGGGCTATAACAGCAGTCTGGGGAACAGATAGACTGACTAGTAAGAGTTGGAAGTGTCAGATTACAATCTGGTAAGAGGGTTTATCCACCCTATATAAGGTGCTCTCCTGATTAGAGATTGAGCAAAATATTCACCCTTGAAGATAGAGATTAAAGATCTCTATTGTTGTATCACTGCTAGCCAACAACTAGTAGTCAGAAGTATCCTAGTAGAGTGTGCCAACGTCTACTTGCAGACCCATTGTTACAAAAGTAACAGTTTTAAGGCCCCGGGCAGGAATCAAACCTGCTCCTAGCCACCAGGCGGGAATAGCAGGCGGGAGAGATTTGCCCACACTGGATTTTTGCTTTTTGAAGAAAATCCAGGTGCAGGAATCATTCCTGCCCTGGTGGTAGCTGAGGGGCCCGCTTTGGGTCCCAAAAGCTACGCCCAAGCCTTGGTGGGTTTGGCTTGGCCTGAGCAGGCTATTTTAGCTGCCCAGTAAACCCAGATCAAGCCCACCCTCCATTAAGTAATTTGGGTTCCCCAATTGGGGACCCCTTTTTAATCAAGTTCTTTGGGCTCAAGAGAGCCTGTCAATCCAGTCTAAAAATGGTGATCAAATTGTAAAAAAACCCCAAAACCCCAGAAGCCAAACCTTCCAAAATCAATGACCAGCCAAGCCAAGATGGATCATCAAAAAGCCAAACAACTGTTCCTTAAAACCCCAAAAATAACCATGAAGCAGCCAACCAAACATCAGAACCTGAGATGCCAAGCCTTGCCACACAGATAGCATCAGAAGAATACCCAGAGGCACCTGCATGTGAGTAAGTATATAAATCAGAAGCACTTGAAAAAGTTCTGTATTGCCATCCTTACCAAATAAAGTTGTTATAACCCTGTGGTTCACCAATCTGTTTCCATACATTTTTTGATACTCTTCCATCTGCATACACCCAAGCGTCAGCACCCATCTACTGGGATAGATAGTCAGACTCTAGTTGATAAACCCAAATCCTTTGACTACTACCACCCACCCAACGCTCCCTTTGGCCCTGTGCATTTCACTGAGTATCCTGCCAATCCTGACCACAAACCCTGGATATTGGAAGACTTGCAGTGGTGCACCCGCCCAAATGCTCCCAAGGAACCCTACCAAATTGTTTATGATAGCAAAGCAATCACCATCTACCCTTTGATCCTCAACAGGAAGTACAACAATCCTGCCGCCTACTTGGTTCCCATGGAACCACTCCCAACACCCAAACAACCATCTCATCCCCCCACTTCTGACGCCACTGGCCAGAGTAGTCAATTCATGGGAGTGCTTTACCTTGCGCTCATGGGATTGATTGAATCTGCCTTGCCAGCAGCTGGACCTTGGGCTGTGGCTGGGAAGGCCCTTTCCTACCTGGTAAAGTTAGGTCTCATCATCTGGTAGGCCATGCCAGTATCTGCTTCAACTCCTCCCTCACCTGCTGGAGCTCCATGGTACTCCTGGTATCCTGACACCCGTGTATTTTTTTCCTACAGCCAACAAGACCCTGTCAGACTGTAGCTGTACCCTAAGACTCAATAGGTAGCTATTTACTGTGCCATACAATCCCCTATCAACATCCTAATTTCAATGTCCAGTAATAAAAACAATTACTAAAAACTACAAAATCTTGACAGTTATCAAAAAGCTTACCCAGCCCAATAGTGGCTTTGGGGTGAGAATCTGAGAGTCCCTAATCTAGTTTAGTAGATTTCAAAAATGGCTTTCCTAACTCAAGATCTGCTTTAGGGCAAAGTCTAGTTTTTTAAATCTAGTTTGGAAA
Source organism: Entomophthora muscae (assembly GCA_014839935.2). Classification (NCBI taxonomy): domain Eukaryota; kingdom Fungi; phylum Entomophthoromycota; class Entomophthoromycetes; order Entomophthorales; family Entomophthoraceae; genus Entomophthora; species Entomophthora muscae. Next base: position 65,195 of record QTSX02006457.1, on the reverse strand, counting down.
ACTAGTGAAAATAAATTTTATAAAACCCAAGATCTGCTGTAGACCAAGTCCAACTAAAAGGATTTAAAGGTTAGTATTTTATTAGTTATGATTACTTGTTGAAATGGATCTTTGTTTAAAAAAGATTAGTTGATCAAAAAAATTCTTGCTAAACTAATATCTACTTCAAGAAAAAATCTGTTTTTTAATCTAGGTTATTTAGTCTAGTAAAAAAGTCTTACCTAACCTTGATCAATTTTGGGGAAAAGATCCTTTAAAAAATAAATGAAGTTGGTAGTTTAAATGGAATGATGAAATGCTTACTTGAAATCAGCTTTGATTTAAATCTCCAAATGTTTAAGTTTTTTACCTTCTAGTTACCTCTATAATTAAGATTAGCTTCAAAAGTTTAAAAGTATGTTGACCTTCAATATCTTTGATATATTATGCTTCAAACAGTTAGAATAGTGCATATTTTGAAGCTTACCTTTTGAGTTTAAAATGAATCTATATTATTTAGAAGTGAAAAGTTAGTATTGTATCTGACTAAAGCTTACCTTGCTTAGTTGTTTCTAATACTATCTTAGCAGAGAAATAGATGGTATCAACCAATCTTAATTGATGAAGTCATTTCTAGCTCCAATGGTTATCAGTAAGCTTCAAATAAGAAATTTTAATCTCTTACCTTAATATCAAGCCGGATTTAAGCAAACTTTAAATTGGAACTGTCTTTATCAGGGGGAATAGGGAGGATTTACATACCTAAAAGGAAGTGGAGGTGGAACCAAAATGTCCAGTTCTATCCATGCATAGCTGAATGTGTGGGGTTACTCTGGGGTAGTGATAGGGCTAGCACCAAAATCAACACAATTGGGTTTATGACCAAGCTTTGTCTGTCACAATTGGTTTTGTGGCTTTGACAATTGGGCACAAATCATTCTTGACCTTCATGTCACATCACAGTTCATGCCAAATTGTTTTGTGTTTTTAGGGGCATTTCACAATTGTAACTGCACATTCTGTGCCCTGCTCCTAAAGTCACAGAACCATGCATGGATTTTGATGTGCCCAAGTGCAATCTCATGTGGTTCTGTGTTGTATGATCATAATTATGCAAGCCAATCCTTTCAATGGAAATATATATTTATAAATATTTTTATTGGTGCTTTGATATAATTATCTAAAGCAAACTATGGTACAATCAAATCTATCATTGTGAGATAATGACAGATAAATCTTTAATAAATTCAAGTTAAAAGATAAGATCTGACAACAGAACTTGCTCTAATTTTACATCATGTGCCCCTTTACAAAATGAAATCATCTGTTTTTTATTTAAGCCCCACACTTCCTTTATATTTTGTGATCTACACAATGAAGTGGGGCAAAGTTTATGATCTACTTGTGACAGATCCAGGGTTAACCAGTACAGCTTACCATTATCCTGCCCTTGAATCTTATTGCCATTACCTTCCTGTGAAAAAGCTTCAAGGAGCTTTGCCTCCAGGGAGGCAATTTTATGGGACAACAATTTGTTTCATCACGCCAACAAGCCATGATCTAAACACTATTTTCCTCCTTGCTCTTAAAGCCTCAATTTCACAATTTGCCACTGCTTTCACTTGCTGTAAAATTTCAACAAATCCTACTAACAGGTTCTAAGAATCCCACTTATAGATTTGATTTTCTTGAGCAGGAGTCCCTTCTTTTGCAAATTAATTGTAATACAATTCTTTAAACGCAGCTTTTACTTCCACCAAAGCCTCCTCAGGCACAGTCTTGGTGGTCTCCAGACCTGCTCAAGCTTCCTTGAGAGAACTTGTAGGAACTTCTTTTCTGGCTGCTGCTATTTACACACAAAGTACTCCAAATTTTGCCCTTTCAAAAGATAACAAAGAAGATATAATAATTGAAAAAGTGATTGAGAAGAAAGCATTGAAATTGACAATATATCTTTATTAAAGTGTTGTTGTTTTTGCTTATATACCATTTGGGGCATATTCATCTGAAAACCCCTCTGGTTTCTGAATCAACCTACAATTCATGTCATGTAGTCTATGAAATTTGAGTCATACAAACCTAGATCTTTACCTAAAAGATCCCCTGTAATTCTCAGCCTATGAGAATTAACCTACAATGTGAAGGAATCACATGACCCTATTCATCTCAATGTATCCATTTGGCATGGAGCTTCCTCAGCTCCTGGCGCCAAACACCTGTAGAATATACACATTCCAAAACTCAGCTATCAATGTTCCAACTGGGAACTTGAATACCCATGCAGCTTTGCACGTATTTGGTTTACATCAGTCAATTGACACACTTTCAATTATATTGAATAACCCATATGGTTAATCAACTTGGTTTAAAGACACCCAATATTTTCTTGACACAGTTGAGATATTTTGGCCCAATGATAAAAATCCCTATTAATAATATCTGTGGGTAGATTTAATTAACCTTCAAAGTCAATTAAAACGTTTGCAAGACACCTAATCTCCAAGATTGACTTGTCTAATCTTGCCTCAATTTTTCTAGTTAGTACGTCCTAACTAACAGCCCATATTCTATTTTTTATTAAATATAGATACCAAGTTTCTAGGAATCTTTATCTGAAGAATTCCAGTCAACTCTATCTACATGAAATAAACAGCAAAAATGGAACAACTTTATATCTTGGAGTATTTATTTGGCTAAATACTAAAAGTGACTGTCATACAGTCACACTAATCCAAAAGTTGCAAGCAAATCCATCCAGATGTTTTTGTGACCCAATCTAAAACACCCAAAAAAATTGGGTCTTTGCCACAGTGTTTATACAATTGTGGTTCCTATCCCTACCCTATTTCAGCCACACAACCAATTTCAACTCTTTAGATAGAAATAGAAGCAAATCCCACAGAAAATTTGCACTATTTGGTGAAAATGTCCAGTCACACAACAATCTATGAAAACTGGGAGCAGATGTATGATGATTAAACAACAAATAAACCAAGCACTACAAGAAATAATTTTTGGTTGTGTAATGAAGCTAAAATTTTTACTATGGTTTTTGCAAACAAAATGAACTCACTCACTGCAGTGAAAAGCTTGATCCAACAATGAGCCCCAAAAGCAACTGAACCAGACAACCAAAGTATCACATATCAAAAAAAACTACTGAACCTATAGCACTGTTACCAGTTTATATAAATTAAGAGATACAATCTAGAAAAATATATGAAAATAAATAGTATGGGTATTGGTTTTGGGATTAAAATATAAAAGATATGATCTATCAATACATGAGATTAAAGATGCACATTTATAACCAAAAATAATTGGTATAGAAATTTTATAACCTGATTTGAAATATCTGGGGTGACTACAAGCTCTTAGGCTACTGAATCCAGATAGATAAAAATTATTTCAAATAAATTATATAGATGGACTGATTTAGCTTTATTTTTTACACCAAAGTGGACTTGTCACAGCAGCAGAGCCAAGGCGTCAGTGGAGTACTCCCTGGATGTGGACATCCTTGTGGGTCAAAGAGCAAAGTGGCTTTAGTCCAGGAGGTTGACAGGGGTAGTTGTTCTGGATTAGGAGGTGAACCCCAAGACACAAAGACAAGGAAACCCCCAGGGTACCCAAACTGAAAGAGCTGTTAGTATTAACCCCAGAGTCCCAAAGCTGTCTAAGAAGGCTATCAAGGTCACCATTACCCAAACAGTAAAAAACCCCACCACTGAAAGGGTGTTATTGGTATATGACTCTATATACTGCCAAGATGGTATTTCTGATAAAATTATAGAGAGTGTTAAGCCTGTTCTGGGTATCACTTATAAGCCTTACATGAATGATGACAAAGGGAAAGACAACATCAAAGAGACATAGCATTACCAAACTTTGAATAGGAAGAAGATTCTCAAAAGGGTTACTATGTTCTACATCCAAGTGCCTATGCCCTATGTCTTGGAAGAAACTGATAAGTTGATGCCTACTACCAAAAATCTAGAGCACAGTGATCCCAAACTCTCCCTATGAGCCCCTTATCAATCTTATAGAGGAAACTTGGGACTAAAAGAAGGCTGCAGCAACCATTGCTTTTTTTTGGAAAAATCAGCACATGGGCTGTATAGTACGTCCCTGGAACCCAGCAAAGCTCCCCTGTGATGATCCACATGTAAATGGTTTTGCAGGCAAGGGTTGATTTGGCTTCAAATAAAGATGCTATGCTGAAGATTGACAATGTGTTGATTGGTTGCAGGTAGAGGCCTAGTAGGGAATGAGGGCTACTAGGGAAGGTAAGGCCTAGTTAGTAGGTGAAAAGACTACTAGAGGCAGATGTTGTCTCCACCCAGCAGAAGATATTGGCTGCTGTGGGCTAGAGGTCCTTGCTCAGCAGGGAGCTGTGGCTGCTTGGGGTGAAGAATGAGATAGCTCAGCAGGGAACTTTGTCTGTTTGGGGTGGGGAGTGATCCAGCCTGATAGGTAATGTTTGCTGCTCAGGCTGGAGATTGTTCTGGACCCCTAGCGGGTAGTGCAGGCTGCCAGGGAGCAGAAGAGCTCTATATACCATGATACACTTATAGGAGGTCTGTGAGCAAGCATCCTACCTAACAGACTAGTAGGGTGTCCTTGTTTATGCCCCTATGGGAGCTTTGGGGAGAACCAAAAGTGAGTGCTGGAGGGCATAGATTTGCTCAGAGGTGTCACCAAGCCAGGTTTCTTGGGGAAGCAAGCTGCAGAACTTGGTATAATAAGGCCTCTGGTAAGTAAATCTGATTACTTTGCGACTGAAAGCCCATATTTAATCACCTGGGTGAGTAAAAACAACACATAGACGTTAATTTATGGTTGAATGGCGTAAGTGGGTTGTCACTTGCAAGGGCCCAGTCAAACACCAGTTCAATATAGACTCATGCCTGGGTCTACAGGTTCTGGTAAAGGGGACTGAGATAAAGAACTGAGGTTGTTCATGGGATTGGCAGAGAAGACTAGTAAGAAGGATTGTTTGACCACAATGAGGACTAGTTGAGGGACTGTTGGTTCATATTGAAGTTTGGAACTGGAAATAATTAATTGTGCAGGTGAAACCAAGGTGGAAACAAGGCAGTTCCTTGTGAGAATAAGCTGAAAGGCTCAAAGATGATGATAAAGGAGTAGCCAGAGGACTGATAGGCTATTTAAAGACTGAGAAGAAACTGTTCTGGGAACTAAGATGGACTGATTGCTGGATAAACTATTGAGCTGAGAGATATGGGTGAAGAACAGTCAGAAGAACCAGAAGATGTGAGTGCAGGACTAGAGAATGACTTAGAAGGACTGGTCATACTGGAAGTAGAAGCTGGGAGGCTGATTTTGGTGTCTTAAAGGAGGAAATGTTAATAGAAAGAAGCAGTTAAATAATAATTAAATACTGCCTAAATATGATAAGAAAGATATAAATATTACATTATAAAAAGAAAGAGTAGGAAAAATAACTTACAGTATTTTATACTGTAAATTTATTAAGTTTGAAATGGGGCAGAAAGAAGCCAGAGAGAGGCCAGAAACAGGACAAAGAAACTGTGAGGCAAATAGGCAAATTTTTGCCAAGAACAACTATGAGAGGCAAAAGGGCAAGTAATAGGCAAGTTCAAAGCTTTAAAATGTTGAAGGAAATACAGGGAAATATGGAGAAATGTCAAATAATCAAAGGTTTGAAAATTCCTTAAGTGAAACATATACAGAAGCGCTTGAGATTTGCCAGGGAAATGTGACAGGAATCACAGCAAAAACCATTCAAAACGCAGAGCAGTTGTTTACCTGGAGTGAGGCAGCCTCAGGTTTGAACCATAATCAAAAGTGAGTCATCCAGGAAAGCTGTTTGGAAAAACAGTTGAATTGAGGTGTATATTTTCTGTGAGCCAGAGTCTATTTGATCAGTGTTTTGGGGGCTTTAATTTGAGAGTTAAAGCCTAAAAAATGAGGAGTAGAAGCAGGAAATTCAGGGCTTTCATTGGCTGAAGTAAGTTGTAAAGTTTAATATAATATAGAGAGAGAAACTGGATAGTTTAAGCTTTTGGAAACCAGAGTTCTAAGAGAGAATCTTGGTCTGAAACAAGGATCTATAAAAGGGGAAGCTATCTGAAGCTTTTTGGGGAATGATACAGGTAGATTACAAAGGCCACAAGAACTACACAAGAAGCTGGAGACCAAGCTAAAGGTGCAGAAGCCCAAGATACAAGTGCAGGGGCCCAAGACAAAGGAGCAGGTGCCTAAGACCAAGTATAAGGAGTCCAAGAGATTGTCTGAGGACTCCAAGTATTGGCAAACCCATATTATTACCTCTACCCAGGCATTATATCAGAAGGTTTCTAAGGGTATCTTCCTTCTGACTGTGAATAAAAGCCTATTACAACCCCTGTTTAAATTTTCTGTGATATTAATACGAGCTCTATGAGTAAACTACCCCATATCTTTTCCCTAGCCAAGGGGAGGAGGATACCTATTGCTAAGGTTGTAGGAGATTTGCCTCCAGTAAGTCTGCCCAGGAGGAGTGGGAAAAAGTGACTAGGAATCTTGAAATAACAGATAAGGGAAGGGAGTTTATAGGAAATGAATTTGCTAGGCTTTTACAGTATTGGTATTGGCTCACAGAAGGGCTAGCACCCGCTGAAGTACAAGTATATGGTGGAGATGCCCACCCAGTAATTTGGAAGGTGCTGGAGAAGTTTGTACTTATGCAGGCCAATTACAACCTTCTGACCAACTAATCACCACTGTTGGGGAATGACAACTCCTCTAATCTGGTCCCTGGCTGCAACCCAGGACACACTTTGGGGACTGATGACAAGGAACCCCACATCTCCTTAGGGAGAAATCCAAGCGTAAGTCAACCATCCTGAAAAAAAGCATATCTGGGTAATCAAGCAGTGGATTAACCAAGATTGTCATCTTTAACAGGAAAATATACCGGTCATAGTCAAATCTGAATTTGGAGTTGAGTTCGTAATTCTGTTTTATTATTGTGTGGTAAGAATATTGAGATTCTCTTGGGAAAAACTTATAATATCTCTGTACAACTAAATAGCCAAATGAACATCCAAACCTGCCATAGATCTGCCAAGATGTACACTATGCTAAAGAGCAAGGACAAGGTTATATTATACTACATTTTTTAATCATCCTTGGTGTACTGGATGCACAATTCATATGAATATATGCCTAAAGGCGCCAAGGATAGTGTACCCTGATGTGTGTCTGTTTGTACTGTGGCCTACTCAATGGTAGCCCTTCTTGGTCCCCTCATCATTGAACTGTATCAAATAATCAAGGGTTCCCACAATAGCTTTACCTTCATTATGTCTCTATGATTGGTTTGGGAACACCTCAGAATCACTAGCTTGGGGTTCATCAATCTTATTGTGCTAGATATTTTTGGGCTCCACAGGGTGCAATATAATCTTGGGGAATTCACAGTGATTGATATTGGCATGGAATTTGGCCAACAGCAATTGGCTACAGGGCATGTACAGATCTTATATTCTTCCTACTTGTTCACTATTACTGAACCCAATTGAAGAGGTCTTTGGGTGGATCAAGCAAGTTGTCAAAAAAAGGGACACCTTCTGGGCCTGAGGCCTTGGTTGATTTGCTGCCAGTTGGGACCCATACCCTTCCATAAGGGACTGTGGCTAGATGATATTCCTGTTATGATTTGTCTATCCCTATGTGCCTTGCTAAACAGCCAATCAGATAAATATGTGGCTTACCTTTATTTTTGTATTGATTTTAGTTTTTACATTTGTTCTTTATTTATTTTATCTTACCAAGTACTTATTATAACTCTGTGCAATATACTGCCAGGTATACCAAAAAATTAAAAAAACCAAATATGAATGGACAGGTATAAATCTTAATATTTTGATAAATAATTATTAGGTCTGATAATTGTCTTTAAATATAGCAGATTTTAATGAAAAATATATAAGTATTATTATATCTTGATAGGATTAATGGGTTTATCAAGGATTTAATCAGTGGAACTCTAGGACCTGCTTTTGAAATAAACAGGAAACACTATGGCTAAGGTGTAGGTTGAAATTTTTTAAAATAGAACTTTATTAGGGCTCTTTAAGAGTGGCAGTATAAAAGATCACTGCCTCAGGGAATTGGAAAATGGAGAACACTGCCATATCATTTATTAGATTTTCTGGTTGGTCCATGCTGGAAATTCCAATTGTGGGTAAGGTTCAATAATAACAAAAATATAGAGGCAGGGCAAGCAAAAGCCCCAGGAATCAAAGCTGGGACCCCTGGGGCAGATTTAGAGTGCCTCAACTAACTTGGGCACACCCAAGTAGGCATAGACATGGCTCCCAGACTATATAACTTGTGGTGACTTGAATACAGCAACACTGTGATAAAATTGAACAGGAGAATCTTTTCAGTTAGAGATGAAACCCCATAGGTTGTTTCAAGAATAACTGTCTTGGATGAAATTTTCAATTAAGCTGTAACCAGGTGTAATCCTTTTTCCATCTAGATATTTCCCCATTTTGTCCAGTTTATTTGTGATTTCAAGTGTGTTTCAAGCCTCTTTTTTAAACCCATCATTATAACATAACCTATGTAAACAATTAAGTGAAGTCTTTTCCTTGTGAACAGGGCTGAGAACTCAAAAACTTTTTATATAGGACACTTATTTTATTTTTTATGGAGGTTTTTACAAAGGTTTTTTACATGTTCAACAGTATGTCAGTCTTGTTAGATCACCAGAAGGCCCCAAAGTCTCCAAGGACGCCCACAAGGCAGGACAGGATGGCAGAGGAACTACTGGTTAGGTTGGATACTTTTTCTTTGAAATTTTCTAGCATGTGCAATATTGTGTACTTAGTAGAAAACAGAAACTGACTTAATCATGTCCTCTCTCTATTTCTGGGATGTTTGATATGACATGGTATTGATGAAGTCCCAGACAAGAGAATGAAAGGCTTATGAAAGTTGAGGGGCAGAATATAGTGGTCAAGGAGGATCTTTGGGGCCACAAACAGAGCTGTAAAATGCCATTTGGTGTCTTCTGACTTTTTTTGGATTTTGACAAGTTGTTTTTTGTTGATAGTGTTAGTTTTATTTAATTTTTCTAACATTTCATATCAGACATCTGGATTCAGAACCAGATGACAGCTAATATCAGGAGTGTATTTTCTGTAAAAGGTCTTAGTTACATGTGGTTTTAGGAATTGCCTTAGTACGCCTTTATGCTCACCTTAATAAAAATGTTATTATTTGTTTAATGTATTTTTTACCTTCTTCTATATCCTCTCCAGTTGAATTTTTGACAGAGTTAGATTCACATGTCTTCTAAATTTCAGGTTGCTGGTCATCTTGTGTTAGTTTCTGTTTTTTAAACAAAATTTATTTGCTCAAACATCTCTATATCCTTTGACCACACATCTACTGTTATGAACCCCTGTGTCTTGAATTGCAAGTCTTCAGGAACATCTTTTTGATTGTTTAGGAGTCTGGCCCCAATTTTGTCTGTTTTATTAGGTATCTTGCTTTTTAATATCTTCACCATAAGTTTGTCAATTTTCACCTAACACCACCTTCTTGAGCTTGTCCTTCAACTTTTGATTAACCTTCTTAATATTGGTCACTGTTGTATCTAACTCATTGATCAGTGCAGCCATATCTGCCATGTTTTTCTTTTGCTCTCCACAGCCCATTTTTACCAATTAAAAACATACCAATAAAAGACATCTATGCTTTTGAATCTAATAAAGTTTTAATAAATTCATCATTAAATATGTTTATAAAATTTTTATTCAACTTATAGTACATAATATTGAATTAATATTAATATTCCATATAGTATTTGTGTAAAAATCTAACTGCAAAAGTTGGATTCCAAAACCTGCTAATAGATAACAGATTTCCCCTTTACTGTTTGTCATCCATTCATCTCCCTCATTCCATATTCATCCTGGAATTTTTAAATTTTTCTCTAAATACCCATCATTATAGCTTCCTAAGAGTTATCTTGGTTTTCTAAGAATTATAATAAAATAAGAGTAAAAATAACAAAAACCACAAATTGGCATAAAAATTAACATTTTTGAAGTTAATTTTAAATTTTAGAAAAAATAAATTTTTATGCATAATCATTTTCTCTTGTTGTATGAGGAAATGCTTCAGCTAAGCTTTTCTCAAATTTTTTTACTCACTTTTGCAATCTTTCTGACCATTTTCAATAGTTACCAGAGTCCGCAGTTGTTGCCCACCTGAAACTGGTTCCTGTCTATAATAGTTTCCGTGGTTTGGGGTTTGGCTTGGTCCACCTTGCCCTATGTGTTTGTGGCAAGGTGGCGCACTGACCCCATTTTTCACATTAAACCAAGATTGCTAAATTTTGTGGGTCTGCTTTTAGGTCATGATAAAACAAAAAAAATCAATTTTCAGCATGTAACTCACATTGGCCAACATTAGCAATGGTGATATTTTTGGGGCTCTTTGCATTGAGAGAATTGAGTTTCCTGGTTGTTGCCTTGGGCAATCTGTGTGGCTTCACCAAAAAAAATGCAAAAAATCAAAAAAAATGCTCAAAAAAAGTTTTAAAAAATGTTGAAATAAATGGCAAAAATGCTGATAAAGAAAATAATTCAGTTATTCACCTCCTGGACTCCAACCAAACTGCTGAACTCTCTTGTGCCCTTGATAAGCTTTGCCTGAACTATTGCCTTGCTCAAGCTATGGGCTCTTCTCCCAATCAGGGCCAGCTAATCACAAACATTATATCTGGTCTTGACTCATTAATCATGGACTAGATTATGGAATTAATAGACCTCTATATTTTTCCAGACACAATCATGGACTTTTGTGATCTCATTGAAGAGCACCTCCACCCAGAAGAGTTTCAGGACACTGCCTGGGCTTTGTTTATTGCTTTGGATCAAGGCTCAGGAACAATCACCAATTATGCTGCCTCATTCAAAACTCTTAGTTGTTCTTCCCGTGCCCAAGCTAAGAACCCTCTACATCTTTTTTGAAAAGGCCTGAATCATCACTTGTTACAAGCCCTACAGGATACTTTGGTTGCTACAACCTGGGAAGAAGAATACCACATTGCTCTCCATACAGAGCGCCAGAACTCAGAGTATATGGCTCAACGCAATGAATATCAAAGGGGTTCCACTCACCACAATCAGTCCCAGCCCACTCCTGTGCCCCCTCCAAACTCTCCTGTTGTTTGCCGCCCCAATAACCTCAATCAAAATAATAGCTGCAATAAACAGGGCTCTTGTGGGCCTAGAACTTCTGTAGTAGAGGACACCGCCTCACACAACCTGGCTGCCTCCCCTCCTGCCCCTGTTGTACTTGGAGTTATCAATAAAGATGCCAACCAAGACTCTTATCTGCTAGTGCCTTTCTCTGTTTTTTATCCACACTACAGCAAACATAAAAGACTAAACATTATGGCCTTGGTAAGCACTGGTGCTCATGATAACTTTATGGATATAAACCTGGCTTGCCTTTTAAAGCTTCCTTACTCTGAAGGCCTTCCAGTTAAACTAGGAGATACTGAGATTACAGCCCCTGCCTGGGTTACTTCAAAGCAGGTACCTCTTATTTAGGATTGCATCAAAGTAAAACTGCCTGTCACTATTGGCCAGAATCTTCCTTCTCTGTCATACTTGGTATGCAATGGTGAAACTTCTATAACCCACATTTTAAAATGGACCAAGGTGTAGTTGAGTTAAGCCCTAAAGATAAAAAATTGTATTGTCTGAAGTTTCTGTCTAATGCACTTCCTGTCAATCCTCTTGCAATGGTTCTGCGGGATCTTCAGGATAAGCTTCCATCAAGTCTATGGATTATGTGCACTGTTTTGAGAAGGTTATATTACCAGCTGTTTTTGACCCAAACTCTCACTTCTTCTCCTTCAGTTTTAAAAGGAACTCTGTTCTACCCAAGTGCCGTAGCTTCAGCTATTGTGTGGTGGTTTTCTATATACACTTAATGCAAATATGGACTAATTATTATTAAAGACTAAGCTAATATAGTTCTTCAGCCTAAAGTGTATAATAAATGTATAAGTTATGTAATTTCAATCTTTTATTCATAAATCAAGGAGAGATTTATATAGTTATTGAGATATTAATAGGAGTCAAAGAGCGTCAGGATCCTTTGTTCTACAGCCAGGTCCCATGTTGGCTTAGCCCACTATTAACCTAATGATCAGATGATCATTAGCTAATATGAATTTGAAGTGCAACTTAGTTGATCAATATGACTACCTATCATCCAGTGAAAAAGTACAACTGCTTCCTTGCTCACCTAGCTTAATTAATCAATGTATGTTACAGTGAAGACTAGTTTAACCAATTACTTCACAACATTTCCCCCCACTAAACTAGATGTTACTGTAAAAGTCTATCAACCTATTTCAGTATGATAAATTGACCAAAAAGCAACAGGAATCCAATTGTTTGCTACATAGATGTTCCTGAATGAATAATCAGCAAATCCCAAAGGGGAATATCCAAAATTCCTGTTGACAACACACTTGTCAACTTACCTGTGCTAGTCTCATAAGAGGCTGAATTCACCAAAATTCTAGGCAGTAAAATAGATGCAACCCTTCATAACTCCTCTAGCAAAGTCTCATATAACCCAAGTACACCATCAAGTAGCTCTATAGCGCAAGACTCTGCCATGCTTACTTCTTCACAGCACTCTACTATTGCCAAGAAAATGAACCGTATTAGCAAGAGCAAAGCTCCTACACCAGTGTCCGCCAATAAATCCAATGAACCTGTACCCAGCTTAATCAATCTTCTTTGAGAGTTGAATGAGGACAAAGTGAGCCCTACTCCTGTGAAAGTACAAGAAGGTAGTCAAGGTCTTTACATTGAAATAGTTGTCTTCCTTTTTTGGGAAAGAATCCCTACTTTGCATTTATGTGGGCCAGTAGTTAAGTGGTTGACCCTCATGCTAGCTCTGGAGAATCTTTACGTGATTTTCACAAAAATAATCAAAGTAGGGAACAGCGTTCACTGGCGTACACCTAGGGTAAAACTTGTAAGATATTCCCAGGTGTGCCTTCTGAACTTCTCCTTTGATGGGTTATGCTTAACAGACAACCAGATCTCTCAAGCTCTCAAACTTCTTGAACTGGTTTTCACAGCATGGTCTGATTCTTGGTCTGCTATTGGCCCTGTGCCCTTGTGGCATGGTTCAGATAGTCATGAATATTGGTTGTGATGGGCTAGGGGCACTACCCTGGAGCTTCTCAGTTATAGCTGATATGGAAGTTGTCAGTCAATGACGTTAGTTGGAAACTTGGTGCTTAGTGGCTCCAAAGTTGTTTATCATAAGAGACTACACCATATGCCTGAGTAATTTGAGTGGCTTCTTGGAGCCATGTACTCTGTAGGAGGTAAGACACCAGAAGAATATGCACAGCAAGAGAGTCTTCTCTTGGAATGCATCTTACTTGTACTTGCATTCCCTTATTCTATTGGCATAAATTGGGTCAACTTCTTTCCTGTAGACAAATCTCCTTTTCTTCTCTTTGCATTCCACTGGTTACCCAATGTCTGGATAATTTATGCAGCAATTGCCAAAGTCCTCATAAAGTTGTTTCTGGGTTTAGAGGCAATTGCATCTTAATAAAGTGCCACTTGCCTGACCCGTCCTATTCTCTCTTTATATAATCCTTATCTCTTTCTTGATGCAAACAGGATAACAACTCATGGACTATTTCCATTAGGGTTTTCTTTTTCCAAGTTGTTATCCATAAAAGTGTTTATGATTGACTACTTGGAGCCTTGCACATGTAATGTTTGTGGACTTGAGTAATCAGGTGGCCTGTTTCCAGATCCTTGAGAGTGTAGCTATCTACTCCCACTTTCTGGACTACTTTACCGGACCTTGCCATAGCAAGGCAAGTTTTCTTTCACAAACATACCCTTGGTTACTGTAAAAGTATACCAAGCTTCCTATATTTTATGTAGGGAGGGATGGCCAAGTTTTTATTGCACAATCCATGCTTTTTCCCAGTGTTGCCAAATTATTAGAGTATGCCTCAGACTGTAGTTTGATTAGTGTATGTGCTAGTCTCTTCAAATAAGTGTGGGGGTGAGAGGGTTGTTGGTTTTAACTAAGCTGTAGAGATATGGAGGGAGACTTGGTTACCAACTGTAAAGAAGCTGGAAAGGGCTTTTTCTAGTGGCCCTATGGAATCCTATATTGTAAGCAAAAGTAGCCACTGGAAGCTAAGTATCTCATTCTGTTTTGTGCTGATGACTCAGCTTTCTTAAGATCTGTACAAGACTTCTGTTATTTCTTTCTACCATCCCATTTTTTTGGGGATGATATGGTGCCAACAGGGTATCACAAATAACTATGAGTTTGTTCAGTCTAGGTATCATGTATCCTGTGAAGTTTGTTCCGTTATCTATTAGCAATTTCTGCAGGCAGCTGTGTTTGTAGAGGATATTCTCTAGAATAAACTTTCTTGTGGTCAGTGCCACCTGATTTGAGATTGCCTTTGCTTCTATCCATTTTGTGAGCTGATCCACTGCTAGAATTATGAACGTGTTCTTGCTAGCAATCAGTGAAAGGGGCCCTACTATGTCTATAGCAATGGTATGGAAAGCAAAGCCAGGTTGGATTAAACGGTGTTGATAGCGCAAGACTTTTGGTTGCTCTATAGTACAGCCATGACAGGCGGCCAGGGTTTCTGCTAAATCCAAATGCATTCCTTCTCAGTAACAATGCTGCTGTAACAGGTTGAGGGTCTTCTGGATACCGCCACAACCCACAGTACAGTGAGCTGATACTACTGCATCCATATGTAAGGATGGCCAAATATAGGGTAACCACTTCCCTTTTTACTATTTGAGAAGCTGTTTTTCTTTGACACAAGTATCCACTGCAAGAGTCTTCAGGATTTTCTGAATATTGAGCGGCTCCTCCCCCACATAGAAGGTTTCAGCATCAACTTATTGTAAAGCTTGTCTGCTGCAGAGGAAACCAAGGAAATGTTAGGGAGTTGTGAAAGACAATCTGTGTTCTGGTGCATAGCACCCACGCAATGAATTATCTTGTAGTTATAAGCCTGTAGCTTAATGGCTCATTGTGCCAGTTGTCCTTCAGGGGTTTCAACTATTTGAGTGAGGCATGATCAGTTACCAACATTATAGTGTACTCTGTGGAGGTACACTCTGAATTGTTGACAGGCATAGATGACTGCCAGGCATTCCCTCTCAGTGATTGTGTAATTCTGTTCATGGCTATTGAGTGTATTGGAACAGTACTCTACAGGATAGTCCTGGCTATTATTGTCCATATGAGAAAGAATAGCACCAATAGCTGTCAAACTAGTGCCTGTGTGCACAACAAAGGGGCAATCAAAATTAGGGTATGCCAGTGCTGGCTCTGACACCAATGTAGCTTTCAGGTCCTCAAAGGCTTTCTGACATCCTGCTGTCCATGAAAATTTGGCCTCATTTTTCAACAAGTGGAAAAGTGTACTTCCTAGGCCTGCAAAATTTGGTATAAACCTTCTATAGTAACCAATAATTCCTAGAAACACCTGAACATCTCTCTTGTTGGAAGGTGATTGCATGTGTGTGATGGCTTTGACTTTATAAGGGACAAGATGTAGGCCATCTTTGCTAATGATATAACCAAAAAAATCCAGGTGTTCCTTAAAAAAGTTACACTTCCTTGGCTTTAATTTGAGGTTAGCTGCAATGAGGCGTTGAAACACTGCCTCCAAATGGTCCAAATGCTGACCAAAAGTCCAGAAAAAGACGTTAATGTCATCAAGGTAAATCAGTACACAAGTCAAATTAAGGTCTCCCATCACAGAATTCATGGCTTGTTGGAAGGTTGTGGGGGCATTTGTAAGTCCTTGCAACATTCTAGTTGGCTGGAAAAGGCCTTGCTCTGTAATAATGGCGCATTTTTCCTGGTCTGCTGCTGAAAGGTCAATCTGCCGGTATCCACTGATCAAATCCATTGCACTGAAGTACTGGGCGCCTCCCAACTTATCCAATGTATTGTCAATGTGTGACAACAGGTAGAAATTCTTCTTTATGACTGAGTTCAGCTTGTGGTAATCCATTACCACATGATTTGTCCCGTCCTTCTTCTTTACAATCAACAAGGGTAAAGACCAGGGGCTCTTGCTAGGAACCAATAGTCCAGCAGAGAGCAGTTTTTGTAGCTCTTCATTGATAATGGCTTGATTAGCCAGGCTGCATCTGATTGGTCTTGAGCATATTGGGGCAGTACCTTGTGTATCTAATACATGTTCAACTCCTAGGGCTTTCCCTAGGTTGTGATTGTGTTCTTCAAAGATGTCTCTGTATTTCTCAAAAAGGCACATGGCTTGGTCCTTCTGATCTTCTGTCAGTCCATTGAGAGAGTTGCGCAGAATTTGCAATAAAACACTCAGCTGGTTGCACGGTAGCGCAAATTTGCTAAATTCACCAAAAGGGGTGACATCTGCAAGGCTGGAGTTTTCCTTCAGCTTCATGTAGCCCAGGAGCTGATGTTTCTTCACCTTCAGTGCTTTATCATAAAGATTTCCCAAGAGTACCAGGATCTATTCCAAAGATGGCATGGCAATACCTGGTAGAATCCATGGTTCCAGTTGTGAACCATTATGGAGTCCAGATACTTCACCATGCAATCCTTTTGGGAAGCTGAGGCACAGGACTGTGCTTTGTATTAATTGGGACCCACTTGGAATGGAGAATTCACTGGAAGAATATAAGGGAATCCCCTTGTACTCTTTAGTGGCCAGCATTAAGACCTTAATTTTGCGCTGTTGTAAGGTGTACACTACTGGCATGTCTCCATTGGCATACTCCATATTAATATAGTGAACTATTTTGGTAGGAAGGTCCTTTGGTCCGTCACTGTGGTAGAACATAGGTACAGAGTGGTCCAAAATGCTGAAAGTGCTGTATTAATGGTTGATAATAGTCCCATAAGTTGCCATGAAACTTGTACCAATCAAAATATTGTAGCTTTCATTCTGCAACACTATTGCTGGGGCAGTAACCACCAATTTACAAAAACGCAGTGTTAATAAAAAGTAAGCTCCCAATGCCTTTGTTCTGTCAGGACCTGCGGTTACAAATTCCTTGTTGTAGTCCAAGTCAGGTGCAAGTTTCAGCTTCTTGACTAGCCTGGTTGACATAATGTTCCCAGGGGCTCCAGAATCCAAAATTGCTCTTACTCTAAGCTTATGAACCACTAGTTCAATGTAAGTACAGTTGTGTCTTTCTATGTAATGAGGAGATGTAATTTTGGTAATCTTATGAATGTCTAACCCTTTAAACTGAGCAAGAAATGACTCTAGTGCAGTTGTTAACTCAAGCTTCAGAGATTTTAAGGTATCCAAGTTTGTGGAGACTTGTACCAACCTCAATAGTTGCCAACTTTTTAACACTGTCACTCTTGTGGGTGACCTTGGTGTATAGTATGGAAAGCTGTTCAGCATAAGGTATAGAGACAGTATTAACAACTTCTTGGGATAGTGGGCTTTAATACAAATTGCCTGCTTCCTTGTGACTGTGTTGAAAGCTAAAACTCTGTGGAATAAGTCTTCATTTATTTCTTCCTTATCAGGCAAGTATCTTTTGGGACAGGCTTCTTGGTCCAGTAGGCAGCCATTGCAATCAGAGATGTCAGGGTCTGGATCAATAGGTGGAAAGGGTTGGTTACTACTAGCAGTCAGGGTTTTCTCCTCAACCTGACTGCTTAGCAGTTTTTTGACTCTCCGCTATTTTCTCTGTCCTTGTCTTCTTCTTCTTGCTTGTCATCTTAGCTGTCTTCCTGGCCCAAGTGACAGACATTGGCCTTGGGTTGCTTGCAATCTCAAGAGAGATTGTAAATCCACTTCTTCCTTTGGCCTTGGATAGAAATTTTTCCCTTTTGTACAAAGAAATCCACTCATAGCCCATCTAAATCACTCAACTTGCTTAAAGATTTAGCCCACACTGTAGACAAAAGATTTTTATTGGCATACCCTGTGGATTCTCCAGCCTCCACTGTTTCTTCCTTAGAAGAAACCCTGGTAAATTTAGACATTTGGTGGCCCTGTGTCAACCATTATTGAAAACCATCAGAAGCAGCCAATCAAGCAAGGCCCTGTTGGTGCCCATGAAGTTAAACAATTCACAAATACCTGGGACCACCTCTGGCTAATCAGACAAAGCCGCGGAAATTAGTTAAAACCCTTCCAGCCCCCCTGGTTTGAATTAACAAAAATTCTCTGTCAGCCAAACAAAGCTTGGTCAGCCTGTCATGTGATGCAAACAGCAACTACTCTTCCCCCTTTTAATTCAGCAAGGGGACTTTCAGTCCCCTGCTTGTTGATTTTTACACGCCATTAAAGTTTGGAAGTTTACGCTCACTTTTTAATTTTACAAAAGCTTCAAACTCCTTCTTTGAGTTTGCTTTTGAATTTTAACCAAAGTACTAGTTAATTTCTATTTTTATCTTACCTTAATGTGGCTCTGTTTGAACCCGCTGGTCTTCTTGATTTCAAAAGTTGAAGCTCCAGCGTATAGTAGTTGTTATAACTGCACTTGCTTTCCAAAACGCAATTTGAACCTTAATTTTAAGTTAATAGTTTTTATAAAAGCTTACTTGAATTTTCTGGTTGCATTGTTTTTGTTTATTCTTGAGCCTGTTTTTGGTCCAGTCATTGTTAAAGGTTCAAAGACTGCCCCCAAGACTTGGCAACTCCCTTTTATTTGTTTGGACTATTTCTGCCAATAACTACCCTGGTAGCCCATTACTTTATTAAGAAGACCTGCAAAAATAACACATTAGGACTCAAATTCCCTGTAGTTTCTAAAAATGATTTTCCAAATCATTAAATTTGTGATTTTTCCCTGGCCCCATTCCTGTTGCTTTTATGGTCAACCTCTCCTGACCTCTGGTCTTGCCTTTCATCCTCTGCGCGCATAGTAGGGGACAATCCCTCCTGCCTCTTTCCTCTACTTGGGAGAGATGTTGGTTAAGAGTTTGGCCTGTGACAACCTGGACTTGTCCACAGTTGATCCCACTTGGTTTGCACCTGGTGTAAAAAAGCCGCCCCCTCTCTCCCTGTCTCCACCGGAGGATAGCAAGTCCATCCCCTTGCAAGCACCAGTGCCCCCCAACTCCCGCTCCCTCTAGGGCTTTGTGGCTGCTTACTGGGCTTGTGTTGATGGGATTGAATGTTTACTTCCCCCAATTGTCTCTGGTGTCTTTCCTTTGATCCCCTCTTAGAGCAGCTGTCCCAGTGTTTCATTGGATGGCGTCCTGGTGGTTTATCCTGCCAGGATGGGAGCCAAACTTAGTTAGTTTATCCCCCTTTCTCACAGAGTTGCCCTAATTGTCCACACTTGTAACATGTGCAATTTTTTGCAGTGTTGTTGGTTAGAGGTGTAGCAACAGTTGTTGACTTCTTCAAGGGATCCTTTTCACAAGTCTTGCCTTTGGGCTCATTAAAAGAGAAGGAGGTGGATTTCTTGTAGTCTTAGAAAGGAACCTTGAACTGCCCTTTAAAAGACCCCAGATGTTGCATGAGTTCAGAGACTGTTTTTGCACCATAGATTCCAGATTTGAGGGCAATGGAAAGCTCTTTATTGGGACGTATATAGTTAAGAAGTGCTCATTTTACGTCAACAAAAGTAGCTACTCCCATCAAAACTAGAGTCTGCGCTTCCAGAAAGAAACACTCAGAAAACTCCATTAGGCTTCCCCTTCTTAATATTTCCTTCTGTAAACTCCATTTTACGGCAAAATAGAGCTTTCTTGCTACCAAACTCAGCAATAAGGGCCCTGGACACATTCTTGTAGGTCCAGTCTTGTTCTATCAGCATTGGCATTATTATTTTATGAGTTTCTAAATCTAGACAGTTAAAGATGACAGTGTTCTTCATGGCATTATTTGCACCATACATTGAGCTATTTTATAGACGGAGGAGCATGTAAAAATTTGCTTTTTTGTCAAATTTGGGCATATTTGTTGGCTTAAAATTCTGAATCACAGAAGAGGTGCTAAAGTTGTAGCTTCTTCTGGGTGGAGGCAAGGTATTCCTCTGGGTTGAGGCGCAGAATTGCGCTTCAGAAGCTGCCTCCCTAGCATTTTTGCTGGTCCTAGAAGTTGAAGCGGTGGCTCCTAGGTAAAGGTGTCTTGCTACTATCAAATACTTGTTCAGCCAAATAGACCTTCCGCATTGTCTGGCCTATGTTGTCCTCATTGCTTACATAGCTATGGAAGGAGCAACAGTCTTCTGACATTGCCTGGCTGTTAGTGGATAAGACACTTTGGCTCCTTCTAGTAGTCATCTATGGCCCCAGCTCCAACACAGTCTGGCTTGAGTACATCTGGAGTAGCTGCTCTACTTAGCCTTGTAGTAGCAGAATATTGCTACGTAGCAATTGTACCTCCAAAGCCAGATCCTTAATTGTACAATTGGCTACGTGTAATTCATCTTCCAGTTTCTCAATCCAAGATTCCTGTTTATCAAACAACATGTTGTTCTTTTCCTGCGTAGCCCAATGGCTATTAACTAATCTTTCCATATTTTTGTTGTTTTCTTCTTTGTGATCATGGTCATGGTCAATCAGCTTTACAAGCTTAGTTAATTCCATGTAGAAGTGGCTACAATCAGAAAAGGATTGTTGAATGCCTTTATCAATCTCACTAACATGTTTGGACAACTCCTCCATGTCCTGTTGGACAAAAGCAGTGGCTTCATTGTTTGATTCTGTAGAAGGCCCATTCTTGATCATTCTTACTGAACAACAAAGCAACTCAACTTCACTGCATAGATAGCAAAAATTAGCTTCTTCCCCTTTGATGTGGAGGGTCACTGTGCCAAGCCAATCATTATCCAAGCCTTTGTGTTCTAGTATAGTTCCAACCATTGTGGCCACATAATTAGTAAGGCTTTCATCTAGCTGTGTGGACCAATTTACATAGTAGTTCTGGTATCCAGCCAAACTATTTAACTGATAGCTGATGTTGGTCATTGAGCCTATGAGCTCATTTTAAAGGCATCAGATGAATGCTTGCTGATTATTGGTCAATTTTCCCTGATATGATATGAGGGAAAGTTGATAGCCCAAGTGGATACAATTGTGAAAAAATAGCGGGATATGCAAAGCTATGGATGTAGTCCTTTGCTTTCTTGATTGTTTTCATCTGTAACTGAAGCTGGTTAGGAGTGATCCCTGTAAAGTTTTGGAATTTCTCCTTTGCTGTTGTGCCATATGTTGGCAATACCACCAGCTTCTCATGTGCTTCCCTGTTTTGGTAAGCACCTTGGTCCATACTGACTATGGCCTGCTCCAGCTGCTGCTGGGTAGGCTCTGCATTCTCATCCACTTCTAGTGGGATTGGGATGTCAAGGTGCAAGGAGGAGTGTTCCTCAATCTGGCAGGGGTTTTGCACGTCAGTCATGAATTGACCAAATACAACAAACTTGCTAGGTAGACCATCCCTTGTACCAGCAAGGCAATTGATCTCCATAAAAGCCCATCAGGGTGGTCTTGGAGATGTCAGAGGAACGCATGGATAAGGTTGTCTCTATCTCCTCCTGGTCAAAAGATGAGTCCTGGCAGGGCAACAAGTAGCATTGGAAGTTGCATACTTGAGTGAGCACCAAAATGTTATAACTTCAGCTATGATGTGGTGGTTTGCTGTATACACTTAACTCAAATATGACCTAATTATTATTAAAGGCTAAGCTAAGATATTTTTTCAGCCTAATGCATATAATAAATGTATAATTTATGTAATTCCAATCTTTTATTCATAAATCAAGGAGAGAATTATATAGTTATTGAGAGATTAATAGGAGCCGCAGAGCGCCAGGTTCCTCTGTTCTACAGCCAGGTTCCTCTTTTGGCTTAGCCCACTATTAACCTAATGATCAGATTATCATTATATAATATGACTTTGAAGTGCAACTTAGTTGATCAATAGGACTACCTATCATCCAGTGCAAAAGTACCATTGCTTCCTTGCTCACCTAGCTTAATGAATCAATGTACGTTACAGTGAAGGCTAGTTTAACCAATCAATTCACAACACCAAGGGCTCACCTTTATATGTGCTTAACTGGGTAGCCCAGCAAAGCCTTAGCAACTATGTTCAGGACATGCTTAGTTGTGGATTAATTGTTCCCAGTCAATCTCCTGTGGTTTCTCTGGTTCTTTTAGTCCTCAAATCCAACAGTGAACTCTGTCCTTGTGTGGATTTTACCTGCTTAAATGCCATTACTTATCCTGATTCTTATCCCATGCCTCTCATGACTGATATTGCTTCCATGATTATGGATGCTAAAATATTCTCAAAGTTAGACCTTAGAGACACCTTCAACCAAATCCCGGTCCACCCTGACTACCAAAAGTTTGCTGCCTTCAAATGCCACTTGGGGGTCTTTGAATATGAGGTCATGCCATTTGGTCTTTGTAATGCTCCTTTGGTTTTTCAGTGCATGATTGATGCTGTTCTTGGAAACCTTAGAGGTCAATGTTGTGTGGTGTATATGGATGACATTCCGGTATTCTCTAAAGATTACACAATCCATTAAGAGGACATTAGAAATGTCTTAGATACGTTATATAGTGCCAATCTAAAACTTAAGCTGGAAAAATGTTGATTTTCTAAGGAAGAAGTAACCTTCCTATGCAATGTTATCTTTAAAGATGGTCATGCTATCTGTCCTGACAAGCTGGCTGCTATTAGAGACTGGGCTTGTCCTACCTCTCACATGGAAGTCCGTTCTTTTATGGGTACAGTAAACTTTCTCTGTTGTTTCACCAAAAGCCTGTCAGAAATAGCCTCTCCTCTTAATAAGCTTAATGGTGATGTTCCCTTCAAGTGGGGACCATGAGAAGAAAAGGCCTTGAATGAGATAAAGGATATTCTTATGTCTGCCCCAGTCCTTGTGCACCCAGACCTGAGAAAGCCTTCCATCCTGGAAACAGACACATCTAACCATGCTATTGGAGCAGTTCTTTTGCAGAAAGTAGATGATAATCATGACCACCTAATTGGCTTCTTCTCCATAAAGATGCTTCTTCCAGAGACAAATGATTCTATCTATGACAAAGAGCTCTTAGCTATTGTGACAGCCTTAAATTATTGGCAATATCTTCTGCTGTACACTCACCGTCCAATTATTATTTTTACTGATCATCATGCCTTGGAATATCACAAAGAGTCTCATCTCATGAACCAGAGACAGGCTTGCTGGCATCTTGAATTATCCCAATATATATTCACAATTGAGTATAAGCCTGGGGTTGCCAATCACATTCCAGATATGCTGAGCCATGATCCTGGCTTGGTTATACCGGAGGAAACTCTTAACTCCTTTAATACAGCCACTATGCTACCATCTGATCTCTTTGCCTCCATGTTTCAAAACCCTTTGTGGATCAGGGTCAAAACTTTTCAAGCCCACACTAAGTTCAAAAAAGAATTACTACCAACACTAAGCAAAGGTGCCTCTCTAAAATATCCTGACTTTACCTATACCAATAGAATTATTTATCACAAAAAGAAAATATGGGTGCCTCCTGGAAAACTTTGTACTAAGATTTTTAACATATCTCACAATCATCCTACTGCAGGTCACCCAGACATTGCTAAGACTGTGAAACTTATTCATTGCTAATTTTCCTGGCCTGGTCTCCACAACGTGGTATCCTTTTATCTTAAAGTGTGTCTTACCTGTGCTAGGTCTAAGCACTCCTGCTCCATGCCTTAAGGAAAGTTGCTTCCTTTACAGCTCCCTGCCCATACATGGTCTTCTGTAAGTGTAGACTTTATAACTGTACTTCCAAAGTATGAAGGTTTTAATTCTATCATTGTGGTTGTGAACAGGTTTTCAAAGTATGCTAAGTTCTTCCTATGCAATAAGACTATCACCTCACAAGGAATGGCCACAATATTTCTTTGTGAAATATTTGCTTGCCATGGCCTCTCAGATGAAGTTATATCAGGCAGAGGCCCACAATTTGTGTCCAGATTCTGGTAATCTATTAGCAAAGATTTAAATATCAAGCTTTGTCATTATTCCGGCTATCACCCTCAGTCTGATGGTCAAACATAGAGCCTAAATCAGATTCTTGAACAGTACCTATGTTGTTATTTCTCTCCTCATCAGAAAGACTGGGTTTCATGGCTCTGCATTGTTTAATTTACCTATAATAAAACCTCTCATGCCTCAACTGGCCTTTCTCCCTTCTTTGCAAATAAGGGCTTTCATCCTTGCCCCCTTCCTAACTCAGAATCACCAGCAGAAGGGGTGGAAGAGAATATTGTCCCAAAGATTGCATCTATTCATGTAAATTTAACCAGGAATCTCATGCAAGCTAGAGAGGCCTATAAATACAAAGCTTATGCTCATATAATTGATGCCCCCTTATATTCTCCTGGGGACCTAGTAATATTAAAAGCTGAACACTTCAAATTACCAATCACTTGCCGCAAACTAGGTCCGCTCAACATTGGCCCTTTTAAAATTCTAAGGAAAATTAATGATGCAGTTTATGAACTTGAGCTCCCTCCTAAAAGCAAGGATCATCCAGTTTTCCATTTCTCCCAATTTAAACCATTCATTAGAAAAGCGCAATCTCTACAGAGCCTATACTTTCCTCTAATCCATCCAATCACAAACATGAAGTAGAAGCCATCTTAGGCTTAAAATTTTCCTCAAACAAACGCTACTATCAGGTCAAATGAAAGAATTTTTCAATCAAAGATGCTACTTGGGAGCCCAAAGAAAACTGTTCTAATTGCCCTGCCCTGGTTGAGGATTTTTGGGAGAGAGAAGAGCCTTCTCTATAGGAGGATAATGTAACCAATCTAACTGACAAAGTTGGATTCCAAAAACCCCTATTGGATAACCAATTTCCCCTTTACTGTTTGTCATCCAATCATCTCCCTCATTCCATATTCATTATGGACTTTTTAAAATTTTCCCTAAATACCTACCATGATAGCTCCCTAAGAGCTATCTTAGTTTTTTAAGAATTGTAATAAAATAAGATTAAAAACAACAAAAACCACCAATTGGCATAAAAATCAACATTTTCAAAATTGATTTAAATTTTGGAAAAAATAAAATTTTATGCATAATCATTTTCTCTTGTTGTATGAGGAAATGCTTCAGCTAAGCTTTTCTAAAATTTTATTACTCACTTTTGCAATCCTTCTGACCATTTTCAATAGCTACCAGAGTCTGTGGTTATTGCCCACCCAAAACTGGTTCCTGTCTATAATGGTCTCCATGGTTTGGGTTTGGCTTGGTCCACCTTGCCCAATACCTTTGTGGCAAGGTGGCGCACCAACCTCATTTGTCACAATTTGTATCTATCTACCTACTCCAGGTATTCTAACTGACATTCTTTGTCCCATAATAACATAATTTGGTCTTTATTTAGTATACTAATTTTATGAAAAACAGTATTTTATTAAAAAATAACTTTCAGGGGCTGTATGTAAACAATATATTTCAGAGAGTATGTATGTGGTAAAGTGGATTTTTATTAGAGTAATTTAGTATATGTTTATATATTATAAATTTAATCTTTGTGTATCTCAACAATGAAGTGAATTTAAGAAACTACCAGTGCTACAGACCAGCCAATAAAAACTACCATTAGTGCTCTGTTGTCTTTGATAATTGGCTCAGACAAGATAGGCCTCAGTTATTGCACCCAGTTTAACTTAATGAACTAATCCTGTAGAAAATAGGACATGTCTTTGTTTTTAAATTGGCACACTGACTTGTGGTCAATCTAGCAACAGAGAAACCAGTGATTAGGTGCTAGATTGACCACAAGTTGATTGGCCAATTAGCAGACAAAGACAGGTTTTTTCAACAGGCTTAATTTACTAAGTTAAACTGGGAGTAATAACAAAGGCCTATCTTGTCTGGTCCAATCATCAAAGACAACAGAACACTAATTTCAATTCTGATTGGCTGGTCTGTGGCACTTGTAGCTTCTTAAATTCACTTGATTGTTGTGCTACACAAATATTAAATTTATACTAGAAATAAATAGAATGAATAAATATTAAATCAGCTGGATTAAACTTGTGGTATTATTAAAACCAATCTTTGCTCTAGTTAAATATAAAATATATATTACCACAATAGAAAACCTAAAAGTTAGAACAATATATGTTATTTTATTTAAAAACTGTTTGGGGGACAAGCTTTATTTTGCAAAAAGTGGGAGTAGAGGGGAAAAACTAGTTGGTGGACTCAGTTGTGTGGGAGAACTTAATTGGTGGGGTGGTTGGGTTCTGGCCAACTGGAAGGGTTGGCTGGAGACTAGGGCACTTGGAGGTATCAGGGGAGTGTTTTTGCCTTGACTAGCTTAGAGAAATTGATGGTATATGACATCATACTCAGGCTTGGGGATCATGGTGATTAGCTTATATACTAGAGACTTGCAAGAGAGAAGCTGTGGATTATTTGGCAATTGGCTACTGCTGTGGGCATTCAGGGCCATCTTAGTGAACATGTTAGCAATTTTCTGACAGAGGGAAAGCACATTGTGGTTGTGGGCTGCAAGAACTACCTGGTTGAAATTTATGGGGTTGCGCTCTTGGATTGTGTCCCCAATGTTAAAGAACAACATGTCTCCCATGTGTAGATTGGTATGACCAGCAGGGAAAATTAAGATCTTGTTATCACCTGATTGGATCTTCTCAGAGACCACTTCAGTGCATTTCATTTAATGTGTCAGGAAAATTCTGAATTTGGAATTTTCCAAGCTCCAGATAGTGATCAGGTCCAAATGAAATTTCACGTACATGTATCCAATGGTTAACTAGATGTGGTTTGATAAAATACAGTCCCTTTTGGGGAAGTTGCTAGAAATTCAACAATGAAAGTTCCCTATTTTGCTTCTTTTTACTCACAAGGGTTGTTTTTACCTAAAGTCTCTGTCAGAAATCTTCCTGAGGAAATTCCTGTCAACAAAGCTTTGGAAAAGTCAACCCCAGAAGGGTA
Organism: Entomophthora muscae; assembly: GCA_014839935.2. Lineage (NCBI taxonomy): Eukaryota > Fungi > Entomophthoromycota > Entomophthoromycetes > Entomophthorales > Entomophthoraceae > Entomophthora > Entomophthora muscae. The sequence goes on along the minus strand of QTSX02006457.1, from coordinate 38,196 downwards.
CTTTAAGCCAGGTTTATTGGGAAATACTGGAAAACCTAAATTAGTTAGTAGTAACTGTCATATTTTACTTTTTAAAATCAGTCTGGATAAATCTAATTATTTGGATAATTTAGGGACAGGGATCAAACCCAAGACTTTCTTGGACTTAATTGGTCATCTAGATGATAAAGTTAGTGTTAATCTTAATATTGACCATTTTTTTCCTTTAACAAAAAGTCTTCAGTCAATCATCTAATGCCAAATCAAGTTCAAATCATCTCCAGACCATCAAAAATGACGTTTACACAGCAGTTGATGCTGTTACTCTAAATTCTAGTTCATAAAACTCTTGTTCTGTTGTCTCTTCTTCTCCTGTTCTCCAGATATCAGCTGGATAAATCTGGGGCTTCCCCAATGCTTGAGGTTACTGTTAGGCAAAAATAACTACAGCTAAAATATCTTTTTTGTTGTTGTTGTCCTTGTTTTGCTAAATTCATTTAAAAAGCTTTAGTATGAGTTCCAGTTGCCCCAAATTCTCCGGATTCATCCCCAAATCTTTGGATCCCCTTTATTTTCCATCAAAACTATTTTCTTAATACCATGCTATATAAGGCTGATAAGTTACATTTCAGTATTTTTTCAATTAATAAAGTCTACATTCACCCCAAGTGAATTATTGTTCATACTTAGCTTGACTTAAACCTTTTCTTAATCCTAACCATGATATTACCCAAGACTTCTTTTATGAAGTCTCTTGGGTATAAATGGATCTATTGGATGATCTTTTTGCCAGCTGTACTGGCCAGCATTTTGATAGGTTTGCGTGCAGACTCTGGCACTTCTCCCAAAACTCAATTCTTGGATAGCTTCTGGCGCCAGATAATACCAGTAGTATGGTATACAGCTACCCCCTTGTCCCACAACCCACCTCAGAAGGAAGAGCCTCAGAACTACCAGTCTGTACAAAAAACCTCCAAACCACAGTTCTTTTGCCCATTGGCCTCTACCTTCTTCTTGTGCTACTTAGGAGCGTACTTCTTCCTTGGACGGTTCAATCTGCTCTTAAGCTGGTATTGCCTAGTTGGGGAACTCTTTCATCTTGGTATGATATCCTTTCCCATGGGTTCATTGGTAACTAGTCTAAATCGCTCTGCAATCATTCACTACCTTGGTATATTACTCCCAAGTGGGTGGGTGCCTGACAGATTGATTGAACTAATTTTTGAGGCTCTTTTTGAGACTTCAAGCCAAATCAAGACCTTGGAACTTGATCACCAGTATGAACTTATAAAAATTATGGCTCTGTTATTTATTACTATGATCTTATGCTTTAATGTCTATCTAGTTGCTGTATTAAATAAGCAACCTGTTATGTCTAAGTCCTACAATAACAGCTAGGTTCAAACAGTGGTATTGAACAGTATCTCAGTTGCTCAGCCAGAGGACAAAGCCTCCAAAAAAATCCTTATGCTCCCTGCTTTTTCACATTCCCTCTTTGAGACTTCTCCCAAACAATTCCGCACCAATGCTCAGAAGCTTCATCATGTGGCAGAACAGCTGTAAGGCAAGGCCTGCCAGTGGTATGCCAAAAGCATCCTCAAACAATATGAACTGCTTCATGTTTTCCTAATTTCTGAAAGCACCTGTTGTCCACCCTATTACCTAAGATCTCTACCAAAGAACTCTGGGACCAAATATATAGCTTCTACCAGGGCAAGATAGCTACCTCAGAATTTCTTGAGGAATTCACCTGGATCAAAAATGCTATTGGGATGGGAAATGAAGAATCCTTCTACCTCCTAAAGAAGATACTTTTACCTTAACTTAAAGGTTTTCTGGTTCACCACATCCTTTCAATCAACTACAATGAGCTAGTTCAAGAAATTCTCTGCTGGTCTCCTCAGGTTAAACAACTACCCCCTTGGAAGTCCACCTCACGCCAGATGCCGCAGACCAAGAAGAACAAACCTGATCACCTCCCTGTGGGTCTTATACCTAAAGAGGGCGGGGCTACCAGCTCTCCAATGTGAACTTAAACGCTGCATGGACAAAGGTTGCTGCCTCTATTGCAGAAAGAAGGACCATCAAGCAAAGGACTGCTTTGCTCTGAACTGTGTCCAGCAGAATCCATCAGCAGTATTGACAGCCGCTGACCCAAATAAATCTGCTATTAAGACTTATGCTTCATTTCTAGTAACAATCAAGACCTCCCAGGGGAGCCTTGATACCTTTGCACTTCTTGACACTGGGGTCATGGGTAATTTTCTGGATCACTACATCTTGATGTTATTACACATTGAAGACTACACTCCCTCATCAGTCCTGTTAGCCAATAAGTCTTCAATTTATGTCAATTGTATATTCTGCCCCATCAAAACCTCCATAGCTGGTTCCTCTTTTAGTTTGGACTATTCCAAAATCTGTGGTCTTGCCTGTTCTGTTATTATTGGCTATTCATGGTGTGAACAAGCCCAGATGAACATCGACTGGGATATGCATCAAATTGAGTTCACTAACTTGGGAATCAACTTTTCAGCTCTGATTGACCAGGACAACACACATGATCACACAAAATCAGGACTCTTTTCTAGCATTGGGCAGACCAAGGGCCATCATAAGGGTTTGTTTCCAGAGGAATTGCATCAGTACAAGGGTTTTTTCAGTGAGACCAGCTGCAATGAGTTGCTGTCTCACAAGTCCTCTGACCTTAGAATTGAGTTGATTCCTGGAAGCGTGTCATCTTGGGGCAAACTGTATCCAAAAAATTGAGCGCAGAGCATAGCCTTAAAGGAATATCTCAACAAGAACTTGAACAAGGGATTCATAAGCCAGTCCAACTACTCCTGTTCCTTGCCTATATTCTTTGCCAAGAAATCAGACAGTATCCTGTGTCTGGTGGTAGATTATGCCAAGCTTAATTCTATCACTATCAAGAACCAAAACCCACTCCCGGCTGCTGAAACACTAACAGAAAAACTTATGGTTGCTTGTATCTTCTCCAAGCTCAACCTACAAAATTCTTACAACCAGATCCACATTGCAGAAGGTGACAAGTGAAAGACAACAATTTGAACTCCTTTCAGCCTTTATGAATATCTAGTTATGCCTTGCAGTCTCAGTAACTCCCCTGCTGCCTTCTAGGGACTGAAGAATGAGGTCCTATTTCCATTCTTAGACACTAGTGTGGTGGTTTACTTGGACAATATATTGATTTACTCTCTGGATAAGGAAATTCATCTCAATCACCTTAAGGAAGTCATGGAAGCCCTCACCAAGGCTAACCTGTTTTGTAAGCTATCAAAGTGTGAGTTCTTTGCTTTGTAAATTGAGTTTTTGTGGTACTCCATTAATCCAGGAGGTTTTGCAATTGCCCCTTCTAAGGTTGAATAAGTTTTGAATTGGCTGATACCAACCTCCTGCACCAAGCTCCATGGATTTTTGGGTCTTGCTAACTTTTGTTGGAAGTTCATTAAGGACTTTTTGGCTACTGCCCTTCCTCTGACCACCCTTACCTCTAGTAAGGTTCCTTTTTCCTGGTCAAATCTGGCCCAGGAAGTTTTTGACACTCTCAAACATGCCTTCACTTTGGCTTCTGTACTGTTACGTCCTGATCCGGATTGCCAATTTTTTTGGAGACTGACGCATCTGACTACGTGTTGGGAGCAGTACTTCTCCAGCAAGGGGAGGATGGTGAATTTCACCCTGTGGCCTTCTACTCATACAAGCTCCTAGATTGGGAACATAATTACCACATGTACAAAAAGTAGTTATACACTATTGTGAATTCCTTGAAGCATTGGAGAAGATACCTCAAGGGGAGCAAGTTTCCTACAATCATCTGCACTGACCACAAGAATCTCTTGTACTTCACATAGAAACAAAATATTTTCCAAGTTTGTCCAGATGGGCCATTGACCTTTAGGCTTATGATTTTGTGATAGAATATACACCTATTAAACTGAACATAGTCCCTGACGCAATCAGCAGATGGGAGGATCTTAAGGACAACCTAGCCGCAGACCTTGATCACAATAACCAGGCAGTGTTATCTTCCTCCCAGTTCCTGTCCAGCATCATCAAGGTATCTGATTTATTGCCCTGGACCAAGAGATTATGGAAGCCCAGATGTTGTTTTCCTTTCAGGAAGAGCTCACTAATATGCTAAAGAAAACTCCCAAGGCAGTGGTGGTAAAAAAATCAGGGAATCTCCTATGTCAATGGCTCCTTATTCATCCCTGAAGGTAACCTACAAACCCAAGTAGTGAGCCATATGCATGAAGGTTGACTGGCTGGGCATAGAGGTCTGATAAAAACCTTGAAGAGACTAAGTAGACAATATTGGTGGCCTGGAATGAAAAAGGATGTTTGTGATTTTATCCTCTCTTGCGTTACATGTGGGAGGAATAAGCCAGGAAACTCCAAGCCCCAGGGTCTTCTTTGTCTGCTCCCAATCCCAACACGTCTTTGCTCTTCTTTATCTATGGATTTTATAGTGGATCTACTGTTAAGCAGTGGAAACTCAGGGGTTATGGTAGTAGTCAACCGCTTCACCAAGTACACAATATTTATTCTGTTTATGTCCTGCACTGCTAAGGAAGTTTCCAATATGTTCTTTTCAAGAGTAGTATGCAATCATGGTCTCCCTAAAGACATTACGTCTGACAGAGGGGCTCAATTTACATCCTTGTTTTGGAAGTCCCTAATGGAACAGATGGAAGTCGAGGTCAACCTGTCTACTTCCTTTCATTCACAAACAGATGGACAGACCAAGCAATTTAATCAGGTTTTAGAAGGATATCTTTGGCACTATGTTAATTCTTGGCAAAACAATTAGAGTTCCTTCTGCTACCTGGCTCAGTTATGTTACAACACCGCTTATCACAGTTCAATTGGAATGTTGCCTTTCTTTGCAAAATTTGGGTTTGACTTGGAGAGCTTCCCAACCATAATTTTGGAATCAATGTATCCTCAGGCAGATGAGCTTACAAGCCAAATGAAGAAAATACATTCAGACTTGATCTCATTTTTGACCAAGGCCTGCAAGGAATGTAAGAAGTATGCCAACTGCTGCTGCCCTCCAGAAAAGGAGTACTTTGTGGGCTCCTACTTCTACCTGAATGTCCGCAATTTAAAGCTGAAGATACCTAGCAAGAAGTTAGGTCCCAAGAAGATTGGTCCCCTTAAGGTTTTGGAGAAACTTTCTAGCCTTAACTACAGACTGGAGCTTCTGGTGAGATCTAGCGTACATGATGTCTTCCGGGTGGGTCTCCCCACTCCTTTTGATAGTGATCCCAAGTTTTTTGAGAGAAGAAATCCAGATCCGCAAATAGTCTCCAACACCTTTGAATGGGAGGTTGAGGACATAATTGACCTTTGTCAAGTCAAAGGGAAGTCATAATTCCTGGTCAAATGGAAGGATTATGGAAAAGAGTCAAATTCCTGGGAACCTGAAGAGAAACTTCAACACTGCCTAGAAGTTCTCAAGGAATTCTTTGCTAGGGGTGGCCTTCTCTTAAGCAGGGGTAGTGTCAGGAGTCTTCCTGAGTACACTCCTGTCAACAAAGCTTTGGAAAAGTCAACCACAGAAGGGTACTTCAAGCCAGGTTTATTATTAAATGCTGAGAAACCTAAATTAATTAGTAATAACTGTCCTATTTTTTCCTTTGAAAACCAGTCCAGATAAATCTAATTATTTGGATAATTCAGGGACAGGGATCAAACCTGAGACTTCCCTGGACTTAATTGATCATCTAGATGATAAATTTAGTGTTAATATTAATATTGACCAATTTTTTCCTTCAACAAAAGACTTCATCCAATCATCTAGTTCCAAATCAACTTTAAACCATCTCCACACTATCAAAGGTGACGTTTACACAGCGTTTTACACTGTTACTCTAAATTCTAGTTCAGAAAACTCTGGTTCTGTTGTCTGTTCTTTTCCTGTTCTCCAGCTATCAGCTGGAGAAATCCAGGGCTTCCCCAATGCTTGAGGTTACTGTTAGGCAAAAAATAACTACATCTAAAATAACTATTTTGTTGTTGTTGTCCTTGTTTTACTAAATTCATTTAAAAAAGCTTTAGTATGAGTTCCAGTTGCCCCAAATTCTCCAGATTAATCCCCAAATCTTCTGATGCCCTTTATTTTCCATCCAAACTCTTTTCTTACTACCATGCTAAATAAGGCTGATAAGTTACATTTCAGTATTTTTTCAATCAATAAAGTCTAAATTCACCCTAAGTGAATTATTTTCCATTCTTAGCTTGACTTGAACATTTTCTTAATCCTAACCATGAGATTACCCAAGACTTCTTTTATAAAGTCTCTTGGGTATAAATGTGTCAGGGATCCACTCATTGCAAAGTCTTTCTCCAATTGAATGAAGAAGAGCTCCCAAGTTGAATTTGACTAGAGTGGACCCTTCTGGAATCCCTATCATTAACATGTGTAGAAGGTGACCAAATAGGCGGAATATTCCCAAGAAGGGAGTGAAGTGGTTTAGGAGATAATATACACTGGTGTACCCCAAGACTAACCAGGGGACCTTGGGGTGGATAATAGGTGGGAATCTTGCTGTTTCTACATAAGGGGCATGGCAACAATGTGGTCCAAAAGATACCAAATAGAGTCTTCTGATTTGTCAGTTGGAGTTGGTTCAGGGGTTTTGAAATTCACATTGGCTTGCCCATAACTGATTAACACGCAAAAAGTCCATACAAGGAAGATGAACTTCATGCTATTGGAGGGGGAACCTTTAGAATCTACTAATCAAGTGTTTAGAAGTTGAAAATATAGCTCTATTGATTGATAGGATTAAAAGAAATTGTTGGAGCAATTTGGAAGGGAAGGATTTTCCAGTTTAAATACTGATCTTAAGTGAGGAAAGGAAACATTGTGGTAACCAGGTGATACTGCAAGAATGATTTGAGAAGTATTGCCTTGCAGGACTGCAGCAGGATGCAGCCTGCAATGCAAGAAGAGGCAGGTTGGGATTTTATTGCAGTATTGTACCTTACTATGGTTGGGAATGAAATCTGGGGCTGGATGAGAATTATTCCTTTGGCTTGGGTGGTTTGGTGGTTTTTTTTGGCTTTCTGGGTCCCTGAATATCTGGTTTGGACAATTTTTGCATTTTTTTCTGATTGATTGGCTGTATTATGATTTTCAGAGCCAAATTTAAATGCTGAATTGTTATTGTTGTTGTTATTGTCTTCTGGGGCCTTAAATGCCAGTTTTGAAATATAATTTATGTTTTGTTCTTGGTTTTTATGCTTGCTTTTGTTTTTGTGTGTGTTTTTGCTTAAAACACATTTGTTTAGCAATTTTGAATGTGTTTTTGAAACAATTAAATTATTTGTTTTGTTGACTTTCTTAGTTTTTAATTCTGCATTTAAAAATGCAGTTTCCAGTTTTTAAGAATTATTTAAACATCTTGTATTTGTGTAAGGTATGGAATTCTTTACAAAATGGATCTATTGGATGATCTTGTTGCCAGCTGTACTGGTCAGCATTTTGATAGGTTTGTGTACAGACTCTGGCACTTCTCCCAAAACTCAATTCTTGGATAGCTCCTGGTGCCAGATAATACCAGGAGTATGGTATATAGCTACCCCCTTGTCTCACAACCCACCTCAGAAGGAAGAGCCTCAGAACTACCAGTCTGTACACAAAACTTCCAAACCACAGGTATTTTGCCCATTGGCCTCTGCCTTCTTCTTGTGCTACTTAGGAGCGTACTTCTTCCTTAGACGGTTCAATCTGCTCTTAGGCTGGTATTACCTAGTTGAGGAACTCTTTCATCTTGGTATGGTATCCTTGCCTGTGGGTTCATTGGTAACTGGTCTAAATCCCTCTGCAATTATTCATCACCTTGGGAGATTACTCCCAAGTGGGTGGGTGCCTGACAGTCTCATAATCCCAGACTTTAATGGCAATTTATAATAGGATATAAATATGGTATTGTCCAAAATACTTGATAGGCAGCAGGTGGTTATGACACCAACATTAGATTATGTGGCAAATCAGGGCCACTAACCATCTCATCCCCTGGTCAATTAGTCAGAACTAGAACACTAACAGCAAGCTCATGCATTTAGAGCTGTGAAGTGCAGCAGGCAATAAATATTCCATGGAGCCCAAGTAGGCAACAGACCTCAATTGTTTGGAGGTTTAAGTCACATTGGAGAGTATCAAGTATGACAATATACATCCTTGATATGGGAGCTGACCTGATTCTTTGGCTTCTTTGTCAGCTTTGCACTGCCTCTCTTCAAGAGGGCTTAGAGTTCACGTCTTACCATTCCTTGTTGAATTGTAGGTGGATGGCAATTTCTGTAAATACCATGTCACTCTGTTTGAGGCTCATTATCTCTTCAATGATATCATTGGTTGCTAGTTGTTGTTTATGGGGCCCACTGGGCATAACAGGACCCAGATTAGGCAGGGCTTGCTCTGATTGTCCCAAATCATCAAGCAATGATTGGATTGGATTGGGTTGGATGGGCCACAGTTGCCCAGTATCCAAAGTGTGGCACAGGATTAGGTTGGGCCTGGTCTTAGGGGTTAACATACTGGCTGTTGGAAAAGCCACCTATTGATGGGCCTGGGGACACATACAACTTGGCCTCCTAACAACTTAAGTTTAGTTGGATATAGATGGGGGCCATGGCGGTTACACTCCCCTGTTCTGTAGAATGGGCTTGTTATATCTCCTGGTATTTCTACTTAACGCCATCAAATTTCTTGTCACTTTTATAAACCATCTTAAACAAAAAAAGCAATTAAAATAGTATCAAAACTGTTGCACTTCTTTATTACAGCGCCACAATTATTTAATATTATGGGGCACAGGGCATTTGATTGAATACAGTCATATATGAAGATATGAGTAGTATTGTATCAGAAGAGCCAGAATTATTTGGAAACATAATAATTGTCAAAGAATGGCTCCTGAAGACACAGAAGTACTTACAGATTAAAAGATTATTTTGTTTTGATTAATTATTTCTTCTTATACCTTCTCAAAGGTTAATCCATGGCTGCTATCAATGTCTTCTAGGACATTCTATCACGCCCTTATTTTGGGTAATCAGCAATCTAGGTTTGGTACTTATTGCACATCAAGCCAATAGAAAATAATTATCTTAACCCAGCACAGGTGGCCCTTGCTGGTGTGGGGGTTTTGGTAGCTTCAGGGGCACTTTCTTCTATCCTGAACATACTTTGGGTTTAATGCTTTAATATAACTAATATGGGATTTTGAGATTATAGGGAATTGTTGTGTTTGGCTCCTGGGGACAACATCCAGGAGGACACAGCGGGAAATCTTTATAACAAAATATTTGAGGTTTGAAGCTAGCCTTGGGTTAGCCTTCAGGGCAAAATTAAGAACATGTACCTTAATTTCCTGGAAAACGAGATGTAAAAGTCCTTTTGGCAGAAAGGACATGAAAAAGCTTGAAGATTATTAAAGCCAACACAAATGTGGATAAACTTGTCTTTATTAGGAGAAATTATTCTCCTTAAATAGTAGACAAGGGACAGTGATCACTCGTTAGAAAGATAGAGTGGCTGAGGGGGTCACGTTGGGATGAGGTCATACCAGGATCATTCACAGACAGGTATCATAATCCAAAGTGGGTGGATATTGGACCAGACCCATTTACAGAAGGCAAGGAATATCCAAAATTGAAAGCAAACCCAGCCAAATCTTTGCAGCTATCAACATTTGAAGGCCATATCAAAATAGCATTAATTGCGCAATTTCTGACATCTCCCCCCTCAAGATTGGACACAGGGAGTTGATATTTGTGGATAAATTTGGAGTGAACGCGGGCAAAAGGACATCCAGAAGACAGTAGTTTCACAGTATACTTGACACCCTTTTTAAAGATGACCTCACAGGGCCCAACCCAGAGGGAATCCAGCTTATGAGCTCTACTACCTGTATAATTTGATGCAGAGAACTAGGTTGCATATTTGATACTCAGGGAGGGAGGCTCTAGCAGCATTGGACAGGGAGAGCTCCAGATCCTTAGCCTTGTAAGCAGTGGAATAAGCTGTCACTTGAATGTCAATGATACAATTGGTTAAGTCTTTAAAATGGGCCTCAGGATTTTCAGACGCATCAACTTTGATCAAGGGGGTCCCAAGATTGAGGGGGTGGCGGCTTCACGTCCATACAACATGGCAAAAGGGGACTGACCAGTTATTCAGTGTCTACTGAGTTGGTAAGCAAAGAGGGCAGCAGGGAGGAATATATCCCAGTTGGCAGCATCAGAGAGCGTGAGCTTCCTCATTATGGACACCAGGGAGGAATTGGCTTGTTTGACAGTTTCATTAGTTGAGGGGTTATATAGCGCAGAGAAAGATTGGTGGGTCCTCAAAGCCTTGACAATAGACGTGATGAGGCAAGCGTTAAAGTTGGTACCATTTTCAGAAAGCAGGACTTGAGGGCAGCCATGTCAATAGAAGATGTCTTAAAGCAAGAAAGTAGCTGTGGTCTTGGCAGTTATATCTTTTGTTGCTCTAGCCTCAACCCACTTGCTAAAATGATTTATGGCAACTAAGATAAACCGGCACCCCAACCTAGACCAAGGGAAAGGCCCAACAGCATCAATACTCACAGTGTGGAAGGTATGCTTTGGAGGGATGAGCTTGAACTGGTGTTGGGATGGGCAAGGGCGTTGGAGTTGGTTTAAATGGCAGGAGGCAAGAACATCAGGGATCAGGAGGTGCATGTTCTCTCAGTAGAAGTTCTTGCATAACCAATCATGAGTTTTGGCTATACCCCCATGCCCAGTGTCAATGTGAGCTTGGAGGATAATGGCTATCTTCATTCTAGGGGGTGTAGGGTAGGTAGGCATTGTTAACCTTTTTGAAGAGCTGCCTATCAAAATTTACAGTGTCCTTGGATAGGGTCTGTAGTTCCAAAAAAATGTATTCTGGCTCCGTGGTCCTAGAGTCAAGATACCCTGTTAATTTGTATAGGCAATCAGCGTCAGCTGGGTGGATAGCTAGAATTGGCATCCTTGACAAGCCATCAGCTTTCTGATGTTGGGCCCCAGGATGGTGTATCACAGGTAAATTGTACCCTTGTAGCCATAGAGCCCAGCACGCTAGTTGACCTTCAGGCTCCTTTAGCTGTTGCAGCCATTTGAGGGAGGAGTTATCTGTGACTACCGTGAAGTGGGTCCCATAAATGTAGTTCCTAAACTGTTTTACAGCATGCAGCACTGCCAGGTATTTCTTCTCAGTGACACTGTAGTTTTTCTTGTGCTTATTGAGGACCCGTGAAGCGTAGGCTACAGGTCAATTCATGCCTTTTTTGTCAAGCTGGGCTAGGATGGCACCCACAGCTACTCCACTAGCGTCAGTATACAAGATGAACTCTTTATCATAATCTGGATAAACCAAGATAGGAGCCTCTTTGAGCTTGGCCTTCAACGCTTTGAATGCTTGTTGTTGGCTGTCAGTCCACTCAAAGGGGATGTTGCAAAGCAGTTGGACAAGGGGTTCACTCAGTTCAGCAAAGTCAGGTATGAACTGTCAATAGTAGCCCATCATACCAAGGAATACTTGAACCTCTCAAAGATTTGTGGGAGTTAGCATCTTGTTGATGACTTCCACCTTATTATTAATGGAGCAGATTCCAGTTTAAGTGACCTTGTGACCTAAGAATTCAAGGTGTTCTTTAAAGAAGGAGCACTTGGAGGGTTTGAGTTTCAAGCCAGCTTTGCAAATCTTGATAAAGACAGCCATGAGGTGTTCCAAGTGGTTGATAAAGGTAGCGCTGAATACAGTGATGTCATCAAGGTACACAAGGACACAAGAGAGCTTTAGGTCTTGTAGGATGGAGTCCTTAGCTTGTTGAAATGTGGCAGGGGCATTGCAGAGTCCCTGGGGCATACAAGTGGGTTCAAAAAGGCCTTCTGAGGTGATAAGCGCAGCCTTTTCTCTGTCTTCAGGGGATAAGTCAACTTGCCAATATTCAGAGGCTAGATCCATGGCCGGGAAAAACTTGGAATCATCCAGCTGTCTGAAAGCATTGTCAATTATGGGCAAGGGGTAAAAGTCTTTCTTAGTGAGAGATTTCAGGCGGCAATAGTCCATTGCAATGTGATGTCCTCCATCTTTCTTCCTGAGGATCAGTAACAGGGAAGCCCAAGGACTTTGGGAAGAAGCCAGTAAACCAGCGTCTAGTAGTTGCTTGAGTTCTTTAGACACTTGAGCATCCTCCACCCTACTACAGCGGTATGGTTTGGCACAAAAAGAGGGTGCATTCCCAGTATCAATCTGATGGATGACTCCTTTAGCCAGGCCATAGTCCGTAGATCCAGAGGCAAAAATGTTGCTAAACTGATTGAGCAGGTCCAACACGTCTTTCTGTTAGATGGGAGACAATTGGGGGAAATCAGCAGCAGTGAACAAGGAGAGAACTTGTGGATTGTCTTCAGGTAGATTGAAATCACTAAAAGTTCTGAAAGGGTAGAGGGAGGCCACTTGTTCTTCTCCCAGTATACAACCATGCCCTACAACCTGGCCTCAGGTCACCTGCATAGGCAGGGCTGTCAGATTGGCAAGCAGTAATTGTACAGACTTTTTGTGGGTTTGATCTAGAATCCCAGGACACAGGCAGAGCTCCTTACGGCTTAGAGATTCAGGTGAGTAGAGTTCCAAGAACAATTTTTCAGGTAGATTGTAAGAAATATGGGAATCAATCACCACTTGAGAACCTGGGGGAATGGTGATAGCAGCTGGTGCTAGAAGAGGTACCCCTTCTTCCTCAGGGCAGGAAGGAGGAGGGGTGCGCATGTTGGAGTAGTGAGTCCTATACTTGAGAGAGAAGATACCTGTGGGGTACTCAAGCACGCAAGTTTTAAGACGTTTTCCTGGGAGGCGCAGAGGTTTCTCAAAAATCAAAGAGACCTCATATCCTAAGAGCAAAATTTATCCATCTTGTAATTTTACAATCTTTCTATATTCTTGGAGGAATTGTGTACCTACCAAGAGGTCATAGCTTTTGTTATCAAGGACTACAGCGCGGGAAGCAATGAGGAGTTTCCCAAACCTCATGGGTAGAGTGGAGTAGGCACTAATGGCCCACGTTTGTGCCATGTCAGCTGTGCCATACAACTGAGTGTAGTTGAGATCAAGGGCCAACTTAAGTTTCTTCAATAGTTTTGAAAATACTAGTTTACTGGAGAACCTGTGTCCAAGATGGCTTTGATTTTAACCTTTTGGATTGATACTTCCACGCAGGTTGTATCTTTCCCAAAGGGGGGTAAGGCTGCCAACACACCTTAATCAGCCTCTAGTTCCTTTTCCCATTTAGCTAACATGCACTGTAATGCAGTAATCTCCTTATACACAGTCTGCAGAGGGAGAGATACAGTTACATTTTGGAAGAGAGCTTCTGCTAGCTTGGCTGCTTCCTCAGAGGAATCAACCAATATGGGAGATTTATAGGCTTGAGCTAGGTAAGGGCAAGCCACCATGGCTTTAGCTTCACTTGCAGGTGCTCAGGAAGTGGTGGTGGTCTTCCCAGAGCAAAGCTTGTATGGGACAGAGATAGTTTCCGGAACAGCCAAGACAGAATAGCCATAACTATCAGAATCTTCAGGATCTGAATCACTGGAGAGATTGTGAAATAGATGAAAGATAGTTGGGCCAGAGGAAGAGGGAGCTTTCTCATCAGAAGGAGGATTGGGGGGAGACGGGGAAAATTTGTCAGCAGAGAGCGTCTCTGTTTCTAAGCTGACCTCTCTTTTCCTGCCTGTTCCTTGGGGTCACAACCTTCCACTTGGGGATTAGTGCAAGTACGTGAGCGGTACCCTATTTGGCCACAGTTATTACAACCTTGCATCTTAGCCTGTCCACCAGTACCCAGCATCATAATGTGCGGCGTACAAGAGGTAGTCCCAGCATTACTGGCTTTATTTTCACATACCACCGTACCTCCATGGGTCAAATGCATGTCTTGCAAGAGCGTCTTAATACTCTTCATGGAAGTGAGTGAAGCCTTGTGTGCCTTAAAGTGTAGGCATAAAAGCTGGTTCACTTTCAGAGCATTTGAACAAGTTGTGTAAGCTTCTTGGGAAGTTAACTGTTGACTAGTGATTAGCTGCTGGCCTTCAATGTAAAAACAATCTGCAAACTCATCCAGGGTTTCCTTGGGCTTAAAGACAATGTGCATGAATGCATCCTTCTTGACCTCCAAGCTGAGATCTTCTCTCAACTCCTCAATAAGGAGGCACTTCATGTCTTCTCAAGTGACAATGAAGGGGAGTTCAGGGACCACTACTTCTTGGCATGTGGGATGTAGACAGGTGAGGATATGTTCCTTTTTGAGTTTTTCAGTAGCCCTACACATTGCAGTTTTGTAAATTGTTAGAAAGGCAGCAATGGTAGAGGTTTTAGGATCAAATATCTGCTTGAAGGTCAGTTTGTAGTTTGGGTCAATGGACGAGGACTGACTGTTTTCACCAGGGTTGAGGATGTTAATATGAGGGTTGCCTTCAAACTTGGACTCAGCAGCAGATTATCTAGCCCAGAATAGTCAAAGGCTTTCCTCTAGGGTATCCAAGGTAGAGCTATTCCGCCCACTAATGTCCCTAGCAGTGGTGGCAGCAGTTCCAAATTTGTTAATCTTAATTTGTTGTAATGCCAAGGTGCCAGTAATCCCATTGAGGTGGGTGGTCAGGGAAGGGGTCTGAGAAACCAAGGGGACAACTTGTTCATTCAGTGTCTCGGTAAAGCAGGAGAGGTTTTGTACCTCCCTTTCCAATGTGTCTTGCCTATCAGCTACATCATTTGTTACTTCTGCAAGCTGATCTAGTGCACTTGCACAGTTGACCCAGGGTTGGAATTCCAACCCAGGGCATCAACCATGATTATCATGAGCGGGAGTATTAACAACTTTGCCTTTCTATTAATCTTCAGATTCAGACAACGAGTCCTCAGAATTAGAGAGGTGTTGTCTCAATTACTCAATTTTCTTTACAAGGTAGCTACTTGGTCAGTGAGCAAAGCAATGCAAGGGTCAGGAATAGGTTTGACTAGAGGAGGGTTTTGAACAGAATATTGACTCCAAGTGGTAGCCTTGAGCTTGGCTATTGCTTCTCATACCTTGGCTTCAAAGTCAGATGGGACCTAAACAGGAGGAGCAGGAGGTATCACCTCAATGGATGCTACTCTATCATCCACATAATTTTGTACTTGATACAGAGTGTTGCCTAGTGCAGCCTTATCTAGACCATATTGATGCTGCAGATGGCAGCCCCAAGTATCAACATGAGTTCCAACCAATTTGAGCTGAGAATCAATATGTTCTCAGAATTGGTTAAGTTTGCTAACAGAGTTTCAAAATCCTGGCAATGATTTAACAGAAAGGCCTCAATTTGCCCATGCCACGCTGCCTGATGCTCATCTAATTTTCATAGTCAGTCCTTGATGTATCCAGAGAGCAAGGAACAAAGGGAATTCAGGGAGGAGGTTAAGTACTTCTGAGAGGCCAGCAAATTGCACTAGTTATTGGAAATACACGCAAAGAGGCTGTAGGACCATTCTTGATATGCCATATTCTGAGCATGGTTGTTTGAGACAGTGGTAGTTACAGCATTTAATAGTTGATTCTGGGATCCTAATGCAAGTTGATGATGAACCAAGGTGGGTTAGATGAACTGGTTGACTAACACGCCAATTGTATCCATGGATTCCATTAGCGCAGGGGGAGACCAAAGTCCAAGAGGAAGGAGTACAGGTCTTTGGAAGAGTACCTGGGACAGAGACCAGGGATAGTGTGCATTGCCACAGTGCCAGAGTGGAGAAGGGAGCGGGCGGCAGCACAAGCTTGCTTGTAATTAAGAGAGAAAGCTGGAAGGGGGGCCCACACAGGCCCAGGGGATAGAACCAATACCATAGGAGTTGAGGGGGCATTGTTGATGTCTTCTTCTAGAGGGAGACTAGAAACTTTAGGTTGCTTGGGTACTTCAGAAACAAAGGGAGAAAGACCAGAGAATGCGCGTGGGAATGGGGTAACCAAGGGGCTTGCAGCCCCTGTAGTGAGCACCATTTTGTTGTGTTTGGATCCTGGGGACAATATCCAAGAGGACACAGCAGGAAATCTTTATAACAAAAGATTTGAGGTTTGAAGATAGCCTTGGATTAGCCTTCAGGGCAAAATTAAGGGCATGTACCTTAATTTCCTGGAAAACAAGATGTGAAAGTCCTTTTGGCAGAAAGGACAGGAAAAATCTTGAAGATTATTAAAGCCAACGCAAATGTGAATAAACTTGTCTTTATTAGGAGAAATGATTCTACTTAAATAGTAGACAAGGGACGGTGATCACTCATTAGAAAGACAGAGTGGCTGAGGGGGTCACATTGTGATGAGGTCATACCAGGATCATTCACAGACAGGTACAATAATCCAGAATGAGTGGATATTGGACCAGACCCATTTACAGAAGGCAAGGAATATTCAAAATTGAAAGCAAACCCAGCCAAATCTTTGCAGCTACCAATATTTGAAGGCCATATCAAAATAGCATTAATTGGGCAATTTCTGACAGGAATTAAGCCCAGTGCCTCAGCGCTTGATGTAAAGTAGAGTGGTGCTCTGGCGCCTAAAATATTTGTAAGTTGTGCTGCAGCGCTTGGAATAATTTTCAGTTGGTGCAGTGGTGCTCAATGTATAATTAGGACGGTGCTTTAGAGCCTGGATTAATAGTAGGATGGTGCTGCAGCGCCTATAAAAATTACTAGTTGGTGAAGTGGCAAATCATGTATTAACTAAACGCTGCAACAGAACTTATCATTAGTTAATTTGTGATACAATTCAGTATACTGCTGCTGGTTCAATATGCATATACTTTATATTACTGGTTTATTGTGTTGGGCTGCTGTAATCCTTATTTTCGAGCTCCATCATAATTGGCATCATAGATTTTTATACTGTTAATTCTTAGTGTTGGCAGCTCAAATTCTAATCTGAAAGCTCCTTCATAATTAGCATCATTGCTTGGTCAAAATCCCAAAAAAATAGAAAAGCAAAGTATTTCCAGAGTATTAATTTTATTTAAATGTGTGCTCCTATTTGAAACATTCTCTCAGACATAAATGGCCAAATTCAGAAGCACATAAATTGAGAATAATGATGTAGTTTCCTGAATAAACTTTGGTTAATTGACTCTCTGAATATATATTTCTATTGTGAGTAAAAAACAATCCAGATTGTTAGTAATGTGTTGTTTTGTGTTTGAAATTTTCACTTTTGTGACTTTCTCAACTTTATTATCTGATTATAACATGTTTGTTGCTTGACTAATATATCAGTAGACTTTAATTGCCTCATGATGTGACACATTCAATCTTGTTTTTGAAAATGGTTTCTTCTATGTTGGCTGTTTTATTTTTAATTCATTTCTAATTTTTTGCATGCTTAACTATTTTTTAATATGGACCTAGATTAATGTACTTTTTTGCCTGCAATTAACCTTCAAGTGTAACCATTATCCCTTTTCTGACTGAACTGAGCTTTTTCTGGGTTATTATATCTTTTATACTACAAGATTGTAAAGCTAATGTAGTTATGTGGTTGTTAGTTGCACAATATTTCATATTTGAGCATTTTTTGGTTATCTTAGCTTCAGAAATCATTATGGACATTTATTTTCATTGATGAGCATTTTTAGGAGAATTTGAATTGATACAGGAATTTTGTTTTTTTGCTTGAGGTGGTTCAAATAAGCTCACTATCTGCTTTGAATGATTTGGTGATCTTGCATCAATAGGCTTCAAAATCATCACCTAAGAGGTTATGGGTATTTTCTGGAATAGGTTATTGAGCTGCCATGTGATATCTTTTATGGCTTTGGTTGACTTGAAGTGATATACTTTGATATGTTTGAAAGGAATTCCAGTCATCAAGCTCTTTGTATGATCTGGATTTCATCCTTCCAGTGTACTTGTTGCTGCTAACTTGAAGAGGCGTTTTATAACTTCTTGTGTTCACTTTTCTCTGGGGAGATGTGGCGCAGAGTTTGACAGTTGTATGTTCAATCCAGTATTGCAAATTTTCTTTGATCTTGGAAGAGAGCTGTAAAATTCTCATCTACTTGTGTTTACATATTATATTCTCATTACCACTGTTTTTATTGTTGAGCAAGGTGATTGTGATGAAGTTAGGCAGGAGTTAAGCATGTGAAAATGCAATTGCAATTTTATGTGAAATGATGTATCAGTTAAATACTTTTTATCCTGGCTTAATATGAATGTTGTATCTAATGACAAAAGGATTTTAGGCCAATTGGGTTCATAAAAACCATGTTGAGGCATCCAAAAATTTAGTGTATTAATTAACCTGAAAAAAGTGATGCAGACTGGGTGATTTTTCCTTTGGGGTTGAAGGGGTGATTGACATGCTGTAGTAGATTTTTCCCTTTATGTTGATACCAGTGTCATGAAGTGGCTTTGGAAAAGCAAGATTAAGAAGATAATAATAAATTTTTATTTTGATGTCATTTGTGCTATATGGAATAGAGATTTGATTCAGGAATATGGAATTGATCTTGGTGATAATTTGTGGCAGTATTCTGGAAGTGTCAAATGCAGGATCATAAATCAGAATTTATCTTGTTAGCCAAGTAGCAGCCATACTTTCAAAAATGGATAGTTTCTAAATTCAATTGAGCATTACAATGCATGTATCAAATTGCAAAGTCTAATAAATTATAAAAGACAAAAAGAATCCATAAATTCCCCTTACATAAAGGGATAGCACTATTCTAAGACACCACCAACTATTTTAGTATAATAAAGTAATAATCTATATCTTATATTAAAAGGAACTAGTCTGATGAAACAACCTTAAACAAGAAATCATAGATCTACTAAAGCATTACAATGTATATGAAAAATATACTTGCACAACAGCACCCAAACCTATTGTCAAACTGATACCCTATCCAGAACCCTTTAATGTTTGAGGCTTGGATGAAGTAGGTCCCTTCCCAGATGCCAAAGCAAAAGAACCTTTTTAAACTGTAACCATTAAAATTTTATATAGTTTTTAGTTGTCTAGATAAACAAAGACCACAAAGGAAAAACAATAAGCTGCTGCATACACAAATAAGTTGTCTTTTACTATGAAACATCATATTACATAATTACTGATGAAGTCTGCAAACTAGCAGGAATTACAGTGAATAAATAATTAAAAAACAAAGCAATAAACAATCTAAAAACTCTCCCTAATGTCCACATACAAGTGGTATAGTGTAAAGAAAAATGAAATTCTCATATACCCCTGAAAAGGATCATGGATAGAAAAGACAAAGACACATGGCCATAGTGTGTAAAATATTTACTGCTAGTATTTAGAGTCAGAGTCAATCAAGTAAATGATTACTCCTTGTTTGAGCTCATCTATAGATATAATCCAGAATTAGTCATCCATAACAAGCAAACTGTGACTGTATGACAGTCACTATTGAGTATTTGGCCAAATAAATGCTCCAAAATAGGAAGTTATCTCTGTTTTTCTGATTATTGAATGTAGATAGGTTGGATTGGAAATCTTAAGGTAAAGATTCCTGAAAACTGGATATCTAGGTTGAATAAAAGAACAAAAGGCAAGATTGGCTGAGTCAATCTGGGAGACGGGATGTCTCAAAAACGGTTTAATTAATTGGGAAGATTAATTAATAAATACACAGGAATATAATTAATGAGGATTTAATTATATTGGTTAAATGGCCTTGACTGTGTCAAAAGATCTGGTTAAGGTTAACCATAGGAAAAACCCCAGATTTTGGCTTGGAAGCACCATATTTGCAAATTCATTAGGTTAAAGGCGCCGCTGCGCTGCCTAAGTGAATTTTAAAATGCTTTGGTGGCGCCTGGTTTAAGTTTCAAAGCTTTTTAATGGGTTTTAAGACAAAAACAATTAAATGCAAATATAACTGAATAAAGTCAAGGATGCCTAGGAATTCAGGGTTGATCAGCTGGTTCCCAGTTGGAACATTAATAGCTAGGTTTTGAGATGCTTAATCCACAGGGTTTTGGCGCTTGGAGCTGAGGAAGCACCATGCTGAATTGGTACATTGGGATGAATGGAGTCAGGTGACTTCTTCCCATTGTAGGTCAATTCTCATAGGTTGAGAAATATTGGTGATATTTTAGGTAAAGATCTAGGTTTGGATGACTTAAACGTCATAGGTCACGTGAGATGAATCATAGGTTGATTCAGGAACTGGAGGGGTTTTCAGCCAAATATGCCCTGAATGGTATATAAGCAAAAACAGCTAAACTTTAATAAACATATATTGTCAATTTTGACGCTTTCCCCTCAACTGCCTTTTCAATTATTATTTCTTCTTTGTTAAATTTTGAAAGGGCCAAATTTGGAGTACTTTGTGTGTAAACTGCTGCTGCCAGGAAAGAGAAGCCTACAAGTTTGTTGGAGGAAGCTTGGGCAAGCTTGGAGGTCACCAAGACTGTGCCTGAGGAGTCATTGGTGGAAGTAAAGGCTGTGTTTGAAGATTTATATTCCAATTACTTTGCAAAAGAAGGTACTCCCGCCCAAGGAAACCAAATCTATGTGTGGTATTCCTGGAACCTGTTAGTAGGATGGGACAAAATCTTACAACACGTGAAAGCAAAGGCAAATTGTGAAATTGAGGATTTAAGGGCAAGGGAGGAAAAGAGCATTGATATCATGGCCCGTTGGCAGGATGATAACAAAGTGTTGTCCCATAAAATTACCTCTCTGGAGATAAAGCTATTTGAAGCTTTGTCAAAGGAAGGTAATGGCAATAAGAGTCAAGGGCAGGATAATGGTGGGATGGACTTTTTGGACCTGGATCCGCCACACAAACCTGTATTATATTCTCAAAAGAAACCACTAACAGAGACACATAACCCTTAACTAAAATCTATAAGGCTCAAAGACAAAGTGGTAGCCACTAAAATAATGGGCCAACAAAGATTCACCTCACAATAGTAATTTTTTCCCTGGTACCCCAGTATAGATCCTTTGTGAAACAACCAAAACTAAACTTGGTATACAGAGGGCTAGGTAGAGTTGTTAAACACTTTCCAGAGCACAAAATATACCTTGTGAGATTCTGAAGTGCTAAATAGAGAGTCATCAAAAAATATCCCAGAGCACACCTCCTCCCAAGCAAATAAGAGTGTTTAGAGCCTTATTTCCCACTACCAGTCAAATACAGAATTACCCTGTAATTGATGTCAAGACAAGGTCTCCTCCTGATCTCTCTGCCTTAGAACACTAACTTCTTAAACCCTTTTAAATTTTATTTTGATGATGCTCATCCTCCCCTTTATCAAATCAATAGGTCAGTCATGTGAAAATCAATCATACTACATCTCCTCTCATACTTGATCCATAACTATTCCTAAGATTAAGCCACAATAATTTTAGCCTAGGATTCAAATCTATTAGTTGGTGGAATTTCCCCCCTCATATTCCTATTGCTTCTCCTCCCTAGGTTTCCTCATAGTTAGAGGTAGAGAATATGATTAATTTTTTAGTGATTGCCATATGACTGTTTAGTGGAAGTTTTTTGACCAGTGGTTCTGGTATTATAAATGCTGTTGACAGACACATTAATATTAACCCATTATGCCCAAGCTAAAATTTAACGCTGGGCCTTTTCAATGTGGGCTCTTTTATGGAGTAGTTCTCAGAGGTCCTCATTTACCTCTAGTGACATTGCTTTAATTCACTTTCTTTAATACAGATCTCTTCATTCTAAATCCATCCCTACCATTGGGGTGAACTATCCTCTGAAATAGTAATATTTTTCATCTATATTTCACACCCATATTGAATATATACTTCTGATAATTATATAATTTAAAATAAGGAAGAAGATTATGATACAGGGATATATTTATTGAATATAGAATATGATTGTTATATAGTTAAGTAAGAAGCTACAGTAGTTTTTGGAGCTGTGGCAACAAGCAAAATTAAGTCATCTGTAAGAAAAATGCACTCAGGCTTAAACATAATTACTTCAGCTAAATTAAATATTAAAAAAGATGAACTTATATTAAATTACATTATATTTGGTTCCCTTCTATTTTTTATGGGCTAAGTTGCTTTTGTTTACATTTGAGTCCATATTGATTAGACATGACTTGTTTTTTCTTGTTTCTGCTGCTTCAAAACCTATTATATATAGTATAAATTTATATCATGGATGTAATGTGATTTAGAAAATCTGACTTTCTTTGAAACTTTGGTGTTTGATCCTGGTTTAATATCTGGATTATGACTTAGGGCCACCTTCTACTCAACAATTGAGACATTTACTGAGGAAATGGCTTACTGTGAGGTAGTTATCAAAGATTTTGTGAACCCCACTTTAGTTTATACTGTTTACATAGAGTATTTAGTTTTTACAACCTGTATTTTTGTGTGTTTCTCATGTTCTTCCTCCCTTTCCTGGATGATATAAGGAATAATTGTTGTTAATTTGTACCCCCAGGCCATTATGGTGAAATTTACAACACCATCCATGAATTCTGACTTTGAATTTTTGAAGCTTGTATCTGAACTTATATTAATTCAACTCCTAAATATCAACATAAAACTCAATGTTATCTTGATTTGCCTATCAACAGTATTGTTACCTTTAACTAGATCAGAACTTTGGAAATATATTTTTGTGAGAGACTTCTTTTGGTATGGATATAATTTGGTTTATTTAACCATAAGATGTGAACATACAGTTGTGGACAACTTGAATGAAAGGATAATATTTTGTATGCAGCTACAATATGTTCATAAATACATTTGCTAGAATTGGATATTTTGGTTGACTAAAAGAAAGTAGTTTTTGGGTCTATTACTGGATTTTTCCCATGTGAAACTTTGGGTTAAGTCAAAAAGTTTGGCTAGGGTGATGTAGTCATCTGCAATGTGAAAGCTAGCACTTGATATTTTATTTGTAATAAATTCCAATATTTATGATTTTAATTGCAGCAGCAGTAATTTTTAGTTTGAAAAAGAAGGTGGATATCAGATAACTTCTTGGGCATTACTTCATTTATCTGATAAAAAATAGAATGTAGAATAATAAATTAATTGGTATTGGCAATATACTTTGCATTTATTTAAGTCTTCTAAAGGGTATAATAGTTGAGATCAGTCATCAGATTCGTCCTCTTTGTCCATTGAGTCAGGGAGAGCGCTAGTTGGGACCTTCTGGTCAAGCATGTGGTCCTTCTTAAACAACAAATCGTTGACAAGGTGCTCAACGGTATGGGAGTCGACTCCACTATCGGATTTGGGATCTATAGCATGTTCAACTGAGGCGGCGGATTCAGTAATAAACTTCTTGAATTGGTTGAAGTAATCATCAGAAAGTCCTTTGTCGTTGGCATGAGGGATGGCATCATGGGCTTTGGTGGGTACTTCGGGGGTGGGCACTTGGTCGTTTCCAAGAAAGGGGATAAAGAAGAGGTTGCCATAAACGGAAGACAAAGCAGCTAAAGTAATCAGACTAGTACGCATGTTAACTTTCATCTCGACTTTGATGTGCTTAAATACTGTACATTCTATCTGTGATTTCTTTATTGTCGATCTCCGTTTCGTTCAGATTAGACCTATAATGTCCGTCCGCCACTGATCTACATTTTACGTTTGCCAAAGCGCCATTATTCCAATGTCAGCCTCCCAAAATGAGGCATCTTCTCCATACGCTAGTTTAGTTCTTTGCATTGGGGACTTGTGCTCGGCCGATCATCTTTAAACGAAGATCTATTAGCATCTGATTTCAACTGCATTCTCGAGCCATTCTTTTTAAGTCCCCTTTAAAACAAGAACATCGCTTCCAAATCCAGTCTCCCTGCCGTTAACCACTTAAGAGTTTCATGATTAATCTCACTTACGCATCCGGTTTTTAACCTAATACCAGTTACACTGCTGGACTAATATACAGTCACTCGTTTTAAAAACATATTCCGTACCGCTCCGCTCTGGACAAATAATTTGCAAATCGCAGCAAAGATGGATTTTATTCATTAAACTATACACCCCAGAAAAAACATGCATTAAAGCTAAAATTAAAAAATGATTTTACTTATATTTGGTCACTTCATTGCCCTCGCCGGCCAATAGTTTACTTGAGATAACGTTTACTGCATTTAGAAAACTTGTTTAAATTAGAAGGCCGGCTAAATTAA
Organism: Entomophthora muscae; assembly: GCA_014839935.2. NCBI lineage: Eukaryota > Fungi > Entomophthoromycota > Entomophthoromycetes > Entomophthorales > Entomophthoraceae > Entomophthora > Entomophthora muscae. The sequence goes on along the minus strand of QTSX02006457.1, from coordinate 14,003 downwards.
CTAGATTATATTAATTTAAATGCATATTCTTAATTAATTATACCATAGAACAGTTTATTTTAGATCCTTATTTATAAGAATGTACTAAAAGCACTCCCTGTCTGGTATTAAAATAAAATCTCCTCAGAACCAACTACGATCTTTTCCATGCCCATCTGGATCGCTTGTTCCTGCTTTAATTTGAAGTTGTAATTACCCCAATCGGATTTACAACCCTTTTAAATAGGTGGTTTCGCTTACAACTTGTTTTTGCAGCGGCTTAATTCAACTAATGACCACGCCTCTTCAGTCTCTGGACTTCCTTTTTAAAAACCAATAGCTAATACAGTTTTTGTTCTTGATTTCAGGTTTATAAAATATAGCTTTTAAGGCCAGAACCCCAATGGCAAAATGGCTTGCAAGGTAACCCAATCAATTTAAAAGTTTACAACTCAAACTATAAAGCTTACAAAATTGAAATTACAACAATTAAATCACATGTAATACAGCAGTTTTATAACCTGTTGAGATAAACAAAATCCTTTCAGTCTAAAGCAAAATCAACTCGCCTCGGAATGAAATAGAAGTGAACCCAGATCTACTGTTAATTAATATAAATCCATATATTTTTACTTTTGTTTTAAGCTGAGTTGATTTTGTTCTCAGTTGATTTTGTATTAGACTGAAGTGGTTTTGTTTATCTCAACAGGTTATAAACCTACTATATTATTTAAATGATCATAAAAGTGATATAGTTATATGTACAGATAAAATATAGCAAGATAAGCAAAAAAAAGCTGACTTTTATGTTCAACTTGTTTACTTCTTCTATACCTTTTATAGCATTTTTATGAATATTTGGATTTCTTTATAGATTCTGTCGCTTTATACTAGGGGTGGTAATAAATCTGAACAAATAGTGTTTTTTAATGACTTGGTTTCAGGATATGTATTTGAAAACTTATAAAATATTTATATTATTTAAAAAAAATATAAATAAGTTTAATCTTTTATATTGTCAACTATGTAAATAAATTCATATCTTCCTTGGTAAAGTTAATGGTTGCAGCACCCATATAAAAATTACTAGCTTATCATCTCTAAAGCATATCCATTCAGAGACCAAGCAAAGTTGAAATCTATAGATCCTATTAAGAACTCCCATATGTTTTGACTACACTGCTGATTTGAGGATCATTCACAAATCTAAGGCACCAACAATTTTAGATAATGGTCCAGACTTGGTAGAAACTAATGGAGTTCAATCTGATAAATAATTTCTTTTCATCTTTAGGGTGGCCACCTGGCTAGTCAAAGCCACAAACTGAGAGCCAGATTGAGCTGAGGATATTGTTTTTTAACTGTACATATTGGATATTGGCTGACAAATAGTAACTCAGATTTCTCATTTATACTTCTATAATCTCTTATTATAAGGATCATAGGAATCTTAAGATTAAAGAGCCACCAGCTTATCTTCAAAGACTCTTAGTTCTTGGTCCTGTACAGAAACACATTTTCAACTTTTTTTCAAACCTCTTTTTATATGCTTTTGTTGAAACCGCAGGCTCAACCCGCCAGCAAGGTTCCAACCAAGCAGGTTTGTGACCCACAATCTGATTATCTGGTCACTTGAGGCCAGACTAGGAAGTCAACTTGAATTACCAAATCCAACAACATGAACAGATGATGATCCTTCCTGGTGGATACCTTGTTTTGGCGCTTGACTCATTGCCAGGATCAAGCCACCCCCTTCTTCCATCCAGCCGTGTGATCACCAATCATGTTCCTGTTATCCTTGATTCACATGAACTATATAATCACTATCTCAAAATAAAGATTATTCTCTATCTTCTAAATATTTTTCTCCATGTAACTCTGCTAAAACAGCACAGTTACGACACTTTTAAAAGATCTACTAGATTATCTAACTTATAATTTTGATTATTAGAGTGGTTTCATCACTTGCTCAAATCTTTTACCAAGATCTCAAATTAAAACATTATAGCCTTTAGTATTACCCTGACCTGGTAGATCCATACTTTCTAAGATTTATAAAATCCCTCCTTATTTTCAGGGTACCAGGTCTTGTGAGATGCTTGCCATCTGCAGGCTCAGAGTGGGTCATCAAGCTGGATCTAACATGATAACATAAGAGATTGTGTGACCTAATAATGACCCAGGGCTGGAAGTAGGCACCATTTAGTCCACCAGTCTCATGAGAGTGGTATAAAAAATATCAAAAAGTTGGGTGAATAGTGCTTCTACTGGAATGGTAGGGGTGGGTGAGCGGTCAGGATTGGGTGTGAGGGGAGGATTCTAAGCATGAGTTAGATAGGCTGGTAGCTGTATTTTTTGTCAAACAGCATCAGCTGAATTATATGCCAAACTCCTTCTATATTAACTTATAAAAATTTCTATTCTGGGCAAGGGATCTGACAATAGGATGCTTTCTAGGATCAAATCCTTATATTCAGGGTTTGGGATATATTTAGTGAGATACACAGAGCCAAAGGTTAATCTAGGAGGGTGATACAAGTTGGGCTGTGATTTTGCAGTCAGTTTGGTTGGTTGACTTGTGGGGCTATTAGGGACTGATAGAGTCATGTGCAGGTAAGAGAAAGCTAAAACAATAAAAGGTAAAAGCTGAGTGAATCAAATTTTCATAAAGTGTTTTTTAAATGAATTCATGAAGCCTGGATCTGAACTGGCAGGGTACAGGTACTCCATTACCAGGCTTCAATATGGGGCCAGTATTTCTGTAAGAGAGGGGGGTAAACTAACTAAGTTTGGCTCCTATCCCGGTGAAATGAACCACCAGGATGCCGCCCAGTGGAGTACTGGGATGGCTGCTCAGAGGGGGGATCAAAGAGAGGACACAGGAAACAACCGTGGAAAGTAGGCATTCAGCCCCATCAGAGCTAGCCTGGTAAGCAACCAGGGCGTACAAGTGGGGGCAGGAGACAGCTTCACAGGTGCTAGGGGAGGTACCAAGTGGTTTGCCTCCAAGCTAGGAGGGATGGACACCGCATTTCCTCCAATGAGGGGGCAGACACAGCAAAATCATCCACATAGAGATCCAAGTCATTGCAGGCTAAACTTTTGACTACAGCCTCCCCAGAGACAAAAAGTTCACCAGGGAGGTGCAGAAGAATAGAAGGGGTTTCTCCCATGAGGCAGACAAAAGAAGAGATAAAGGTCCATAAGTTTGAAGAGCTGGTCCAGAGGAGGATTACAAAGGGTGCTAAAGTGAATACCACAAATTTTAAAGCTAGGAGGATCATATTTGTAAAGGCAGAAAAATTTGGAATCTAACAGTACAATTTTCAAGTCACCAAACTATAAAATTTTAGAGGGAATGGTTAGCCACAAGAGAAATTGGGTGGATATTGTCAGAAACCACTTGGGGGCCTTAGCAACGACTTCAGGTAGCTTGAGGCAGCTGTAGGGACAAAAGTGGGTTCAAAAACAGAAAAATCAGATAAAATCTCAAAATTAAAGTAAGATTTATAAGATATTTTAAATAAGATTTATGGTTCAAACAGGGTTTTTCAAAGGTGTAAGCAACTGACCCAACAATTAAATGATGGGCCTATGCTTGAAGGCTTTAAAAGGGCAGCCGGGTCCGAAAAGAACAACACCAAGGTAAAGTTTAAGATACAACTGACTAACACTTTGATTAGGGCAAAGAGGACTTGAAAACAGAGTTGACTTGGTTTTAAAAACAGCAAATTATAGGCAACTGATTTCAAAGTTTAATAATTTGAAAAATTGACAAGCAGGGGGCTCAAAGTCCCCTGGCATTGTAAAAAGGGGGAGTTACCAGGAGGAAATCACATGACATCAGATACTTCATCTGATTGGTCAAGAGAGAAAATTTGCTGGCCAGAGCCAGGGGTGCTCGAGGGTTTCAGGGAAATTTCTGCAGCTCCACCTGATTGGCTGGAAGGCTCCTCAACTAGCTCGGATTTAATTGACTTTCTGGTTCTGGATATGGCATTGTTTGATTGGGCGTTCCTGATAGTTTTTAAGAGAGGGCAACACCATGCCAACAAATACTCCAAATTGATTACTGTTTCTTCCCAGGCCAGAACAACCCGTACTGTGGGGTCTGCAGGGTAGGCTATGACAAATCTCTCATCAATAGTATGGGCTAAATCTCCTAGAGAATTAAGTGGCTTGGCTGTTATTATTGGCCCTTTTTTGGTGCGGCAGGGAAAAGCGGTTTGATCCAAGGCCAAAGGTGGCAGTGAATTTACAATTTCATGGGTTGATAAGGCATCTCTTTGAGATTTTGGGGCAGCATAATTATACTGAGCTCAGGGGCCTGTTCATTTGTTGTATTAGGAGAATGGTTGACAAGCCTCTTCTGTTCATCTATGTTATTTCTAAGGTCAGGCTGGCTGGAAGAATATGCATTGATGAAAGTCAGTTGGCTGAATTCCGAGTGCTTCCCATTAATGACTTCTTCTGGGAGATTGACCAAGGAGCCAATTGGACATTTTGCTACTTCAACATAGGTCCTAGAGTCATGTGGTAGTCTAGTGATCTTATTATCCCAATCTTTGATATGAGTTTGGGTAATGGTGAGCTTACAGCCCAATTCATATGTGTGCCACAAAAACAACAGCCTGATGGGCCTGGGTTCAACTCACTGCCAGAAAGCTGGTTAGCCAGGCATCTGGTATTGTCATTTATGAAATAAATGCTCTCAAATTTAATTATGAAAAAAGATGCCTATGGTATCAAGATATATAATAAAATGAAAATTTGATGTGTTAGATTGATGTTTAAGTTATATGATAAAGCATGGTATTAACTTATTGCTGGTAGGCAGTGAACTGATTGCAATTTCAATTTATTTCATTAATAAATAGCAATACTTCTTCAGGATAAAAGATGGGTTCAGATTTTTCAATTGATCTCTCTTATTAAATCCTTTGCCAGTGAATTGATTTCAAATCCCTAAAAAATAATGATCCTGGATCCAGATCCAATATCTCACTGAAATAGTACCCTATATTTCAAAAAAAAACCTCTCAAATACCATACTGCTGAAATAGAACAAACTGTGATAAAGGTTTATCAGAAAGGGTTGATTCTAAATATTAATAAAAGTGGCATTCTCTTTTTATTTTTTATGTGATATACTTATGTCAGGAAATCTTGTTTGATTAGGGTTTTCTGATCCATCTTCTTATCATAATAGCTATAGATAATAATAGACAGGCCACAGCCAGATGTGAAACATCTATCCTGGATGTAAATTCATTGCACCACTTTTATGTATTTCATCTTTATTTGAAAATCAATGGGCCATAAGATTGATCAAAAATATAAGGGGTATGAAAGACTTTCAACTAAAAATAGGATTCCCCTATGTGAGAGATACCCAAGACATTCTGGGCCAACAACCATTGGCTGGGTGAAGCACCTGAAGAATTTTCAAGTGAAACTATTCAGGAATACTCTAGTGGGCGCATTATTGCCAGACTGAATTGAGACAGAGAAACTTGATATCAATAGACAAAGGCCTGCCCAATCAATATCTATTTCACCAATAAATGGGACAGAGGACTTCCTGCTCACACTTGTATTCCATTGAGCGCAGAACAGGATCCTGCCAATAATCATCACTTAGTTGACATCAACTAATCAAAGGAATATTCATGCTGAAGAGGGGGGCTCATATCATAGAATATTGCCTCATTTTAGAACCAGTATTTGGGGTTAGAATTACAACTCTGGGGGTTGAAACTAGTAACTTGGGGATGATAGGCTAGCTAGTAAGAGCTAACAGCAACCAGGGGCCAGTCTGGCCATAGCTCAATATGCTATAAAAATCCCTTCCAAACAAGCTTGGAAGGCAGAAAATTTACACCCATCTGTAAAGTTACTCCTTCTTTGGCCCTGGATAGGCTAATCTTCCCTCAACGCACAAAGAAAACTGCTCAGAATTTATCTAAACCTCTTAATTCCCTCAAGGATTTAGCCCATACTGTGGACAAAAGGTTTGTGCTAGCCTATCCTGCAGACTCCCCCACTCTTGTTACTCCGCCCTAGGAAGAAATGCTGGTCAATCTGGACTATTTGATAGCTTGGTACCAACCATTGTTGAAGACTATCAGGGCCAGCCAATCAGAAATAGCCATATTGGCTCCTCCAAACCTGAATGGATCCCAAAAATCCCATACCAGCACCAGCCGATCAAATGGTGTGACAAAAATTGTATGAAACTCTCCAGCGCCCCTGGTTCTACCCTGCAAATTTTCTCCTTTGACCAATCAGATACCATGGTTTGGTCAGGTGACTATTTGAACTCACAACCCATTTCTTAAATCAAGACAGGGGACTTTGGGTCCCCTGCTTGCTCATTCTATCACTTGGAATAAAAGTCGTTTGTCACAGTCAGGCTATTTTATTTGGACATATTGGTGTCCTATAGTTAAACTTTTAGTAAAAAGACTTGGTTTCATCACCTTTACATTGTCTTTGTTACCCCAGGTTTCTTTTTCTAAGCTGTTAAAGTTAACATCAGTGTATAGTCTTTACCTAGCTTACGCCTGCTTTTGAAACCTCTGTTCAAACTTGATTTTTAAGTTCAAAATTAGTTTAAAAACTTATTTTTATCTTAAATTTTCATGGTTGTGCTTCAATCTGAACCCACTTTTGCTTTAGCTATTGTTAAAGTCATCCAAGACCATTGTCAGTCCTCCTTAAGCCTTTCAGCTTAATCCTGCTGCTTTCTTACCGGAAAACCTCACCTATAGACTCCAAATTATCTGGAGACTCCAGAAATGATTCTCCCAGTCCTGAAATTTGTTATATTTTCCTTGGCTCCAGTGCTGTTGTTTATTTGGTTGACCTCTCCCAATCTTTGGGGGTGTATTTTTCTTCTGCCTACCATGTAAGTGGAGACTTCTCTAGGCTCATGCACTTTTTTGATGATTTGCCTGGAAAAGCCAATGGCATGCTCTCCAGTGGAGAGATCTTGGTCTAAAGCCTAACTTGCAATGGAATTAATCTGTACTTTCCAGCCCTCAAATCAGTCAATCTCCCGGTTATGGACACTATTGTAGTGTCTTCCCCCTGTTCCTGGAGGAGACACCTGCCCCTTAGGAGCGGCTTGTAGTCCTAGAGTATGCACCTACATGCACTCCCTGGCTTCTTACAGTTCTGGCCTTGATGGGTTTGAACACCTACTTTCCTCATCTGTCCCTGGTGTCCTCCCTTTGGTCTCCTTTTAGAGCGGTCATCCCAGTAGTTTGTCTCACCAGGATAAAAGCTGAACTTAGTTAGTTTAGCCCCCTCTCTCACACCATCCACATTACTACTGATAGTATTGTAGTAGTGACAAGTAATCAATAAGAACAATTTTTGTTACTTCCCAGATCTTGCCAAAGCCACCTTTGCCCAAAGCTACTGGTGTTGTGTCTAAACGATCACAGGGCCCCTCCACTAATTAGCTCTAGGGACACAGGATGGAACTCTGCCAGTTGTGGCACTATACCCACACTGATTGGAAGCACATCTATTACCATACAAATTCACTCCTGTTAACAACTATCCCAAGATGCCACTACATCAACTCAATAAACACAATAATGCTTCCTCAAGACCCCAAAACCTTGACACCATTTAAGATCCTGGGATTTGGGGATCCGGTTTCTGTGATAGCTAGATCCAAGCTATCAACTTGGAAGTATGTAGTGTATTCTCTGGGGCAGTGGGTACCACTGAAAGGCCAGCCTCCAGAAGTTTGTGGGCATGGGGTCAGCTTTTCACATGTAGGTTTTAATTTTTGTATTTCAGAATAAAATCATCCTGGCACTTGAATAGTGAGCTGGTGTGGGCACTGATTAGTTGATGAAATGAGGTTGGCTTATAGAAAACGGCATAAAAGTATGGGTTATGTATGGGATAGTGGTATTTCAGTAGTAGAGTTGAGAAAAGCTGATTGCCTTTAGTCAAGCCTCAATGTTTTACGCTCAAGGGTGGAAAATTACGAATAGAAAAGTATACTGTAAATTCAGAACCTAACAATGGTTCCTGGACTTCTCGAAACCAGATTTACAGTGGAATAGGGACAGATATAAATTCCCAATCTATTCTTTAAATAGACTGTTATAAGCTTAAATTTACATAAACTGGGCTTTGAGATAACTTTTTAAAATGCATTAGACATTAAAAAACACAAGAAGATTCAAAATTGAGGCAGAATACAATTTTATTCATAAAGGCCTTAACTTTATAGGAGATGAATTTATAGCGCAAAATATCTTATGAAAATCTAAATCGACGCTGTTCTATTGGGCAGCAACTTGGGAAGTTTCGGCTGAGGTAGCCTTAGACTTCTTCTTTTTGGGGGCCTTCTTGTTTTCCTTGGCTTGGGAAGCATTGGAGATAGAGAGAGTAGGAGAACCTCCATTGGGGGCCAAATCCTGGGGATTGTTGTTGGCCTTTTTGGAAGGGGCCTTCTGGGCTTTGGGGGCAGGGTTGCCATTAGCCTTATTGATGGGCTCGCTATTGCCATTAGCCTTCTGCTTCTTAATAGGTTTAGAGATGCTGGAAGGCACATCAGTAGCAGCTGGGGTGGAAACTACTGCACTAGTACCATTAGAAGTTTTTTCTCCGTTGGGAACAGATTTGGAGGCTGATTTGGGCTTGGTGGGATTCTTAGCTGCTTTAGGGATATTAGCTACTTGGTCAACCACAGGGGCTGACACGGGCTCAGACACTGCAGGAATCTCGGAAACTGCTTGAAGGATAGTCTGCTCGGAGATTACGGGCTGGATGTCCTGCTTTGACTGAGTATTCTGCTTTTTAACCGGGGATTTTTTAGAATTCCCTTTTTAGTCAAAGTAGGGGTTTTGATTGCTGAACCTTGAGGTACTGCTTTTTGAAAATTAGTTTGGTTTTGTGGTAATTGGGTGATCATTGAATAAGAAAGGGCCTTTGAATACCTTTTTTGGCACGCTTTTGTGGTGTGGCGTTAGCTGAGGTGGGTGCAGGGCGCTTGTCGGAGGATCTCAATATGGGGCTCATGGGGGCTAGAACTTAGCGTTAAAACAGATCAGATGTGGTAAAAATAGAAAAAGAGCTTGTAGAAATAACAGAAAGGAATTAACCACGTACCTTTTTGAACTTCTGGAACAGCAGGTTCAACGACAGCAGGAGCAGTAGGGATTTCAGGGGCAGCTACGGGTACAACTTCAGAAGCAACCACTGGTGCAGCTACAACAGCAGCTTCTGAAGCAACTACTGGAGCAGCTTCAGACCCTTCTTTGGGTGCAGCAGCTTTTTTCTAGAAGATGAGCATTTGAAAAAATAAAGGCTTTACAGGAGCTCTGGTATATTTCTTCTTGGGTTTGCCTTAAAACTGAATTAGTAAAGGTCTTTAAGCCTTGTTTACTCTCGCTTGGGCTATCGATCGCCACATAAATTTTGGATGGCCCTGAAAAGACATACCCGAACCTATAATCATCATCTCATTTCACATAGGAAGCTATCGAAAAATCGAGAGAAAAGGAAACCAGGTTGCAACTGACTAGTGGGACTAAAAGGGAGGAGAAATAAGCAAAATAAGGAGTGGTTACAACTTACACACTGAGATCGTATAATTTTTCAAACTGTTGCTTAGCATTTGAGCGGACTTCACCGACAGTGAGGGCAGGGTTGGCCTGAAAGTGGAAACGGAAAAACAGGGACTCTTCCACCTCCTTCTCCGAAAGACCGTGAGGCTTACGGTATAGGACAACGACTTGACAGGCTACAGCGTTTTCGATTTCCATGTTCTAAACTCAAAGTTTTGTCCAAGGATATTAAAAAGGACAGCTGGGGGGATTTGAATTCGCTATTGTATAAAAATTGGCAAGCTGTTTTTTACAAGAAACAGATGTAGCATGTTGCTAAATTAGATTACCTTTTTATTACAATCTGTTTGAGTTAATTCAATTTGAGCCTCAACTTTGGGCCCGATGCAGTTTTGTTTTTCTTGAGCTTTACAAATTTTCTTGGCAGACACAATCCTGAAGCAACAGGAGTTGAACACGATTAGTTCATCCAGAATAAGCGACCTGCCTTCCATTTATGGAATGGATATTCTTTTTTCGAACATTTCGGTTTGATTTCGCTCACTTCTCGCTTGTAAGAGCGATCAGTTGAGTTTTATCATGATTTTTAATTATACAGTAACTTTCCAACCTGTTGATATTAGGGTTAGGAAGATCACAAAAAATTTTTAAATCGGAATAAAAATTCCAAATAGAAATTTAAATTTAAAACTGTGCCCTTCCCAACCCTAGCTGAGATAAACGAAAGTATGCTACCCAAAGCGAAATCAGTTTAGCCCAGAGCAGAGTCCAACTTTTTTGGTAGAAATAAGAGCTCAATTCACGGAAAAAGAGCTGTAATGGGCAAAATGTCCAGAAGCACAGCAAAAGATGCATACTAGAAATTCCTTTAGAACCAACAGCAGCACAACCGATCACAAACAAAAATGACTTTAGCCACACTCCAAAGCTACCACGTTTATCAAGTTCTGGGAACTGAAATGGACTCAGTCTAGGGAAGGGACGGAAACAGCAATTGTGCAAACACAGTGTCACAAAACCATTTTTTGGATGTTTTGGATTGGTTCATAAAACAATCCATGTGATTTTGTGTCACAATTTTTGGAATAGGCCACAATTTATGCCTCACTCCATTGTGTAGATCACAAAATATAAAAGGAAGATGGTTTTCATGGATGAAACAGATGATTTCATTTTGTGAAGGGGCACAGGATGTAAAATTAGAGTAAGTTCAGTTGTGGGACTTTATTTTCAAATTGAATTTGTTAAAGCTTTAGCTGCCATTACCTCACAATGATAGATTTGATCGTACCACAGTTTGCTTTAGATAATTATATTAAAACACCAATCAAAATGTTATAAATATCTACTTTAATTGAAAGGAATAGCCTATATACTTATGATTGGACACAACACAAAACCACACGAGATTGTGCTTGGTCACATCACAATCCATGCAGATTTGTTTTGTGACTTTTGGAGCAGGGCACAAAATGTGGCAGTTGAAATTGTGTACTGCTCCCTAAAAACACAAAACCAATCTGCATGAATTGTGATGTGACATGAAGGTCACAAAATGAATTGTGCTCAACTGACAAAGTCACAAAACCAATTGTGCCAATCAAAGCTTTGTCACAAAACCAATTGTGTAGATTTTGGTGCCCGTCCCAACCCTAACTCAGTCACTAAAATGTAAAACACAATCCAACAACAAACCCTAATAGCAACTGAAACAGACAACAAAAATATCAATAAGAAACTTGGCAAATTATTACCAGCACATACCATTTAAGCTTTATAAGCTGAAGCCAAAATTGAAAACATGATATTCTGAGTATCTGCTCTGGGGTGAAAACTATCAAACAAATCAAATGTATCAACACAAACAGCTAAATAGGCCCATTTATAACAATAAATAATAGGTATAGAAATTATAAACCCTAATGTGAAATTGATGGTAGGGATGGCAAGCTTTTATGCTACATTATATAGAAAAATAAAAATTAAATTAAATAAATTATATAGTTAAACTGGTGCAATTTGATTTTGTTTTTATTCCAAAATGGACTTATCACAACAACAGAGTCAAGATGCCAAAGGAGTACACTGCAGACGTGGACACCCTTGTGGGTCAAATAACAGAGTAGCTGTAGTCCAGGAAGTGGAAGGTGGGAGCAGCTCTGAGTTAGGCAGTGAAACCCAAGACACAAACACAAGAAAAAACCCAGGGCACTCAGACTGGAAGAGTGGCTAGTATTAACCCAAGAGTACCAAAGCTGTCTAGGAAACACCTAAAGGTCACCACCACCAGAACAGTAAACAACACCACCACTGAGAGGGTGTTCTTTGTATACAACCCTGTGTAACACCAAGATTGTATTTTCACCAGCCTCATAGAGAGTGTTAAACCTGTTCTGGATACCACTTACAAGCCTTATGGGAGTGATAATAAAGGGCAAGACAACAACAAACAGCCACATATTATCAAACTATGAATGGACATAAGATGCTCAAAAGATTACTGAATTTTATAGCCAAGTGCTTATGCCATGTGTCTTGGCAGAACCCAGAGTTAATGGCTACTGTCAAAAACCCCAATAACACAGTGATCCCAAAATCTACCTGGGAAACCCTTATCAGATGTATAAAGAAAACTCAGGACTACAAGAAGGCCATGAAAACTGTTGGTGTTTCATAAAAAACCAGCACATATTCTTTATGTATATTCCTGAAAACTGGAAATGTTATCTTTATGGAGAAATCCAAGAGAGAGTTGACCATCCTGAATAAGGAGCATATCTGGGCAATCAAGCAGTGGATTAACCAAAATTGACATCTTGAACTGGAAAATATACAGGCAGTGGCTAAATCTATTTTCAAAATTGAGGTCTCAATTCAATTTTACTATCATGTTGTTAAAGGATTGATGTTTTCATAGAAAAAACTTGGGGTATCTTCATACAACCATAATAGCCTAATGAACATCAAACCCTGTCATAAATACACCAAGGTGTACACTGCACTAAAGGTCAAGGTCACAGTAAAACTCTATTATAAATATAGATCATTGTTTGTATTATCTATGAGCAATATATAAATTTATGTGCCCAAAGGTTCCAAGAATGGTGTATCCCAGAGTGCACTTTTTTGTGCTATGGTCTATTATATAGTGGCACTTATTAGTCTCATTGATATTAAACTATACCTGTAAAGCCCAGCTGTAAAGACATAGCAGAACTTACTTTCTATAATTAATATAGGAAAATAGATAGCAAGATTGGGTTAAACTTCAATGATAGCTTAGCTATCAGATATTCAAAGGGTGTTTATTTATAGTACCTCTCACTGTGCAAAGTTTTGCAAGTGGGAGTAGAAGCAGGAAATGGAGAATCTCAAAAGACTAGGTGATGAAGATTGACATCAGGCATTTGGAATATAGTCAAACCTTTGTTCTTCTATTATCTGGTTCTGGATTTTCAATTCCTGGTTGTAGCCAACGGCTTACTATCAGTAAGGAAAATGAGCCTAAGTCTTCCTCAAGGTCTAATTTTAGACTGGGTAGTAAGGTTTGGCAAGAGTCTGGAACAAGCCATGTGGTCTGGGTCCTGGATCCCCATTGATTGGTGCCAGAATTGATGGCCAGGGTTTGGATTTTATTCCTGAATTGTTCAAGGACTGCATGGCCTGCTTCTATTTTTATCCACTAATTCTGGGACTTATCTGATTGGTTCCTCCCAAGGTTTTGCATTCCAATTGGTTTTACACGCAAGGTGGACTCTTAACAGGTACTTATTCATTATTAAATAATGCTCAAAATACAAAGAGCTTTAAAATGAGTGGTTGATCAATCATTTTGCTTTTGTATTCATTGAGATACACTTGCATGGATGACATCATTTCATGCAACAAGAGTTCATGCAGGAGGGATCGCTTTTTCTCAATTCAGCTCTCGATTGGCCTTTTTGACCTGACCTAATTTATTAAGATAAATTGTAGGCGCTGTCAAGAGCTCTTGAATGTGGGTTTGGGCATTGGCATCCGTTGATTAAGAGCTGAGATATGATTTCATGAATTATGTCATCTATGCAACTATAATGTCATGCTTAATGAAGCAATGACATCTCAATCAGGCATTTCACAATTCTTCCCCTTTTGCACTAGACTGTACTTATTTTTTGCTTTGATCCTCATTCAGAGCTATGTCAGGAGTGATCCTGACAATACCAGATAATCAAGGGTTCTCACAGTAGCAAGACCTTCATTGTGTTTCTTTGATTGGTTCAGGAGCACCTCAGGCTCACTAGCTTGGGGTTCATATACTGTAAATTCAGAACCTGAATGTAAAAATGCGGGATTGTCAAATCCTTGGTACAAATTTTGAATCACTTTTGCAGGATGGCCTTTTTTTAATTAAATTGAATTCTTTGTATTTTTATTTGAATATTTGAAAAT